>JARHVA010003161.1:1802500-2132567 GCA_037957365.1 Torreya grandis | reverse complement strand
ATGTGATTTACTAAAACATAAAGATACCAATGACTCTCCTAAGCCACCCCCTACTATAGTAACACATGTTTCTCACTCTTCACCTAAAGACAATGGTATCCCACATCCCTCTACCAAGGTCCAAGTTACCATTTATCTAAAGGTTCAAGTGAGCACACCCCCTCTCTGTGATCCAATTGCTAAATGTAGCATTCACATGGCTAAATTTAATGATCAAATTCAATTATTAAATGAACCACTTCAAGATGCTAATATACCATCCCAAGTTATTAATTATTTTATGCATGAAGTTGGTGAATTATAACACCAAGTACATTTCCTTACCTTGGAAAACAAGGCTTATAAGTCTTGGATAGATTCCAATGATTTACATGGTAACCCTCTTCTGAAGACATTTTTAAGAGCTTCATTTCATAAGCATTTTTAGATACCATCATTGCCTCACTTTTATGGAACTGGAGATCCATTCATACACCTTCAAGCCTTTCAAAAGGCTTTTCCATCTCATGCAAGTCCTTTGATTCTACTAAAGTTGTTCCAATAGACATTAGTGAGGGAGGCATAGAATTGGTTATTTCATCTAATCCCCATTGGATCCTTGCACACATATGTTGAGTTAGAGGAGGTATTTCTTAGATATTACATAGCAAACATGGGTCCTCATATTACATATGAGAAACTTGCCACATTACATCATAATACTTCAGATCTAGTTAGTGATTATATCTTATGATTCAAGACTCACATGTTAAGATTGATCTAAAAATTAGTAGATTTAAAGATTTAACATATCTTTATAAAATGGCTTCACTAACCTCTCCTTGAGCATCTCTTATATCAGACAGAGTCCTCTTTTAGGCAATTATGCTATATAATTATGGCTCTAGAAAATAAATTAGGATTGATTGACGCAAATTTAGTTGATCAAATTACTCTAGATTTCATAAAATTACCTCCATATATAGCTCTTAGAACATAACATCCACCATATCTAAAAATTGATAGGATACCACAACCAAAAAATCAACTAGTTAAGAATAAAGAGCCAGTTTCTAGAGAATAAACTATATTTTGCACTACAAAGAATAGTAGTAAGGCACTACTATAGTTTGATTCAGATCAAGATAGCCCATATTCCATATTATTAAAATTATTAGGTAGGATGTTAATCTTATTTCCTTCTACTAATCAATGAGATCCACATCTCTTACATAGACAGTCACATCAACCCTTTTTAACTATCACCATATTTGTGGACATAGAGATAATGATTTTTATGGACTTAGGGATTACATCAATAAATGTGTTGATAATGGCATAATATCATTCATATCAAGGGCACCAAGATATCCTACATCATGGAACCATAGACCTCATTCTTCCATGACTAAGTCATCTTAAGACATTCTTTCATAAGAATCATCAGTTACTCATCATGAGAGTAATGTGGTATCTACGATAGATCCTCATAGGAGATCTCCTATCCCATCTACTCATAAGGTTCAGAGACTAGTACAATGAGAGAAACCTATATATGGTATTGTAGTCTAAGGAGAATATAGTGCAGTAACATATATATATATATATATATATATATATATATATATATATATATATATATATATATATATATATATATATATATATATGTATATATATATATATATATATATATATGTATATATATATGTATATATATATATAATATACATATATATATACATATATATATATATATATTATGTATATATATATATATATGTGTGTATATATATATATATATATATATATGTATATGTATATATATATATATATATGTATATGTATATATATATACATATACATATATATATATATATATATATTACATATACATATATATATATATACATATACATATATATGTATATGTATATATATATGTATATATATATATATATGTATATGTATATGTATATATATATATATGTATGTATGTGTGTGTGTGTGTGTGTGTGTGTGTGTGTGTGTGTGTGTGTGTGTGTGTGTGTGTGTGTGTGTGTGTGTGTGTGTGTGTGTGTGTGTGTGTGTGTGTGTATCATAGTCTTAGGAATAATAGTAGAGTACCACTCCGAATATATATTCACTAAAGTTGAGTTTTCTAGGATCTATTGCATGTAGTAACCTACTATAGTTTAGACTAGATGAACCCACATCACAATGTACCACTCCAGAGAGATATTCACTATGGCCATGTTTTTTAGGACCTATTTCATGTATAAACCTACTAAAATTGAGATTAGATGAGCTCTCATCATAGTTTACAATTCCATCTTGACATATTACTTAGTAATGTATATCACAAAGTACTAATATAGAGAGATATTCACTATAACTAAGTTTTTTGGGTCCTATTTCACATAGAAATCCACTAAAATTATGAATAAATGAGCCTCCTTTACAACACATATCTTTAGTTACACATCTAGTAAGGTTATATTTGGTAGAGTCTCCATATATAGCTATTTTTAGTGCATCACAAATAGAATTAGATATAGGGCATGTTCCTACACAACATGAGCAATATGGCCACTTGGTTAGTTAGCTATCAGGGTTTAATTATTATTGAGATTTAGACATAGTCAAGCTCTCCATCACTAGCATAGAGAGTTCATACACTTCAACAAAGGCCTATTTTAGATCAATCATAAGTTTTAAAATTCTAGATAGCTTTTATTTATAGTGTTCACACCCAGAGTAGTATCATTGAGGTCTCATGACTCTACACATAGAACACATGTTTAGAGAGATTCTCCACTACCATATGGGTCCCTAAGAGCCCTAAAGTTGCATCTAATTCTTAGAGTTATAAGGGGACCCCATACTTAGTTTATACTTTAGAGATTTTAAATCATCTATAGCATACATAGCTTTTAGAGTTACATTTTTAGTCCTTTCATTGTGCTTCACAATCATGCACGATCCCTCTCTTCGATATAGGACACCATGATAGGGAGTCTCCCATGAGACTCATTAGTTAGTATCATCTATTATCAACCTTACTTATACATAGTTTCTTTTTTGATTGATTGTACATAACTCAAAATAACAAAAATAACAAAAATAATATAACATTTAAAAATACAAAAACATTAAAATAACTCAAAAACACAAAAACATTTTAATTGTATGTATCATTCATGATTTAAATTTCTACTACAATTCTAGACTTACATTCTATTGTTCTATTTTATTGTTTGTTGATTTATCTACATTACCATGCTTCGCTTTATCTTCTTTGAGTGTGTGTAGTGACTTCTAGATCCATGATTACTTCACTCTACCCATTAAAGGGGCATCTTGCTTCTACATTCGAGACATAGATTAATATATTTACCCACTAGGGGCATATTCTACATGACTACACCATCTAAGTTATTTCATTCCTACACCACACACTCTAGTTATCATGTTGATATACATTAATTATTATATTACATAGATTACTCTATTGACACTCAATAGTATATACCACTTGTGTATTTCTTAGCATATACCTGGTCTTGTACTACATGTCTTACATACTTTCACTTCTTTCTTTGATTAGTTAGATGCAATTGTATTTCTAGTTTTTACATACTTTCATTTCTTGCTTTACATAGATAGATGTGATTGAAATTATTAGTTCCTATTTTGTCTCCTATATGTGCCTTAAGACATTTTCCAATGTCATTTTCTTCTATTCTTATGTGTGCCTTAGAAAATTTTCCAATGTCCTTTACATGTACTCTTCTATGTGATTATGGATTTCATGCCAAACATGCTTGTTTCTAATTGTATGTGTATGTGGCATTTGAACATGCCTTGTATGATTGATTTTCATTTCAAGTGACATGTGCCCATTTACCTTATTTTATTTTCCCCTTATCCACTCTTGTTTGCTTCATACTTCTTACTTTATGTTCTTGTTTCTTTTTTACTTCTCAATTATTTGCAAATGCCATGATCTACATCATGCATTACCTTGCTTTCTTGGATTCCATGATGGACATCATGCTCCATCCCTCCTTGACAACTAACAACTAAATAGACTTCCAGTTTTAGTTCATTATATTATACATGCTATTACATTATTATATATATCTAGGCATACCCCTATTGATCTAACAATCTCCATTATAAACCATGTTATATCTTGAGATATCTTGTCAATTATCATTGTTATATCATATATATTTGTAGCATAACACATTTAAAGGTCTCTTTATTTTGAGGATATTCATTGTAGGTTTTTCATTCCTACCCTTAGAAGAGGGGGAAATAAATAGGGGTCTTTGTCATAGATATTAGAGCCCTTACCAATTGAAAAAACAACTTTCAATACATAGAATAGTATCCAGACTTCAAACCAGGTAGAATGAACTAGGAAGACAATGAAAATTATAGAATAGTAATCAAAATCAGCACAAGATAATAGCACCAAGATTGGACTATAGCATCCAATAGTAGGGTTTTCAATTCTGTCACTCCTATCCAAATAGCAAAAAAATAGATTTTCCAAAAATAGGTAGAAAGGTCAGCTCATCTATAGTTTTACACATATAAACTAGTTTAGATTTAGTCGTTTTAGTATAGTGTTTCTTATAGAATATAAATATAAGGGGCATCATGCACAACATGATGGCTCTCATTTTAGATTTTAGATTGGGTAGTTGGTATAACTTTAAAATCAGCATCCATGTTACAAACACCAGTGATTGGAGGCAATGTGCATGACACATTTGACTTATTTTATTTTATATTTTAGTACATTACCTAGGCATTCTCAGTAGTTTCATTACTTATTCCATCTGAAGGTGGTTGGAATAATTTCTAAGTGGAATCCACATAAGCCTATTACCTAGTTTTAGAGTGGCTTTCATACAAGCCTAATCTCCACCTTTTTTGAGTTGGCCAAGATTGGCCTAGTTTCCAACACACATTTGGCTATCCATGCCACATTGTCAAATTATAAAACATTCATGAGCTTTAGGATCCATCTCATATGACACACATTTCATACTGATATCAGTTCATAGCTTCACTTCATGGGGCAATGATAGAGCCAAAGGACTTGCTAGCCTTTATATTCTTAAGCCACCTACTTAGATGGATTGGACACATAGTCCAAACATTAATTAGCATATGCATATTCATATAGCTTCACTTAGTGGGTGATGATGGATCCAAAGGTTTAGCATTTGCATTCTTGAGCCACTTCTAGGTAATTGATCACTCAGCTCTAATCATGATATTACTCTTGGTAAAACACATACCCAGCATTACTTAGCATCATTTAACATCACAAATGGTTTTTTATTGGTCTACTTACTTTGTGAGGTGTATTAGTTCCGTTCTCTTACCCAAATTTGTACTTTATTTTTTATATATAGTGTATCTATTTAGAACTAATCTACTCTTTGTTTTCTCTTGGATATTTACACTTCACAACATTATCTCTCTATACACATCCAATATTAAATAAATTTATGAGCTTCACCCTTATAGGTAACTTTAGGTACGGTTTCTATTTTTCCTTTTCCTAGTATTTCACTTTGTTGCATCATTATAATAAAGGGGGGGAATGTAGTCATATAAAATGTGAAAATTGGTAACTTGAGTGTGGTTTGTGACACCCAACCCATAGGTCCCTCCTTCTTGCTCTCATGATCCTCATAAGCATCTTTTCAATAATTCTCAGTCATCTATAGCGTTCTACAAAGTGATTCCACCTCCTCCAAGTAACATTTATAGTGATGATTCCATCCCTTTAGGTCCTATTCCTTCAAGACAATAGCACCTAGCTTGGACTATAACATTGGACCCTAGGGTGTTTATTTTTTTCACTCCTATCCAAGTGTATTTTTACCTCTACCAGTCAGTTCCTTCTAGTTCCTATCCTCTTATCGACCTAATGCAAATAGATTAAAGTCATGACCAATAAATCCCTATAAAATCCCATTCAAAATTCATTTATAATGGGTTGGTAAATATCACAAACTAATAAAGAATACTCAGGAATATTTCCATATTCTCTACATATAGCTAGCCAATATAAATACAAGATTATTCAAACCCTCAGACTAGTCCTTTACCACCTCAATCACACCTAGTTTTAGCATTTGCATCTTCATATGCACTATTGCACAAAACACATCAAGTGGGAGAACTACATATGGCTTGATACCTCTTCAAAATATTAGTATGTAGGTAGCATGCCCACACAAGAGGTGTAAATACACATTCAATGTATCTTACACACATTAACCTCCCGTCCTTCCTAAATTTTGTCAAAGCATAATGGAGTTTAGGGTTTGAAGACTAAATCAACTCTACAAGGATTTTTGTGGACATCCAATACTCAAAATTTCATAAGCAAGCCCATATAGACATAATGAATAACACTAAAAAATCTTAGGTCTCCTAGAGAATAGTGGTAGAAGAGGACTATAGTACTGAACCCTAGGGTGTCCTATTTTGGTTCTCTTATCTTTTCATAAAACAAAATCTAGATCCTAATTTATGACATTGTCCTAGTCCCACACAGTGAATTTCAAACATTGCAGTAGCCATCTCAATTAGTTTCAAAGTCTTATTTTGTTCACATTTATTGCTTATAAAAAGGTTAAAATTAGAATTAATTTATATAAATTAGTCGCTTAAATATTGCAATATCATTTATTGATTTAATTAACTCAGAACCTTAAATAAATTAGGAATAACACTCTAATATTCCCAAAAAAGTTAAATCACATGTCAATATAGTGATCTCAAAGGATTTGATCCAAGTCTAGCTCAACACACCATTGAGTTAGAATATAAAAGTAAGCTAGTACAATAAAAACAAAGTCTTATTAATCCAAATCTTGAGTGTTTTATGAGAGTAGAGCTTCATAAGCTCATTGAGTTAGCTATAATATTTTCAATCAAACACTCAACTTGGGTGGCAAACCTTGTCCCAGTATGGAAGAAGAATGGTGAGATAAGATTATGTGTTGACTTTCATGACTTAAACAAGGCCTCTCTTAGAGACCACTATCCATTGCCATCTATGGAATAGATATTATATCTATTTTTAGATTTATAAAGGTTTTCCTTGTTAGATGGCTATAGTATCTAAAATTAAATTTTGGTCAAGGAAAAAGACCAATTCAAGATAGCCTTCACCAAGAAGTGGGGGAAATTTGCATATAGAAAGATGCCCTTTGGTTTATCCAATTCTAGAGAAACTTTTCAAAGATATATGGATATGGAATTCTAGGGCATTCTTAACAAGTTTATACTTATTTGTCTGGATGACATAACGGTGTTATCAAAGAGTGCAGATGAGCATATGGCATACCTCAAGTAAGTTTTTGAAAAATTCATGTAGTTTGAGATATCTATAAATCCCAAAAAGAGTGTCTTCTTAGTTTATGAAGGTAAGATTCTTGGATATGTGATCTCAAAACATGGTATGAGTATAGATCCTAATAGGATAGAGTCAATTATTACACTTTCCTTTCCCAAGCACAATAAGGCTTTGCAAAGCTTCTTATGCAAAATCAATTTTATAAGAAGATATATTTCAGATTTTACCACTTTAGCTAAGCCACTCATATATATGGTAAATAAAAATCAAGGTTTTAGCTAGTCCAAGGAAGGAGTCAAGAATTTTGAAGAGATCAAGAAAGCTATAGCTAGTGATCCTACACTCATAAACCCAATTTTCATAAAATATCTTATCTTGTATACTTATGCTAGCTTGGACACCATTTTAGGCATTCTTATGCAATAGAACTAAGGCCTTATAACAAATAATAGCCTTATTCAATCAAGGCTTGTAAGAATATTAACAAGGTACTCTTTTATTAAAAATCATGTACTTTCAATTATAATATCTCTCAATAAGTTTAAATACTTGGTGTCTAACAATAAGATACATCTGAAGGTTGCCCATCTAGGTATTAAAGAATTTCTATTGAAAAAAGATATAAATGAGAGAATATTTGGTTGGATAGCCAAAGTTATGGAGTATGTTGTGGAGATCAAGGTGATGAATCTAGTTAGAGGTAAGGGACTTTGTGAACATCTAGCCCAACACTTGTAAGAGGATAATGGGGTGGCTATGGTGTCAAATGATGAAGAAGTTGTAACTGATCACACCTCACCTTCCATATAGTTCTAAGACATGATAAGATACCTCTAGGATGATATTTATCTTTCTCATCTAAGCATTTAAAAAATAAGACATTTTAGATTACAGTCAATCCTTTCTCTTCTTGTTGATATTCCTTGTTCAAGAAGATATCAATGACATATTGCTAATGTGTATAGATCCAGGCTAAACACAAAGATTTTTTGAGTAGTTTCATGATGGACATGGTGGAGGGAACCATTCTAAAAAAACTATATCCCTTAAAATTATGAGATAAGGTTGTTAATTTGCTAGCCTATTCAGTGATTGTCATGCATGGGTTAGAAAATGCAAATAGTGTGTTATGTTTGTAGGAAAAGTGAAGCTTGCAGCCTTGTCTTTCCAATAAATTTCACTAGATCATCCCTTTTTCCAATGGGGATTGGATTTTCTTGGTCTCATTAACCCCCATTTAATTTCAAGACACAAATGGATACTAACTGTTATAGATTACTTCATTAGATGGATTAAAGCAGTGGTATTGAAAGATGAAAACAAATCTAATGTTTTAAATTTATATGAAGGTTTACTTACTATATTTGGAGTTCCTTAAACCATCATTTTTGATAATTTAATTGCCTTTGTTGGAATCAAGATCAACCAATGGGAAGTTAAATATAGTCTCTTTCTTAACACCTCATCTAATTATTATCCCCAAAGCAATGGCCTCGCTAAATCCACCAATAAGAACACGTTGAATATTATAAATAGGACTATTGAAGATAATCAAATGACATATCATCTCAATTTTAAATTATCTCTATGGGTTGATGGGATCACATACAAAATATCAATAGCCAACTCTCCATACAAGATAGTATATGGTAAGGAAGCAAGAATGCCTATTTCTGTTGAGTTTTCTACTTTAGAACTAATGCATCAACTTGAGTTGTTAGATAATGAGCCAATGTGAATCAGATATGTTGATATTATGGAGATATAAGAGGTTAAAAATCACTCCATGATAGCCATGGAAGCCCATCAAGCATAAGTGAAGAGAGATTTTAACAAAAGATCTTCTTCAAGAAGTTTCAAAGAAGGATATTTGGTCCTCAAATGGGATGAGGATATAGATAAAATATAAATTTATACCAAGTTTAACTCTCTTTATAGTTTTCCATACATAATCTCTAGTTTTAAATCCCATAATGACTTCTAACTTGTAAAAATGGATGGTGAGGAGCTTCCTATCCTAGTTAATGGGATACATTTGAAACATTGTTATTAAGGAAATTGAGCTCCTTGTACATAATTAACTTCTTATTTTCCTCCAATTGTTGTTTCATCACATTATTTTGTTTATATTTTGTCCCAAAAAGGTGTTTTGTCCACATAATTGATTTATTAGATTAGTTTCCCTATTTTTTGTGTTTCGTTCCTCACCTTGGTGGAATTATTATCTTCTTTTAATCAAATGGGTTCCTTATAGCCATGGATCAGAATTGTGATTATTCATGAGTTAAATAATCCATAAATGATATGATTTCTCAAGAATATTAGGAATGCTTCCCAGTTGAGTCACCAAATATTCTGACCAAATTTGGCCTACATACCAAATTTTCTAGGTCTAGGATTGAAACTGAGTAGAGTCTTATTTGAAAAGTGATCCCATGGAAGGAGAATAGAAACTTCAAATAAAGATCTTAATTTTTTTTCAAATCTTTAAAAACTCTTTAATCAATATTAAAATGTGAACTTGGAAAATTTAAGGAAGTAGATCATCATAACACGTCATACAAGAATAAATAGGTTAGTCTGGTTGAGCATTTCATAAGGGTACCTAGGAGGTTGACTAGAGTTAAAATATTGCATAGACATGATGTTTTCATTCCAAAAAGGCCCCCTACAAATTTTTTATATTGATGAGTTTTCTATCTAAAGATATATTCACTCAAAGATAAACTAATAGACTAAGATGTGCATGTAGACGTCAAATTTGAGCCATGGGAAGTAGCCATTTGAGTTAAAATATTTCAAAGGTATATTGAGTTTGAATGTAAAGTGGACAAGTGTCTAGATCTTGGATTATAAAATGTAGATCTAATGGCATTCAGTGATTAATGAAGTTAGACAGTCCAAGCAGATCAATAGAGCATGTTTAATCATATTAAAGTAGATCGATGGTGAGTAAGAGGCCAACTAGTCAGAGGATCCTTAGGATAAATGTGAAAGTTATAAGTGTCATGATCATAGTACACTCCAAATTAAATTGATGGTATGCATTTAACCATGAAAAATTAGATCAATACTATGGAGTAAAGTCAAAGAGTCAAATATCTCAGGATACTTTTGAGGTTTCCACATGGTGTAAGTGCTTGAGAAAAAAATACTACCAAAAGAATCAATGAATTAGATTTGATCGAGTTCCATATAAGCAAAAGGTGTGAACATATGTCAAAGCTTGCAATGGCTAGGTATTTAAATAAAACAAGTATCCAAAGAGGATGCCATGAGGGTAAACACATTGGACAAAGGATTTTACCACCTCGATTAGGTAGAATACATAAATGCAAGATCAAACATGATCTAGGTTATCAAGAGTAGACTCTAAAAGTTTCACTAATGCCATTAAATCTTTTCAAAACCTTTCAAAATATTTTAAATTTAGGTTTTATGTCTTATTTATGAACAAAATCAATAGCCTGCAGATCTTCAATGTAATCATGAATATAGGAAACTATTAGGGTGATTGGTTTTCATCTTTAATAGATCTACATTTAGGATTTGGAATTAATGATAGATTTGTAACTATGAAATCAATGTCAAAAGGAACATCAAAGAGAGATACCAAGTAATTACCTGATAACATAAAGAATATTAAGCATAATTGAGGAAGACAGTGCGGCATTGAGTGTTCCAAAGTCCTTAGGGACTTGTTCCTCATTGATGTATTATGATGCAGCATCCTCAAATCAATGCTAATTGATAAAAAGTGGTTGGGTCACATTTATTAATGTCTATCTACTCAGTTCCCTCTCTCCCTTTTTTCTATATATTCCATTTTCTTTCCCATTGGAAAGAGCAGACTCTCAAATATTTTCTTAGAGATAGAAACTCTTATGTTTTAACTATGCCAAATTTGTATTGTAACACCTATTTGATATAAAAGAGATTGAATTCATCCATTTACAAGCTAAATTGAAGTGTGTCTTATTAGTTCATTGATGTGGTTAAGTGAATCCATGATTTCCTTTCCTTCTGTCTGAATTCCCTCACCTTCATGAAGTGTTTGGTATCTCTCACAGGTCATTTTAAGTGCATATATAGTCTATTGATTAGTTTATAAGTGGAAAACTACCCTCCCATGCTAGATTAGTAGCTAGATCTTGACTTTTAGTGAAACACTTAAGTGCAATATTTTCAAAGATTGAATGAAGTGATGTTTAATAGCCTTTAAAGTGTCCTGTAGTGTGTCTTATTCAATAATAAGTGTTTAAAACTTTGGTTTACCACCTCCTTTTGCATGTTTTCATGTAATTAGTGTTTATTTCTCTCCCTTTTCCAAGTTAGAGGTTAGTGTAGGTGATATATTCAAAAGGAAGTTGGTCTTCTTTAGAGGCTCTACCTCAACATAAGACACCCACATCTCGAGTTTGTTCCCATTTTGTGGTGTAGTTAGAGGGAGTCTGAAGAACTCCCCCTCATGGGTGAAAATTAAGACTATAATAAAGACCACCTCAAGGCCATTTATAGATCATTATACATGATTAAACACAAGGGAAGCACTTGACACAGGTTTAATAGGGTTATTAAGTGCCTACCATGGTGTTTCTTGACATGACAAAACATTTGACTTGTTTTCCTTTACATGATGATTAGTGGTTCCTTTTGGACTATCATAATACCACAAGTGAGTATAAGAAGGTTGACTCCTTTTTAGGTTTGAGATTAGAAAGTATGTTGGAAATATGATTGTCATTGATGTCAAAAGGGAGATAGTTGGCACTATGGATGTCACTAATGTCAAAGGATTAGTCATAGGCAAGATTGATGGAGAGAAGATCATGTTTTATAATTTCACAAGTTACAATATTATCATATAAAGTGTCATGATTTTATAGAGACTATTTTTAGATGTTTGTAGAGAAATTGATAGAAGATATTTTATGGGTTTTTCAATTACATCTTATATATATGGTTTGTAGGTTTATATGAAGAGATATGAGCTCATAAATGATTTATATTTTCTCTTAACCATTACTAGCATTTATAAATATAACACTATGGGATTTTAGTCATGGAGTTCATAGGAATTTCTATTTTTATGTTGAATAGATATAGGAAAGAACTGGTCAGTTAAGTTATAAGTTAAGCCTTCCTCATCATTATGCAACTAACCCCTTCAACCTAGAAATTACCAAATTAGAGCAGTGATCAAAGAATTTAATATTTTCAAGTCCTCAAATTAATATTTTTTTGATCTTGATCAATGATTAGCACTTAATCACATGATGAATATACAATGATGCATAGAAAAGTCAAATAGTCAATGATCAACATGAAGATGCCAAGTGTTACAATCACAAACACTTACAGTAATATGTATAAGACATGTGAAGATGCCAAGTGTCATAAATGTTGGGACTAAAAATGTGCAAAATGCACATGAGAGTTCCAAGTGTCCTATTCTCAAGAGACTAAGACAAATATCAATGGAGCACATGGATTAAAATATTTCAAAGTATCTAATGTTTAGTGAGTTAAATACTGAGCTAGATTGATGGTGCATATGTGTTCCAAATTAAAGTAGTGAGATGAGATCAAGTACTTGATATTTAATTATAAATAGAGGTAAAATCCATGTTACTTTTAAAGATCTAAAAACACATGGGAACTCAAATCAAAGATTAATTTATGCATTTTAAAGTTGAAACATTAAAGTTTAAATCTTGAACATATCTAATGGAGTACGTGATCTTGATCTAATAGTTGTGTTTTAAATTTGGTACAATTGAATGAGGATCATCAGATCATGACACGAAACTTAAGATCAATGGTCAGTATTTAAAGATATGTTCATCTCAATGGTCAAGCAATAGAACATATAGGTAAGCTATATTTTATGACATAGAGAATGATATATATTATTATTATAGATTTAAATTATGAAAAAGGGCATGTGTATCAAATCTCAAGCCTAATATATACTAAATTTAGTAAAATATAGATAATTATGGTGGTGGTGTGTGAATTAAAGAAGTGGTAAACCTTTCATTAAATAAATATGAACTGAGTCCAAATATAGAGAATGGTGTGTTAATGACCAAGTTTGAACATAGAGAATATGAGAGACCTAGATCAATGCACATATACATCATATATGAAATACACTAAGTGTGTATAATACAAAGTGTTAAATTGAGAGGGATAGAGAGAGAGAGAGAGAAAGAGAGATGTAGAACATAGTATGAGAAGTTACAAAATAGGTCTATAACAGAGAATTAGATTCATATTTTAATCAATATTTGTAATCTAGAGTTGTAGCTCCATAATAGACTTGATAAGTGGGTGCCATTAGAAGAGCTAAATTGGTGATCAATTAGGGAGTAGGTGATCTTAAATTAGGGGATTGGTGTCTCCTTAGGTTTAGTGCCCTTAAGCATTATAACCAGTGAGGTTTTGATTGTGAGGCTAGATTAAAATAGTAGATTCTTGTAGTTATTCTCACTATGGTTTTTCCTATATTGAGTTTTCCACATACACTGAGTGTTTTGTCTATTTTTGTATGTGTGATCTATACATATAATTTTTTGATTTTTTTAAAATTATTAAAAGAATAATTTTAATCAATATAATGATTCATGCCCCCTTCTCAATAAATACTTGTGTTCCAACAATTCGTATTAGAGCCCTAGTTCCTTAGAATAAGCTTAATCAGCTTAAGTAGATCTTATATGGTGAACACAAATGGATAGTCAATAAGGCTCTTCCTTAAACAAATCACCTCTCTTTGATGGATCAAGTTATGAATTTTGTAGTATTAGAATGGAAGCATATTTATCTTCATTAGGTTTTGATGTATGGATGTCTATTGTAAATGGATATACAATTCCTACTATAACTCCTATTAATTAGGTTGTCAAGAAATCATATGAGAGCAATGTCAAGGAAAAGAATGCTATCCTTTGTGGATTGTCTAAATCAAAGTTTTTAAAAGTAATGCATTATCAAATTGCACATAATGTCTACAACAAGTTAAAGATCATCTATGAAGGTGATTATAAGGTAAATCAAGCCAAGCTACAAACATACATAGGCAAGTTTGAAAGTATTAAAATGAATGAAGAAGAAAAAATTATAGACTACCTCATAGTAGATGAAATAGTCAATACAATAAGATCCATCAGAAAAGAGATGAAATATTTGATCATTGTCAAAATTTTCCTAAGATCTTTGCCATCTAGGTATAATTCTAAAATATCTACAATAGAGGAAGTAAGAGATCTAGATAATCTCACTACAGATGAGTTACATTGAACCTTCAAAACCTATGAGATGAGAATGGGAGAAGTAGATAGTTTCAAGAAAGAAGTTGTATTCAAATCATCTAAACATGTAAATGTAGAAGCACCTACATCTAGATCTGAGGAGACTAATGAAGAAGAATCCAACTTTGTCATAATATTAAGAAAGAGGTCTATTAAATAGAAATGTAAGTTACCCTTTAAATTTTTTAACTATGGTAAGGTAAGACATTTTGCTACTAAATGTCCTTATAATAAAAAGGATAATTTTGAGAAAGAAGAGGATAGTAAAAATATGAAACCTCACTACTCTAAGAAGAATATCTTATTTAAAAATAAGAAGGTCATATACACATGAGAATATAGTGATTCATTAGATGATAGTAATAGTTTAAATGATGACCATGATTTTGCCTTTATGGCTAAGGGAAATGAACTCATATTCATGACATCAGAATCAACTTATGTGGATCAAGAAAAAGAAGTTGAAGACTTGGATGAATAAGAGGAAGGAGAAGTGGATCTAGAGGGTGAAATCATTTGTGCTCTAGATGAAATTGAAAACCTGAGAAAATAAAACTCAAAGCAAAATAAATAGGCACAAAAGGAGATTGAAAAAGTATCCAAAAGTCTTGAAAATCTAATCAGATGGTAGTTAGCCTAAATACATAAGTTAAAGAGGCTAAAAGAATAGAAAATGTAGACAAATTTAAACTAAAATATAAATCTAATGAATGCATGAAGTTAAAAGTAGAAATACTGGCTTTGAGAAAATAACTTGAAAAATCTAAAGAACAAATAGACAAATGTCTGAGTAAAAGGAGGTTAAAAAATTATTGATGAGTTTATCAACTCTCAAAATCCATCAAAAGAGAAATCTGGTCTTAGTTTTGAATAAGGGAAAAGTCCTATAACTAGTACATCTAAAAATTTAATTGATAACTTCAAATTAAAAGGAAAATCAAGAACATAGAAAGAAAAAGCTTGCATGAATGCCTCTAGAGATATAAAGACAAATACAAGCATTGTTGATATGACAAAGGTAACTAACTAAAATGGTTAATGTTGGCCATTTTTGGCCCACATGTGAAGCTCTTGCATTGTTTGATAAAGTAGTGGATCAAAAGGCTTAGGACAGGTTTAAGTTTTTAAAATAGAGGAACTAAAGAAATTTATCATATGTCTCAAGCATTCAAGAACATAGAAAAAGTTGTAAAAACCCTAATAATCCATCTTAACCTTGAAATAATAATAAAAATATGAGTTATGCAAATTTTTAGAGATAGACCATCACTAGGATGTCACAGAAAAAAAGGACCAGCTAACTTGTGAACTTAATATCTTCACCTAGAAGCATCATGAAACTATTAGATCAAGTGAAAATGTAGATCTACATGTTAGGATCATCCTCAAAAACTTTCAATCCTACACAAGCTTCTTAGTTAAAGATATAAATCTTTAAAGTTGGACCTGTGCAATAAGACATTCACACTAACGTCAAGTTTTAAAGTGTGAACAAAACAAATCCTATTGAGCTTAAATTTGATAGTAATGTGATTTTTAATGATGGTCATATAGACCATCAATTTTAAGACCATGAACTAGTCATTGGATTTCAAACAGTGGGTCCTGACAAGATCAATAGTCCTCGCTCGATCATCTCGATCCAATGGTGTGAGCTGGGTCACATAGTTAGAGAGTTTGAGAGGTTGATACATGGCATAAACATGTGAGGCTATTTATTTAAAAAAATATTCTAAGGATTAACATATGTTTTCCAAGTGCTACCAGTGTGGATAAAGTTACCAATTCAAAGCTAGATATGAGGGCTCACATTTGTTCGTACCTAGCAAATCTAATAGAATGAGATGAGTCAAGGGTCAATCATCTTATTTAGATCACCCATATCTAACAAAACAAAAGACCAAGATGGGGAATTTTTAAGGTTGATGGAGCATCTCAACTCAAGAAAAGTAAATGCATCAACTTGAGCTAGTGGAAATATATATAATTGAGCTCAAATACAATCTGAGTTGGACCAGAATGCATATAAGGACAAAGCATTACCAATAGAGATGTTTAATGGTAAAATAGGTCTTTTAGACCTAATATAAATCAAAGGTTGATGTCTTGTCAACAAAATGGGACCAAGCATTAAGTAGAATGTCATATGGACTATAGGAAAACCAATAACCTTAGATTGGTTTTCATTTATAATTAGTCCATGTCCAGGTTTCAATACAAGAGTAGGTATGTGAAAAATGAAAAAGTGTCTTAGGCTATGACCTCAAAAAATAACCACTCAAATAGATTTAATGATAGCTCTGTTAGGATCAAATATATGAGGCTTTTGGCCTCATCATGAAGCCAAGTGGAAAGAAGCATAGAAGATCAAAGATAGAGATTTGGTGGTTGGAGAAGTAGCCTGAGCATTTAATAGATTTTTAGAGTGTTTAAGGGTCACTTTCATAAACAATATCATGACTTTCCATCTTTGGAAAAACTCATCTTCTAGTTTATTGCTGGAAGGCTATTAGGAAAAATAAAGACTATCTTATTCATGATAGATTATGTCTTGATTAGACCAATGTGGATGGAGCATCCCTAGATAGGTGGTAACTCATTGATTGCTATCAATGTATGTTCCTTCTTCTCTCTTCTCCCCTTATCCTACATTATCATATTCTCTTCTCCCTTGTAAAGGTTCCCAAATTTTAAACTTTTTCATCTTTCTAGGAGATAGGGATACTCTTTGAGATAGTGAAAAGTATGCTCTTCTTGATTAGGCTCAACCCTATCAAGAATTTGTAAGAACTACCTCTTGATGTAGTATAAGGACTTTATTTACCTGTCTCTTACTTTGGATATGGTTTTGTGGGTTGTGTATGATGGCATTATGTGAAGGATAATCTTCCTCATCTATTGTATTCCTTTCTAACCTTGTTTAGGGATTTTTTCAATGTTTATTATAGGTTTAGACTAGTGTTCTACTCTAAACCTCTTCTATGAAATACTTATGCAAGTAGCTTGATGTTGGCATTGTATGAGCTAGTATTAACTTTTATTGATCTCGTGTGGGTTTGAGCTCATGGTATCTTCCTTTTTAAGTTTGGTGCATTGTTTGGTTAAATTTATTAGGATACTCTATTCCCTTTCTAACCCTTTTCCCATGAATCATTATATTAGCATTAGTTTTAGGTGAACATCAAAGAGGAAGTCAGCCTCCTCTAGAGGTTTATCCCCAACATAGGTTACCCACTACCTAGGGTTGTCCCATTATTGTGACTTAATGGGAGAGAGATTGAATAATCCTCTCCAAGGGTACACATTAATGTTATAATAGTTTTGGCATGCCTGATAGGATTAAGGTCCAAAGTAGTGGAAGGATTTTTGATATTTTTCTTTTACATATCAGCCTTTAGAGGCATTCTACAAACATCAATGGTGACTCTAGGATTTCAACTAGTTGCAATAGTCTATGTAAGCCTTTAATCAATTTTTATCTTTATCTAGTCTCTTTTATGAGTCTTTATAGCCGGGCTTAGGGTTTAATTCTATCCTAATCAGGTTAGTGAGCTATATCATCAACCAAATGAATACTACCATCCTTATTATGACCCTTACCAATATTCCAATCATTTATATCATCCCAAAAATGAACCTATGTATCCTTCATATCAGCCTACTTACCCCTCTAGACAACCTTGTCAAAACTATGTTTCTACTACCACATCCTTATTGGCATATAATCCAAGTATGCTAAAATCCTAAGAGATGATAAAATTAGATAGATAACTTGATGTGATCCCTTTTCATCTCATAAAGAGGATAAGGAAGTTATTTCATATGTTTATGGGTAAGTGGATGTAACTTTAATCTAATGGTGGATAGACAGATTAGTGAGGTGAGAAAACTAGGAAAACCAATCCAAGTAGCCTCAACCTTCTATCCCACCCTCCCTTGAGAAGGATCCCATCTTGAGGATAACAAGTGAGGAGGAAATATCTCAAGATATATCTAATCAAGAAGATTTTCCTTTCATTTTTAAACTCAATTTACTTTCTCTATGGGAGTTTCTTCAAGAGTCAACCATTCTCAAAGTTTCAAGTTGCAAGAAGGTTCCCTCCATCCATGAACCATCTGTCATACCTCATACTCCATCTCCAAATCATCATCCTTCCATGATTATGCCACATTCACCCATTCTTCCTCAAGAGTCTCAAACCATTCCATCATGGATACCTTCTTGGACTAAGACCCTTGATTATGTCATGTATGTCCTTGAGAAGTAAACGTATCTAATGCCTATCTAAATTCAAAACAAAGGGAAGTGTGTAGAGATTGAGTCAAGATAAATCTGAAGTCCTTTATCTACCCTTCAAGTTGGAGATATCCATGAGTTCTCTTTCCCTCCCACTCTCTCCCTTTATGAATAAGATCCTATTTTATGGAGGATAGATGAGGAATTTATAGCTACAAAATAGCCTCAATAAGGCTATGATGATAATGTTTCTAGCCTATATGATGAGGAAATATTTTTGGTACTCCTCTTTGTCAAGAACGAAACAAATATATCTTCAAGGATGATGAGGAATATTATCTTGATAGAGGAATGCAATATAACATGATAGACCAAGGTGAAGAAGAAGATCATAATTAAGTATAGCAATAGTTGTACCATGGTTTCATGGAAGAAATGGACCTGATTGGTAGGCATGTGATCTCTCTATCACATGAAGGTGAGCATCAACATGAAGCTACAAATATTGGTATCCTCATAGAAGAAGATAATTCAATTTTATCACAAAAGAGACATGATTAATTAATCATTAAATAGGAAGATGAACTTCCATTCTTTATAGAGGAAAGTGAAGATCAATCTAATTCTCATAGATTGAGTCTTGATGAGAAGAGAGGTAACTATACAGTAGCTAAGAAGGTTATATCTGAACACAAGATAGTTGTCCCTCAAGAGAATTATAAGATTTATATTAAACTTTGCATACTTTCAAGTAATTAAAAGGAAATGGCCTTTTAGAAGGAGTTAGAAAACATTGGTGCAAGCTTAGATAACATATTTGTATATCCATGTAACCAAGATGATGTTATCCTCAAAAATCAAGGTGTGATCATTTTAGAGGTCTCATACATTTCCAAAGATAGAAAATAGTATGGGGTAAGGTTTAAGGATCAATATGAGTATTTTGAATTTGGAGACATGTGTGTTGATGATCTATCAAACAACATAATATATCAAATGTTTCAGTCAAAAGGTAACTTGTTCCATAATAAACCACATCTCATGAGGCAAATGATCTTAGCGGTTTTTCCTTTGATCTAGGAGGATTAGTTCTAAAATTATCTTTATACATAGTAGTTTAGTTGTATTTTTTCCCTCTAAATGTTTTGTGCACTTTTCTTTTCTATTGTATTGTTTCATTTTCCAAAGTGCCTCAGGTATTTTATTTTGTTTTTTCTAGTCCTTATTACTTTAAGATAGGTTCATCTTATTAGTAGAGGCTAGTGACCCCATGACCAATAGACTAAATAAGGAAAATGTTCTAGGCTCTCAAATCATAGCAGACATGTTTTCCTATGAGTTACCAAAGATGTTGGCCATTTTTGGCCCACATACCAAGCTTGTGCCTAGATAGACTAGGTTGCTAATGGATGAGTAGATGGATAGGTTTTAGAGACCATATTAGATGTTAAGAGTGCTTGGAACAAGTGTGTAAATACAAGGGATCCATATGGTTCTTCATTGTGTTCATCTAACCATCTTAGGTCTAGTAGTAGAATATTTTAGTAGCCACTTTACTAACATCCTAATTACCATGTGTGGATGATTTAGGGAGAATTGATCATATGGGTTTATTTAGTTTATTCTCAAAAAAATATATGACAAGTTTTAGGTCATCCATCAAAGTGCATAAGAAGATATGAAGGATCAAAGTTGGCTCCTCAATCAGATTTCATTAAGTTTCTCATACTTAGCCAAATAAACTAGACCATCATCAAGACATCATGAAAGAATGAATATATCAATCAATTTAAAAAATTTGTAGACACATTTAGAAATATCCTCAAACTATCAAATCAAATGGATTTATCCCTTTCAGTCTCAATAACATGTCATGCTTCAAGTTATATGCCTTCAAAGTTAGACTTATATAGTAAGATGTTCATGCTAACATCAAGTTTAAGCTTGATCAAAACACATAATTTTCATCTAAAATTTGATGGTCACATGAACATCAATGATGGTCATGTGAGTGTCATTGACAAGAGCAAAGATGTTAAATTTAAGATCATGAATTAGTCATTGGTTTTTAAATAGTGGGTCCTAGTTAATCTAATGGTATGCATTCAATCAAACATTTATATCTAAAAATGAGTGAAGGTTAAAAGGGTTAGAAAATATTGATATCAAATATGTGCATGAAAATTTTCAATAGTGAATTCAACTAGTATAAGATTAATGACTCATGGGAATTTGTACAGATCAAAATCAATAGAGCAGGGTGAGTCAATATGTCAACGAGCTGAGTCAGATTTTGTTGGCAAATTAGAATAAGGCAAGCCTAATATTTTTGACATAGGTTGAGAAGACATTTTTTACCAATGTAAATAAGATTTTGTAATATCATCTCTATTCCTTTGAAGCTCATTAAAATGCCATGGAGAAGTCAATATGATACAGCCAGGTATAAAGAATATAAAGGACCACCATTACAGCTTAATACGAACATTTGGTTCAAAATTTTATGACTTAAAAGGTTCATTCTTATAACTTTGTTCTCAATTTATAAAGGACCTAGGGATAATGAACTTTTGTTTCTTGTAGAGATAAAGTGGGTCTTCTTAGACCCAATAGAGTCTTGAAGGTGTTATATGGTCTACGAGTCTATTTTAATATAATGACTATGGGAAAACCAATAATCTTAGATTGGTTTTCCACCTATATATGTACCTATTATCTAAACATGATGATAAATTAGAGACGTGATTAATTCAAAGGGGCTTCATCCTACAACATGGCCATAGTCTTGACAATCAACCACCTATAAAGCATAAAGCCATGATTTTGTCAAATCTATGAGCATAATTTTTTTTCTCAAGTGAGAGATGGTGTGAATGATTAAAAGAAAGAGTATAGTGTTGGTAAATGTATATAGGAGCATTAAATGCATCTTTATAACCCTTAGGGATTTTCTCTCTCAATAAGCCATAGGTTGTGTCTTGATTGATCAAAAAAGTGGCAAGCATTTTAATGACTAAAGAGTAAAAGGTGGCAGCTCAGGTTAAATTAATGACCCAGGACAAAGTGTTATTTTTCTAACAGTGTGATCCCACATCATTTCTTTCTCTCTCTCTCTCTCTCTCTCTCTCTCTCTCTCTCTCTCTCTCTCTCTCTCTCTCTCTCTCTCTCTCTCTCTCTCTCTCTCTCTCTCTCTCTTCTATATATCCTAGTCTCATTCACATTAAAGGGGTTCTCAAATTTTAGACTTTTTCATCTTTCTGGGAGACAGGAATAATCTTTGAGATAATAAAAAGTATGTTCCTCTTGATTAGGCTTGACCCTATCAATCCTTTGTAAGAAATACCTCTTGATGCAGTATAAGGGCTTTATTTGCCTATCTCTTGCTGTGGATCTAGTTTTATGATTTGTACATGATAACATTATGTGAAGGAGAATTTTCCTCATCCATTGTCCTCCTTTCTGACCTTGTATAGGGAGTGTTTCAATGTTGCTTTTAGTTCTAGATTAGTGTTTTAATTTGAACCTCTTTTATGAAATACTCATGCATGTATCTTGATCTTGGGGTTGTGTGAGCTAGTATTATCTTTTTTTATCTAGTGTGGGTTCAATCTCATGGGAGTTTCCATTTTAAGTTTGGTGCATCATTTGGTTAACTTTTTTAGGATCCCTTATCCCATTTTTAACCCTTTAACATGAATCATTAAGTTATCATTATTTTTAGGTGATTATCAAAGAGGAAGTCAGCCTACTCTAGAGGTTTAACCCTAACATAGGTTACCCACAACTTGGGGTTGTCCCAATATTATAGCTTAGTTGGAGAAATCTTGAAGAACCCTCTCCAAGGGTTTAAATTTAGCCTTTAATATTGAAATACTTGAAGAAGCCAAATTTAATAAGATTTCCTCATCCTACACAAAGAAATTTTATGACCAGGTATTCTTCATTTTTCTATGGTTATTATTATACCTATAATTAGTTTGGTCATAGGGCTAGTGAATGTAGAGTTATACCTAAAATAAGAACAAAATTTGTAAGTATAAATTCATTTGCACCCTTGTTAGATACAAATGTAATATGATATAATTTCAATAATTTTGGTCACATAGCTAAATAATGTAGAACACACTTTTTAAGATCAAAAATACAAAGTGAAAAAAAGGCATATCTCCACATCTAAACAAAGGTTCACAAGTCTCTAAAAAAGAGATAAATAAGCCAAACAAGAAACCTAAGGATGTGTGGAAAGTAAAAGATTAGAAAGTTTCACAATATATGATTGCTCAAACTACACTCCATGTTAAGGAACAAAATTTGTGGGTAATAGATAGTGGTTTCTCAAAACACATGACTAGTGATAAGATCAAGTTCATCAAACTGAGTAAATGTAAAGAAGGATCTATCAACTTGGGAGATAATACTATAGTAAAAATCCATGGTAAAGGAACCTTGAACATAAATGTAAAATTTCCTACACATGATGTCCTTTATGTTGAAGGATTAAAACATAATCTGCTAAGTGTTAGTCAAATGTGTGGCAATGGATATAAAGTCACATTTAATGTAGAAGGATATAAGATAAGGAGATCTATAAGCTTAGTTGTAGAAGGGAAAAGAACTGAAATCAATATTTATAATCTAATTGAAGTGAATGGTAATAATTGTATAATAGGAAAGGTTTATGAGAGTTGGTTATGGCATATAATAATGGGTCATGTCAACTTTGATAACCTAGTAAAATTGAGCTCAAATAAGTGTGTTAGACACATGCCTAAGATAACTAAACCTATAGATACTTCTTACAAGGAATGTCATCAAGACAAGAAAATAAGGGTAAGATTTCAAACAAAGGAGTATGCAACTACAAATCCTTTATAGTTAGTTCATACAGGTCTTTGTGGTCCTACTAAGACAAGAGGATCCAAAGGAGAAAGATACTTCATGTTGCTAATATATGATTACTCAAGAATGACATGGGTAACCTTTTTGAAGGATAAGTCTCAAGCATTTGAAATATTCAAAATATTTAGGGCCATGGTAGAGAATAAGATTAGACAAAAAATCAAATGTTTAAGAGCTGATTGAGGTGGAGAATTCACCTCAAATGAGTTCATAGAGTACTATGAGAAGCATGGAATCAGAAGGCATTACACTATTGATGGTTTAAAATTGCACTTGATCTTAACCAATAAACAATGGGAAGTTTCAAACTGTGGGACAATGCGGCTTGAAACAACCTCTAGATTTTAGAGAAGCTGGTCTCTTCTTTGTATCAAGTGTTGGGGAAAAGGGATAGGAGATTAAAAAAAACACAAATGCAAGAATTAAAACCTAACTATGGCAATGTGCCTGAGTGTAATCCTAATCTTATCCTGAGCACAGTGAGACTATTATAGGTCTCAATTACATTTAAGAGCAGACAAGTGCATGATCAATGTAAGAGATTGAAATAATAGAAATAGAGGCTCACAACAGGGAAGTCTTTCACTGAGATACATGGAATGCCAACAAAGGCATAGTGTTTAATCTTCCTAACAAAATCTTTGAATCACATAAGAGGCACAGAAGTCATGTACAATTATGTAAACCTTCCAATTCAAGAAAATAAGATAAAAGTAAATGACATTTCTAATCACAACTCCAAAAAATATGTAGTATATACTACTTTGCAAATGACACAGATAACATCAACCAAGGCATGGAGCTCAAATTTCCTTAATTCATTTAGCCACATAAAGGGCACAGAAACATGCACGGTTATATCAACTTTATAACTCAAGAAAATTGAGACAAGAGCAAATGATACTACTGGTCAAAAACTTTAGAAGTCTAAAACTATAGAATTATTCCCCCCTCTTTTTTTGATTTTACAATCCTTCTTATATAGCCTTAGATGTCTCCTTCGATCACTCCCCTTCCCATGCAATTCCAATCTGTCCTTTACTCTCAGGGGACAAACAGATGGTGCCTTTAATGCCTTGGATGCATCTTGGTCTTATCAAGAACTGTCTTGATTGTGGCATGGTGATCCATGTCTAGTACCTCTCTTCACGCCTAAAATTCCTCATTCCATCACCTATTTGGTCACTCAATTATCCACTATGCCTCTACCTATAGGGGATAAATAGATGGCATATTCAATGCTTGAAAGCCCCAAAAATATACTCGGTGCACTGTTCTATCTACCAAGAATAACTCTCACTAAATTTCCATCCATCTTTGTTGTAACAAATAAGCAGACACTCTATTATGTTGAAATAGGAGAGGGCACTTAGTCAATCCATAACAATTCTCCTTTTGCCTAGAAGGCACCAGAGAATGACACTTGGCTGCTTCCACTTTCTCTATATTCTACTCAAGAACGCTCTGCCCTCGACACCTGTCATAATCCACTTCCTTGATACTTTGTAGTTTTATCAAAACAAAACTCACCACATTCCTTGCTGTAGTAACTTTTTAGGAAGGGGTGGATGCACATGGCAATCTTTGCATGTTGACACTCAATGCTTCCATGGTCCTTTGAAATAACATCTAGGACCCACCACAATCTCTATTTGGCAATTAGGCTTGAAGATGGTTTCTCAAAAGTTGACATGTGGTGACCTCCATTGCTTTTGGGAAGATATGTGGCATCTTTCACTTCTTCTTCTAGGGGTATGTGGCATCTTCCGCTACCTTTGAGAATGGAGTACAAATTGACCTAGAGAGTGACACTTAGCAATCTCCACTACACTTTAGCACTTAAGAAAAATGAGATGAAGCCCTTATGCATTGAATGAAAGCATTGGACCCACATTTCCTAGATGCTGACACATGGTGACTTCTGCTACTTCTTCAAAAAGGTAGTTCAGGGCCTTTTGTGACAGCCACTTGGTGCTTTCCACTACACTGCTACTTAGCTCGTTGAAAGTCTTTATCAAAAAATTAGAATGAAATGTGGGTGCCTCTATGAAATATGGATGCTGACACATGGTGCGTTATGCTCAGCTACTACTAGATACGTGTCACATTCCACAATTTTCTTGAAAGTCACAAAAGGGCTTCGAAGGGCGATAGTTAGTCAGCTTTGTGTTTTGAAAAGTGACACTTGGCAGCTTTCGCTTAAATTTGATACTTAGGCCAAAAATGAAATGAAAGAAATAAAAAGGGAAAAAAGACCCATGCTCAGAGGGCGACACTTGGCAGCTTCCATTGCACTCTAGAACTTAGGCAAAATTGAACCCACCCTCTACTCCAAAACTCTGCCACTACGTCTAAGACATGTAGGAACCAAAATTGTAGTGCTCAAACAAAATAAATTCAAAAAAACATAGAGTAAAAATTACTCTATAGTTAATGGTGACCCCTAAGACTTTTGAGCCTGCTCAAAAAGAACCTGACTCCTACTCTGTCAAAATTTCAAAATTGTGGAAATTACAGCTTCAAAAGAGCTGTCTGGTAGATAGACCACTCATGGTCAGATAACCCTTGCTTGTTCTACAATTCAATGAAATATAGATCAAGGTTATTAATATCCTTGTGTGAAAAGGTTTATAGGATCTGGACCATGGCTTTCAATTTGAATTCCAGCAGGGAAATAGGAACCAGAATAGTTTCAACCTTTGAGGTTGAGGAATCATCTCACAAGCTCTGGAAAACTATTTGATCCCTTTGTCTGGCCAGCAATAATGGTTCAATTTGGTCCACCATCAACACCATCTTTGCATCTAAAAATAGGGAAGGAAGGCCTAGTCACACCAGATCTTCAATATGCTATCTCATATCATTGATGCCTTCTTTCACGACTTTAAGATGTTCTCTACAACTACTAGCTACAGCATTGCGATTAAGCTCCTCATTGACCCATTTCATGGTGGCCATTCTACCAAGAATCCCTATGGTTGTTAATGTCACATCCATCATGTCATAGAGCTTCTACAACAATGAATGGGAGTTTGTGACTCTTCTGGAGACCATGGCTAGAGTGTTTTATACTGAATCCTCCACCCTTTCACACAATTGCTGTGCATTGAGTAGGAAGGTGAGAAATGGCCTAAGCTGGATAATCTCTAAAGAGATTCACTCCCACGCTAACTCGTAGAGCTCCTTCACTAGCTTCACTACTCTGACACCTCTTGGCCTATTATATAACTTGATTGTCAGTTGTGCCATCCTTTGTTGCTCTATTTGGAATTGGGCTTGAAAAGTTGCAACCTTGTTCTGCTCCTCTAGCAGCCTTTGTCGTGATTGGGTAACTTGCAGTTGAAGTCCTTTGACTCTTCCTTGAAATGTTGCATTGTAATGATCTTGATATTCAATATATGCATAAATACCCTTAAGGTAGGGAAACACCATATAATACTCCTTTAGGAAGGAATAACTCCACAATGTCTCTTCAAGGGGACAACCTCCAATATCCTCTTACAATAGAAGACTCAATGCTTCCTTGATATATTTACCATGATAATCATCTCCTATATATATACATCTATCTAACCCATGGATGGCTAATCTCCTAATCCAATGTAGGCTGACCATTACCCAGTGTACTACTTCCACAAGTTACTCTATTATCCTAATATATTGTACCCATATAACTAACTAAGGGGATGTGTGCCACATGTTGGCATCTCCATCAACCCATATACATCAATATATCATATCCCTAGGTACATAAAATTCCTTCCCTCCTTGACATGTTTCATCCCAGAAACATAGGAAGAAACCAAATAATGAGTGTGCTTCAAATCATTGTACACTTGTCTCCAATCTCGATCATCTAGCCATCCATATGTGATCTTGGCAGGTGATAGCTCTCCAAGCTTGTTTCCAAATTTTATTGTGCTCTTTTGATTTCATTCATGATCATAATTATACTAATTTGGTGTCCAAGCATAATTGTTCCTCTTTTTATTCCATGTACCATATTCTACTGCACTACTCTAATTCCAACCATGACCATAGTAGGTATTCTTCCATGCATAGTCATAGTGATTTCCCCTTTCATTCCATGTGCCATAGTATGTTTTCTTTGGATTCCATGCATATCTATAATGATTGGAAATTTTATTTCCTGTATAGACAAAATGATTGTTGTTATGACACTTCCTCACCTGGTTCCATGATTGTTTCCTCTCATGATGATGTGGGTGTCTATATACCTCAACTTTTTCCAATACCTTGACCTTATCCACCTTTGCTTCTACCTCTTCCACCTTTTCCTTCTTTGTCTCTTGAGTATATTAAGTATTCATTTGTAGTGTGTCTTTATCTATATCATCTGAATCTTCATCATGATCTTCATTACTTGTTTCTATCTCATCCTTATGATCTACCTAGATTGTTATTGGTGCCTTTTTCACTATGATATGTTGTAAAGTGATCTTCTTTTTCTTATACCAAAACTTCATGAACTTTTTCTGAACATTAATATTCATTGTTCCCAAAGTCTCTAACCATGGATATCCAAGAACTATATCCATATCATACATATCCAAAGCATAAAAATCTGAATGCAAAACATATTTTTCCATACTGAGCTTCAGATCTTCCAACATTGAAATATTCTTACCATGTACTTGAACCTCTTTGATATTCTTTGCTTGAACATGTAGATGCTTGGACACATTCATGTTGATGAAGTTATACTTACTGGTAGGGTTTATGGACACAATAACCCTTTTCTTTTGAATGCATCTATGAAATTGAAAAATTGATTCAAATTTCTTTGGAGCCAAATAATTTGAACCTTTATCATCCAATTCTTCTTCTTCTTCTTCTTCTTCTTCTTCTTCTTCTTCTTTATCATCATGATTTTCTTCCTCTTCTACATCATCTTTTTCATTTATATCCCATCGATCTAGGAAAGTTTTCTCCATTGCTTCCCATGAAGAATACTGTTGCATAAAGCTTAATTCATTAGTCCACCAATGTTTTGCAGGCCCAGACAAAGAAAAACATAATTCTATTTTCCATAAAATTTTATTAGTATTCTTCTCTTTAAAATTGAGCCACCATTCTCTAGCATCAACATCATCTTCCCTTGAAAATTTTTGCAACTCCATGATCCACAAAAAAAATTAAGGTTCATGAAACCCTAAAATGTCAAAACTGATCCATAAAATCGTAAAACATCACTCCAAACAACTCAAAAAAATTTGAATTTTTTACTATACTTCTCTTATATCTGCTTACATCTCTAGCAAAAATTTTGAATAAAAATTCCTTATATTTCAGAATATATAGCGAAATTATTATAAAACCTAAAATAGCAATAGCTCCCTCAAAATGAATCAAAAAATCTCTACTTTTTTACTGTGACTTATTTTAAATATTATACATATCCAATAAAAAATTTGTGAAAAAATTTGCAACCAATAAAAATTTATTGATGATTAAAAAAAATAGGGTTTCACTCCACAAATTGCCCAAATCGAAGCTCTGATACCACTTGTAATGATCTTGATATTCAATATATGCATAAATACCCTTAAGGTAGGGAAACACCATATAATACTCCTTTAGGAAGGAATAACTCCACAATGTCTCTTTGAGGGGACAACCTCCAATATCCTCTTACAATAGAAGACTCAATGCTTACTTGATATATTTACCATGATAATCATCTCCTATATATATACATCTATCTAACCCATGGATGGGTAACCTCCTAATCCAATGTAGGTTGACCATTACCCAATGTACTACTTCCACAAGTTACTCTATTATCCTAATATATTGTACCCATATAACTAAGGGGATGTGTGCCACATGTCAGCATCTCCATCAACCCATATACATCAATATATCATATCCCTAGGTACATAACATGCATTCTCCCACCTTAGGGTTGTTGCTGCATCTTTTGCAAGTGCAAGCTCTGCCTTCAATGAATCATTCTGGGCCTAGACTACCCATTGAATCTAGAGATAAATAGTATCTTACAACTGTTTATGCAGACTAGCTATTTCATTATCTTTCTTATTTATTTCTTCGACCAAACTATTACAGTTTGCCTTTTCTATGGCCAAATCAGCCTCCATCTTCTACAGTCTTTTTGATTTCTTTAAATAATCTTCTATGACTACAAAAGTGGATTCAGTCAGTATCTCAACTCTATCTTAGGGCTTGAATAGGGACATGTCAATGGCCATTGTGTTCATTGTGTAGTCCTCCAGCTGCATTTATTTGCTTAGCTTAGCAATGTTGGGTGACAAATGGGTCACCATCAGCTACTGTTGAGTAGGGTCAAATTGTGACCTCAAATGTGGGACAATCAGCACTTTGTTTTATTTAATTCTCTTTTTCTCCAATTGGGCCTCTCTTGCCCTCCTAGCAGCATCAGCCTACGTCTGAAAGGTGGAAGGGGATGCAATATGTCCCCCTGTGAAATGAAATCCTTGTGGCAGGCCATATTGGAGAGCCATTGGCTGGCTAAGGGTGAGTTTTAGGGGCATCTTTTAGGGAATAGAGGGGAGAAATGGGGTAATGTTAGGGCCTAAGGTGTTGTTGATGGGGTGGCTTGCGAGATGGGAATGGCAGTAGTGGCAGGAGGTGTCATCTGATTGGATGGAGGCATCATGCCAACAAGGTGAGGAATAGACTGACAGGGAGGAGGGGGAGTAATACTTACCTGAGGGGAAGTTACAGTGCTCTACACTAGGTGCTGTGAAGGCTCCTCTTCCTCCTCTAAATCCAAGTGGAACTGCACCCTCCTTCTCTTTTTAGGTGTCTCTACCTTTGGTTGTATTTGTTTCCCTTCTACCTCTACTGTTGTTGGTGGTGCATGTGGAGCACTGGAGACTTCAATCACTCCCAATGATGGGGAAGCTTGTGGTGGTGAAGATACCACACTTCTTTATTATTCTATGATAGCTACCACTTGTTTTGAAGTCTGTGGTTGTTGGCTTGGTCCCGCTCTAGCTTCCTACTATGCCCCAAGTGTTGGCAATTAGCTTGTTTTTGGGCTAGATGCAGGGGATAGATGCCACTCATCCCAGAGTTCTTCCCGCCTTTCATCTGAGTCTACTACTTTGAAAGCATGGGTGGTTTGGGAAATTTCTTGCCTATATTTCTAATAGGCCTCAATCTTTTTTGCATCCCAACCTTTATTCCTCAGCATCCTTCTCAAACCAAAGGTCATCCTGACTTTGGGATCATAATCCCTCTATTTGTCAAAGAAGGTTTCCCATGGCCTATTCTATGGCATGGGCAAATCTTTCAGTCCAACATAGAGACTAGGGGCATCTTTTGTAGGGTTTTTCTTGGTCTCCCAAAAAGGGTGACCTTCATGTGCAATCATGTCTCTAATTCTATTTATCCTCACCACAGAGGTTATATAATTAGCTGGGTCATAAACCCACTTGTCCTCAACTAACAGGAACTTGAGGAAGGCTAGCTTCTTCAGTAGCATAATTTTAGCTTCTCTAGCTTCCAGGCTTACATTGCCTACAATCCACAAGAGATTGTACATTTTCCTCTTCTTCTTTTCAGAGCCATACTCATTATCAACTATAGATACCTACTTAGCAACTTCCAAGAATGCTAACCTAAGAGTTAAGGTCTTTGGTAGCAATATTGGTTCTCCACAAAATCTATGGACCCTTATAATCATGTGACGGGACCCAAAATAAAAGTCACATGGGATTAGGCAACTGACCAGGAGGTTCATGACACTTAGGAATAACCTATTTATGATAGGCTCAAGGCTAAGGCAATGAAGAATAGGGGTAATGAATAGTTCCCAAAAATCATATGGGTCACTAGTTCTTGATAAAATATGTGTCCATGCTGACACAGGAATGGTCCTTTGGGGGTCAAAAGTTGGGTCATACAGGTTCAAATTCATAAATTGGGTGAAAAGGTTAGGGTTTTGGTGCAATATAAGATGAAACAAAAAGGAGGAATACCTGAATATCCTTTTTGCCCTGAACTGGGTCAGCTTCTCCACCATTGAGAAGGTAATGTGTTATGCAAAGTCGAGTCAATATTCTTGTGTCTTATCAATCATCTTCATCTTGAAAAGGATGGCCATTTGCTCTATGTATACCACTATGTCATCCTTCATGCTGAAGATGAGGGCCATCATTGATAGTGCATTCTGGATGGTGAGTGCAAACTGAGTCCTTGGTATAGGGAGCATGGGTACTATTGCATCACCATCAGTCATTTGTAACTCAGACCTCAAAAACATGGTCTGGGTGTTGACATTCGCCCATGTCCTTTGCATCCTATCAATAGTGTGAAAGGTGGTAGTACCATCATATTGCAGGGAAAGCATGTCCCTGATAGCTTGTGGGGTGACCTACAGCATGAAGGGACCTTATTTAATGGTTCAAGATTGGGCATGGAGCAAGTCTGCACATAATTCAATTATATCTAGGCATGGGTGCACAGTTGGGACAATGAACTGAGCCAATTTTGAGGTCCATATCCTCATTTTGAATGTTTCATATTTCCTTTCTCTACCTCTTTGTAGACACCTTTGGTGTGCTCCTTTTCTTAGGTTCTTGTTGCTATCCCTTTGCAAGATCGAGTCCATGATTCCATCTGCATAATCCCTTACCTTTGATGGGTCACTAGTTTGACCGACTCCCAAGGATTTTGTTCTTAGGTAGCTTCTTGGTGGTTGCACAGGAGCTACAACGTATGATTTACTAGCCAGTAATCTATCAAGATATTCAGGTGCTTCTATTCTTTATTGTGAAGATGATGCTCCTACCATCTCTATATCTCTTGTATAATACCTGGTATGAGCCTTGTGCAAGATAGAAACATGCTTGTTAAAACAAACTTTTACTAGGCACTACAATTGCAATGAGCAAGATATTTTTGTAGGAATGCTTGAGAGTTTGTAAACTTTAAAATTTGCTAAGGGATATTTATGGGCCTATCAAGTCTTAAATAGCATTAAGTTTGGATGACCGTTAGCAAATCCTACTCAATCTTTGAGAAATAATGAGGTGGACATGCTATGCAGTGCAAGGTATCTTAGAGATCTTAAAAGATTTGGGGAAGCATTTAATGTGGCAAAATTTTAAAGTATTAAAAATCCTAAGATGCTAACTCTGCATTTAAAACACTTATTTTTAAAAGAAAAGTAGGAAAGCAACAACAAAAAGCAAAGCAATGTAGAAATGGGAAACTACCTAACTACATTAATTGAACATCCTTATTTCCCTCCAAGATCAAAAATAAACTTTCCAACATCTTCTTTATGACAAGCCAACTTATGTTGCCATACCAGTGATTGCAACAGGTATATCTTTGATGAAATATCCTCTGTGTTGGCCACACAAATCTTCCTATATTCGAGTGAGTCTAATTTGAACATGCTTTCAACATTCATAAGCTCTTCTTGTCCTTAAAATCCCATTTTATACTGGTTCTTCATGTTGTCATGTGTCATCAAGAAATCATTGGCTATTGGTTCTTCACTCTGTGCCTTTCGATATCCATTATCTTTCAGCTCATCTCCTTCAAATTCCAGCTTTATTACATCAGCATGCTCCTTGATGACTTCATCCTCTTGAAAGGATGAATCTGAAAGCTGGTATCTCTTTTGTATACTTAGTTGAGCCTCAAGGATATCTTCTCCATATTTGGCTAGTTCATGGCTAGGAATAATGTCACCTATTTCAATGACTTGATCAAGGGAGTGTCCATGCTCCACCATATCCTCTTGCAGGGTGAGAAAAAAGTTAGAAATGATCTCTTCCTCGTTAGAGGTTAAGACAAAAGCTTGTGACTTGTCCTCTTGTTCATCAGAGGGGGGATCTATGGTGATTTCCTCCTCATTTGTACTTATGGAATCCTCTTGACTAGCCATGAATTGAGCGTATTCTTCTGCATACTCATTTGCTTCCTTCAAAATACATTCTTCTTTGAAAAGGAATAAAGAAGAAGGTTGTGATGAAAATCAAGAAGCTTCTTGAGTAAGGGTGGAAGGGACTTGAGGGGAAAGTGAGGTTTTGGAGTCTTCTTCCCTTGTTGCTATCATAGACTCTACATTATTGGGGAAGTGACCTTGATAGGTTCAACCTTGCTCATGAACAAGGGTGGCATATGTCTGCTCTAGAATTTGTGGTGGTGAATATGGAGGTTGGTAGACTTGGTAAGGCTAGTTCTCATGAATGCTTAGCCTTTCTTCTAGAAATGCAATCAATCCACACACATCTAGTATCACATATGTAAGCTCTTGCCAATTTGCCCTTTCAATGGGGTCCCATTCACTTTTAATCAAATCTATTGTGTCCCTTACTTGATGGATGATATGACAAGAAATTTCTTGGCCACATCCCCTTCTGTTGTCAAGCTCTAACACATATTTTTTAAGTCCTAGCAATGCTTTTTTGAAGGTGAAAATAAGGTTAGGTTGAGCATAGGATGTGACATATTGGGGAGATTGGGCATAATATTGGCATAGCTCATGACCATCTGCATCCTTGTTACTTGACATGATTCTAGGAGAAGCTTGTTCTTGATTAAAACTATACAAAGGAGAATAAGACCCATAGCTATGAGTAATAGAATTATACCTACCAAAAGGTGATTTCTTAATGATACCAGGAGTCATTGTTGGTGTTGCTAAAAACCTCCAAAGGCTAATTGGCTGAAGAACACACCAAAATTCTTCAACTCCTTGAAATATTGGTCCCATCGAGCGTGCCAAAAATTGTTGATGGTTTAAAATTTCACTTGATCTTAACCAATCAACAATGGGAAGTTTCAAACTGTGGCACAATGCAGCTTGAAACAACCTCTAGATTTTAGAGAAGCTGGTCTCTTCTTTGTATCAAGTGTTGGGGAAAAGGGATAAGAGATTAAACAAAAATGCAAATGCAAGAATTAAAAATTAACTATGGTGATGTGCCTGAGTGTAATCCTAATCTTATCCTAAGCATAGTGAGACTATTATAGGACTCAATTACATTTAAGAGTAGACAAGTGCATGATCAATGTAAGAGATTGAAATAACAAAAATAGAGGCTCACAACAGGGAAGTCTTTCACTGAGATACAGGGAATGCCAACAAAGGCATAGTGTTCAATCTTCCTAACAGAATCTTCCAATCACATAAGAGGCACAGAAGTCACATACAGTTATGTAAACCTTCTGATTCAAGAAAATGAGACAAAAGCAAATGTCATTTCTAACCATAACTCCAGAAAATCTACAGTATAGACTACTTTGCAAATGACACAAATAACATCAACCAAGGCATGGAGCTCAAATTTTCTTAATTTATTCAGCCACATAAAGGGCACAGAAACATGCACGGTTATATCAACTTTATAACTCAAGAAAATCAAGACGAGCAAATGATATTACTGGTCAAAAACTCTAGAAGTCTAAAACTATAGAATTATTCCCCCCTCTTTTTTTGATTTTACAATCCTTCTTATATAGCCTCATATGTCTCCTTCGATCACTCCCCTTCTCATTCAATTCTAATCTATCCTTTACTCTCAGGGGACAAATAGATGGTGCCTTTAATGCCTTGGATGCATCCTGGTCTTATCAAGAACTACCCTAACTGTGGCATGGTGATCCATGTCTAGTACCTCTCTTTGCACTTGAAATTCCTCATTCCATCACATGTTTAGCTGCTCAACTATCCACTCTGCCTTTGCCTATGGGGGATAAATAGATGGCATCTTCAATGCTTACAAGCCCCAAAAATATACCTGATGCATTGTTCTATCTATCGGGAATAACTCCTGTCAAGTTTCCCTCCATCTTTGTTGTAATAGATAAGCAGACACTCTGTTTTGTTGAAATGGGAGAGGACACTTAGTCAATCCATGACAATTCTCCTTTTGCCTAGAAGGCACCAGAGAATGACACTTGGCCACTTCTGCTTTCTCTATATTCTACTCAAGAATGCTCCACCCTTGACACCTATTGCAATATGCTTCCTTGATACTTTGTAGTTTTATCAAAATAAAACTCACCATGTTCCTTGTCGTAGCAACTTTTTAGGAAGGGGTGGATGCACATGGCAGTCTTTGCATGTTGACACTCAGCGCTTCCATAGTCCTTTGAAATAACATCTGGGACCCACCACAAGCTTTGTTCGGCAATTAGGCTCAAAGATGGTTTCTCAAAAGTTGACATGTGGTGACCTCCACTGCTCCTGGGAAGATACATGGCATCTTCCACTTCTTCTTCTAGGGGTATGTGGATTCTTCCACTGCCTTTAAAAATGGAGTAAAAAGAGACTTAGAGAGTGACACTTGGCAATCTCTACTGCACTTTAGCACTTAAGCAAAATGAGATGAAGCCCTTATGCATTGAATGAAAGCATTGGACCCATGTCTCCTGGATGCTGGCACATGGTGACTTCCATTGCTTCTTCAAAAAGGTAGTTTAAGGCCTTCCACGACTACCACCTAGCACTTTCTGCTACACTACTACTTAGCTCATTGAAAGTCTTTATCAAAAAAGTAGAATGAAATGTGGGTGCCTCTATGAAATGCGGATGCTGACATGTGGTGCATTTTGCTTAGCTGCTACTGGATACGTGTCACATTCCACAATTTTCTTGAAAGTCACAAAAGGGCTTTAGAGGGCGATAGCTGGTCAGCTTCATGTTTTGAAAAGTGGCACTTGGTAGCTTTTGCTTGAATTTGATACTTAGGCTAAAAATGAAATGAAAGAAACAAAAAGGGAAAAAGGACCCATGCTTAGAAAGTGACACTTGGTAGCTTCCGCTGCACTCCGGCACTTAGGCAAAATTAAACCCGCCCTCTGCTCCAAAACTCCACCACTACATCTAAGGCATGCAGGAACCAAAATTGTAGTGCTCAAATGAAAGAAATTCAAAACAACGTAGAGTAAAAATTACTCTACATACTCTATAGCAACGACTTCACATCAGAATGGATTTGTTGAAAGAAAGAACAAAATAGTCAAGGAGATGGCTATAACAATGCTAAAAGAGACCAAATTACCTTATGGATATTATAAAGAGGTAGTATAAACAAAATTATATATCTTGGATCTATTTTAACTGAGCGTAAATAGTGATAAAACCCCCTATGAACTATGGTATGGAAAACCTATCTATGTTAAGTATTTTAGAGTGTTTGGTATCAAATTCTACATTAGGATAAAAGAAGATAAATAGGGAAGCTTTGAATCAATATGTGATGAAGTAATATTTCTTGGTTATTCCACCCAAAGAAAAGCCTACATATGCTACAATCAAGACTACATAAAATTGTAGAGAGTATCAATGTCGAGGTTAAAGAAGGCTTGAAACATGTTAAACCTGACAGAGACATTAGTGAAGAAGAATCAAAGTCTGAAGAGGAAGTATCTAATGAAGAGCCTAAGGAAGTAAATGAAAATCCACCTACAAGATTTATTCAAAAGGAGCATCTTATAGAAAACATCATTGGCAATAAAAATGAAGGAGTTCAGATAAGGATAAAAGTTTCAATGAACAAGGAGCAAGTAAGTTTTTCTTTAATATCTAAAATTGAACTTAAGAGCTATGTTTAAGTTAGTAAGGATGAGAATTGGCTAAAATCCATGGTATATGAACTAAGCTAAATTAAAAAGAAAAAAAACCCTTGGGAATTAGTTCTAAAACCTTCAGATAAAAATGTAATAAGTACAAAGTGGGTCTTTAGAAACAAACTCAATGAGGATGGAACTATTATAAAGAATATGACCAAATTGGTGTGCAAAGGATATGTACAATTTGAAGGCATATATTTTGAGGAAACATTTACTCTAGTTGCTAGATTGAAAGCCATAATAATGTTTCTAGCATTCTCTATTTATAAAAAATCCAAAGTCTATCAAATGTATGTTAAGTCTACTTTATTGAATGGAAACCTAGAACATGAAGTCTACATAGAACAACCTAAAGGTTTTCACTATCATAAGAAGAAGATAATGTTTACAGACTAAAGAAAAATATGTATGGTCTAAAATAGTAACTTAGAGCATGGTATTCAAGATTAGACCAATCCTTGTAACAACAAGGATTCAATAAAGGTTGTGTAGATAAAAATCTATACTTCAAATCAGAAGGTGAGCATATGTTAATTGTTGTTGTATATGTAGATGATATCATTTTTGTTAGTAGAAACAATACAATGTACAAATAATTTGTTGTTCAGATGTAAAATGAGTTTGATATGTCTATGCTTGGAGAACTTTATTTCTTCCTTGGTCTATAGATAGCACAAAATGATGAAGGGATATTTACATCTCAAACCAACTATGTTAAGGAAATGCTCAATAAGTTTGGAATGGAGAATACCAAACTAATAAGTAATCCCATGATAATTGGATGTAAGTTGAGCAAAAATGATAAGTCCCTTGATGAAAATTAGACTTTGTATAGATAAATGATAGGTAGTTTATTGTACCTAACTACATCAAGACCATATATCATGTAATCAATGTGCATGGTTGTAATATTTCAAGTTTCTACCAAAGAATCACATGCCAATATAGTGAAAGGGATCTTTAGATATATCAAGAGTAAAATTGACTATGGCCTATGGTATCCTAAAGGTGAATATATCACTTTGATAATGTATACAAATTTTTATTGGGAAATAAGTGTGGATAATATAAGAATTACTTGTGGTGGTGCATTTTTCCTTGGAAAAAAAATTGTTTCATGGTTAAGCAAAAATTAAGAGTCAGTTACTCTTTCTATAGCAGAAGCAGAGTATGTTGTATTAGTGGTATGTTACATTCAAGTATTGTGGATGAAGCAAACTCTCAAAGACATTGAAGTAAAATACAAATTACCTATCTCTATTATTTGTGACAATTAAAGTCTTATTAATATATCAAAGAATCTAGTGATGCATTCTAAAAATAAGAACATATCAATCAAGTATCACTTCTTAAGAGAAAAGTTTGTAGATCAAGAGGTCACAATGGAATATGTGTCAACACAAGATCAAATTTTAGACATATTCACCAAACCTCTTCCCAAGGAATAATTTGAGTATTTGAGATAGAAATTAGGAGTAGTGGCTCTTACGTCATATCACTAGATCCTAGTAATAGGACATGAGTCTACGGGGAGGATCACATAAGATTTTTTAATCCCTAGAAGAAGAGAGAAAAGGCAACTTAGGTATGCATATTTTTACAAATTTATAATGAGTTGATGGTTACAATTTCTTGGACAAACTCCTTTATCTAATAAAGGGGGAGAAAAAATTAGACAAATAGTGAACAATCTAGAGTTCCTTTTCCATTGATGTCAAAGGGGGAGAAAAAGTGCAAATGTTTATAAAAAAGAAGCAGAGAATATGTCCAAGTTGAGTTTTTTTAAGTGTTCTATTACCTAATGGGGAAAAAAATGGTATGAATAGCTTTAGCTCACATTGATTAGAAGCCATTGCAAGAATTGTAATTATAGTCAATTTTAGAGGATCAGAATATGCATTATAAGATCTAAGCATGTATTTTGCCATCCATGACAAAGGGGGGGATTGTTGGTAATATGATTGTTATTTATGTCAAAAGAGAGATAGTCTGCACTATGGATGTCATTGATGTCAAAGTATCAATCACATGAAAGATTGATGGAGAGAAGAACATGTTTTATAATTGCACAAGTTACAATATTGTTGTATAAAGTGTCATGCTTTTACAGAGACTATTTTTGCATGTTTGTAGAGAAATTGATAGAGGATTTGTTATGGATTTTTCAACTTCATCTTATATATATGGTCTATATATTTAGATGAAGAGATATGAGCTCAAAAATGATTTATCTTTTCTCTTGACCATTATTGGGGTTTCTTAGTAAAATCCTATGGGTTTTTAGTCATGGCATGTACAAGAATTTCTATTTTTATGTTGACTAGATATAGGTGGGAACCAATAATTTAAGTTATAACTTAAGCCTTCCTCATCATTATGAAACTGGAACCTTCAACCTATAAATTACTTGCTTGGATTAGTGATCAAAGACTTTAATATTCCTAAGTCCTCAACTTAATATTTATCTAAACTTGATCAATGATTAGTGTTTAATTGCATGATAAAGATCCAACGATGTGCAACAAAGTTAAATAGTCAATGATCAACATGAATATGCCAAGTGTCACAAGTACGAGCAATGACATCAATATGTAAAAGGCATGTGAGGATGCCAAGTGTCACAATCATGGGGACTAATAATGTGCAAAAAGAATGTGAGAGTACCAAGTGTCTTAATCTTGAGAGACTGAGACAAAGATCAATGAATCACATGGAATCAAATAGGTCAAAGTTTTTGATGTTTAGTGAGTTAAATATTGAGCTAGTTCGATGGTTTGTATATGTTCCAAAGTAATAGGTAGTAGTGAGATGAGATCAAGTACTTGATGTTTAATGATAAATAGAGTAAAGTCCATGATAATTTTGAATATCTAATAGCATGTGAGAATTTGAATCAAATATCAATAGATTCATTGTAAAGTTAAAACATTAAATTTTATAAGATCACAAAGATCTAATAGAGTGTGTGATCTTGATCTAATAGTTACATTTTAAAGTTTGGATAATTGAATGAGGATCATCAGATTATGGAATGAAAATTAATATCAATGGTCAATATTTAAAGATATTTTCATCTCAATATTCAACTGATGGAATATAAAGGTAAGTTACATTTTATGACATAGAGAATGATATAGATTGTTGTAATCAATCTAAATTGTGAAAAAGGGCATGTTTATCAAATGTCGAGCTTGATATATGCTAAATATAGTAAAAGATAGAGAATTATGGTGGTGGTGTGTGAAATCAAGAAGTAGGAAACCTATCATTAAATAAATATGAACTAAGTCTAAGTATAGAGTGTGATGTGTTAACGACCAAGTATGAACACAAAGAAGATGTGAGACCTAGATCAATGCATATATACATCATCTAGTAAATACACTAAGTGTGTAGAGGACAAATATTTAAATTAAGAGGGATAGAGAGAGAGGAAGAGAAATACAGATAAAAGTATGATTAGTTATAGAATAGGTTTGTAACATAGAACTAGATTTATTTCTGAATTAATTTTTGTAATTTTAAGTTATAGGTCCATAATAGATCTAATAGGTGGGTGCCATCAGAAGAGCTAAGCTGGTGCTCAGTTATAAATAAGGTTCTTCCTTAGAGTAGGTACTCTTAAATCAAGGGATTGGTGTCTCCTTAGGGTCGGTGCCCTTAAACATTGTAACCAGTGAAGTTTTGATTCTGAGGTTGGATTAGAACTATATATTCTAGTACCTATTCTCACTATGGTTTTTTTCCATATTGGGTTTTTCATGTACACTAAGTGTTGTGTCTATTTTTATGTGTGTGTGATCTCTATATATACTTTTTAATTTCCATTAAAATTATTAAAGGACTGATTTTAATCAATCTACTAATTCACCACCCTCTCAGTAGATAGTTGTGTTCCAACAAAGTAGTCAATGGTTGTATAGGAAAATAAGTGAGATACTAAGATTAACTCAAATTGTTTATATGAACAATAAAATTAAAAATGGACCTAACTTCCCACAACATGTTCCCTATTCCTTAGGACCTCTTATAAAGTCATCAGTCTACTATGAATATTAGGTACTTGTGTGAAAAAATAGGTAGCACTAAAATATTTTGTTATTCTCCTTTTCTAATCTAATGCCCTACCACAGCCCTATAGACCTTGAATCTATGATGAGGCCAAATATGGATTTTGATATTTTATTATAAAAAATAGATGTGATATGAATCATGTCTTTTATTGATTTGAATTTTGAAATTTAGATGTTTCCTTTTATGTCTTTATCTTTTATTTAAATAGTTTGCTTTTTTATATTTTTATGGATTTTAATATTCCTCCTCTATAGGGATTTGGAATAACCAACATGAGGGGAAAAAGTGATGCACATGAATGAGATTTATACTTTGGCCAAATGAAGATAAGTATCCAAAGATATGACTGACTAAACACTTATGCTTACCTATGAACCATTATGTTATCTTAATTTTCAATAGTGTGTATGCTTAGTTTGTGAAAGGATATAAGGGAAGTGGATAAGTGAGATATAATTACAATGAAAATACTTTTTTATGAATTGATCATGTGGTAAATAAGGATTACTAAAAGGATCAAGGTTTCTATAACCAAGTCACAATAATAATTATCCATGTTGTAGAGATAAGGTAGCAAATAATCATGATAAAATACAAAGACATCCATAAAAATGAACTCATGAATATAAGCATGTAATCATGAATGAAATAAAAATAATCTATAAGATAAGATGACAATAAATGAACACATAATGTAAAATATAAATATCTATGTAAGAAAGATAAATGAGTAAAAATTTGACACAAATTAAAATGATATAAGATATAAATTAAATTGGATCACAAGTCTAATCCAAAATCATAATGAAGAGTGAAATCATACCATGTTATGTTCATAAGTACTAGTAAATCTATCCACAAATATTATCCATAACATTTGATATATCTTTGTGAAACTAGATCTTGACTATTGCGAGAGTCTCATTGATCGTTAAGGAAAGTTTTGAAAATACCTTTCATCAAATATCCTCTATATAAAATGTAAGTATAACTAAAGGATCATGATTATAAAATATATCATGCATAGAATACTTAGAAAGAGGAATAAGAGTAGTATTTTTGGGATAATAAGGAGCCACTGGTAGAGAATAGACCAAAGGTGGAGGAGGATCCATGGGTGGGGAAGGAACCACATGTGGATAAGGGACCACAGGTGGAAAAGGGACTAGAAGTGGACAAGGGGGAGCCTTATTACATGGGTAACCTATGGAAGGAGGAATAAAAAGCATAGGAATGGTCATAATATGATCTTAAAGATGTTACTAGAGGATGTGGTAACAATTGGTGTGATGGTTACCATACTAGTGACACAAATAATATACCTCTCCATATTTTAGAATATACTTAGGTAATAACTTGGGAGGAGGTATAGCCTTGTCTATAGGCTAAGGAAGGGTAAGATATAATGTGTTGATATATGTTTGAATCTTTTGATAATGGGTATATTAATGATTATTTGTGTCTTGGAAGTAATAAATATGCTTGTTAGTATATTTTATGGGTTTGCTAATAGAAGGAGTTGAAGCAAAAGATAGGGAAGGCTGGTATAATTGGTAGTCTCTAGTCCAATGAATAGAAACTCTATGAATATCATAATAAATTTGATCAACCCATTGGGTACGTAGGGTATCAAGTTCTGGTAAAGTAATAAGACCATCACCAAGGGTAGGTGCGACTAGTAGAGAGACTAGGCTAGGCTCAGTTAAAGGAGAAGCAAAATTAGATACAAGATAAGGCTCAGCTAAAGGTAGAGTGGGAGTAGGATTAAATGAGGGATAAGTAGGATGTGAATATGGATTAAGGATGGTAGTAAGAATTTATAGAGGAATCAGGCTATAGGGATCTTTATATCTAGTAAAGTGATAGGGACTAGTCATAGCATGATCCATAAGCATGCCCCTAAGAGGCTCTACTAAAACTGAAGGTGTGCCATGTTAGCACTCCATATCTACCTTAAAACAAAGAGGAAAAATGCTATAATTAGGAAATATATAATATGGAAAATGATAAGATGAATGGAAACATTGAAATAAATAAGAATGATAATGAAAGATATTGGCATCTCTAACCTAGACAAGACCTCCTGAAAATGGATCATCTAGAGTATAACCATCATCATAACTAGGTCTGTGAAGGTCGATGGTATAGGTATGTATGACCTTATCATCATAAGTGGCATGATGAATAAAATGTCAATTTTTTATTAATACCATAGGTATACCATTGATAGGTGGCTGGTAGGAATGTAGCTTCAAAGACAATAGAAGCTAGGAAATGAGATGAGAGAGATCCAAAGTTTTAAACTTGAGGTTGATGTCATTCAGATCATCATCATTAGAGTCTAATATGTTAGGTGGTATGTTCTCTATGAGTTTGGGGTGACCATTTTAACTATTGACTACTTGATGCCCTCAAGCCAAGAATGGAGTCAACCTAAGTCTTGAGTACCCTAGTCCATCTAAGACTTAGATCTTCTCATACCAACTGTCATGTGAAGGATAGTAGATCTAAGTGTTTTGTCATGTTAATAAAACACCATGGTGGTAACCTCTACTCCATGTTTAAACTTTTATTAACTTTTCTCCTTGTAATAATAATGTGTGAAGGTCCATAACATGCCTTGAAGTGGTCTCAATAGTCCAAATGTCCCATGGTGGAGATTATTAAATGTTGCAATTGATAACTCATCATGAATATATCTAGTGTGTTAAGTATATACATGGTATGTCTTGATCATAGGTTTTAATAATGTTGTGGAGGTAGATGATAACTTAATGTAAGTCTTTTAGCATGTTTTAGGGCCTTTTAACATGTATTGGAATGCCATCTAATTGAAACCTTCACTTGAATCCATACACCTTATTTTAAAGGAGAATATTTAAATTTAAAATGATTATATTTTACCTCAAAAGGCCACTAATACCACCATTCATGTCCTCAAAATCCTTCATGAATTCTATTATGCCACAACCAAGTAGTTTCATATGTTAATATTGTCCTTTTCACAAGTCAACACCTTTAATTACCACTAAATGGGCCCCACACATGTGAAAATGTGTCCCTTGAATTCCCTAAACCATACCAAGGGATTTAAAACATTATCTAACCCCTATTTTCCTTCATCATTCCTGCCAATAATGATTTATGGTTTGAAACATGATAAAACACATGAAATCTAAAGGATACAAGAGTTTTTAGAGTTGTACAGATCAGTACAGTATATATTTGCTTAGATAGAGTCAAGGGTCTACAAGGGGAGTTCAACATAGGAATATGGTGAATAAATTAAAGTGTTTCAGGGCCAAGAGAGCCAAAAAATGGTTCACTTCATCCATCAACCTCTTTGGCAGACATGGAGAACACTTTAGGTTTGTGCTTAATCCATACAAGAGATAGAGGGTGAGGGTCTAGGATCTTCACCAAAATAAAATATAATTTATGACCTTGAAATAATGGGCATTATTTTAAGGATTAGTCTTCTATGTTGTATGACTAAACACTAAGAAGTTAAGCAACCTCATTACCATCTTCATTTGCACATCACAAAATAAGGGGAATGGTTTCAATGTATTTTTGGCTTGTTTGATAAAAATAGTGGTTTTTCATGTCTCTTCCAATCATATAGGGACATCATATGGCATCCTCCACCTTTGGTTCATATGTGTGAGCCTATAAGAGTGAGAAATATCTAAGCTACCACTATATACAGATTGCAAACAAGGTTTCATTAGTGAGAAAGAGTATTCAGTGCATATATCTAAAATAAAGTAGTGTTTGAACATGTATTAATGGCATATTTAAGTTATTTAGTCTTCCTTAGTTCAATTTTAATTCTTAGATAGACCTCCAACTCTATCAAGTGGTGCTTCCAAGTGATATTACTTGTAGGTTCAGGTTTCACTGTAAGGAAAGGTAGTATGTTACATGATAGTGGTTTAAAAATTATCAAGACACTCTAAAAGATAGAAAAGGAGTACTGTATTCAACCAAAATGTCCTCTCAATATTTTAAAAATTCCTTATAGCCTCATAGGAAAATAAACCACCATTTATCCTTCAAACATCTTCACAACCCTATCTTGTAGAGACTAAGGTTTTTAATAGAGTTTTAGGTTTTTAAAGGGTTTTAGGTTGCCATTCCTCATTACATATACCTCATTTATGACCCCAAAATGTTTTATTCTATTAGGTATGTGTGTGGAGATGTTTATGGTCCTTGTAGATCATTTTGGGTATGATTTCATAGTTCAATTGAAGCCCTCAAATAGTCTCTATCATTTGACAACCTCATCATTGTTAACCTACCTTAATTCAAGCCTTGAATCCCAACTCTCAAGCTCCATGTGAACTTAAAAATCATTACCCATAGGTCACTAACCTCTACCCAACCCTAAGACATATAAGCAATACCTAAGAACCCTATAATGCTATCAAGAGTCATCAATACCATAAGGAAATGAACCTATATAGTTATAAGCCCTATTGAGATATCAAATTATCACCTATAGGAAACAACTCAAACCCACTTGTGAAGTCCTTAAAATTAATTATATGCACATGAGTCTCAAGCATAATAAAGGGATATGACCAAGAATATTTCTATCTTGAGGGGATGGACTCAAACATAAAGAAGGACATAGGGATCTCAAGTATGATAATGGAATCTCTCTTCTAACTCAGTGGTTTATTCAATAGACCCATTGACAGCCAGTACACATGAATAAGTACCTACAATACTATTGAAAATCTATGTACTATGCTAAATATGAGACCTATATTCAAATAATGAGAGAAAACTTGAACTAATAAGGTGTTTAAGGCATGGATATTTTGGTAGCAAGGGAAAGATGGTATGAGCAGATGATTAATTAGAATGATACAAGCATATACAGGTAATGAACCCTACTCAATCAACATAGAATGCGTGCATAGATAAAATGATAGTTATAAAAGCATATAATAAAGGGGAGTCTCATGTAGATGAATACATAATATACCTCTCAAGGATTCACATGATGGTGATGCCAGTCTAGGGTGACTATCTGGTCTGAGTTATATACTTAGGACACACAAGCCTAATGTATGACTATGTATATGAACCTTGTTGCCAAAGTTAGAGAATATAAACCTCAAGGATATGATCAAGGATTAAAACATGATTTTTGAAACATAAACCCACCCTTATAAATATCTAAAATAAATTACTCAAGGCACCTATATAAACTGTTACAGACACTTGTACATAGAATATAGTTACTTAAGGTAGTCTACAAGAAAGAGAAGGGTTAATAAGAGGTCTAAGTAGATAAGAACATGTGAAAAAGATGTAGATTATAATGGGAAGGATGAATTTAAAAAAAATAGTTGTAAATTCACCTATATGTAGGTAGAGGTTCCAATACTCAGTCTGACCCTAGAAGGCCTACAGACACGTCTAAGTTGTAAGACCCCATATTCACTTCAGGGGAAAATACTAACCTCCAAGTATACTAAATGTGATGTTGGGGTATATGAATATGATTGATCACATAAAGGATGTGTTTGAAGTATGGGAGTGAATTTAAATAGCTCATTTTAGGTTTATCCCCCTTCTTGAGCTCCATTGATTTAAGCAACCATGTCAAGCTGCACCTTCTAACACTCATATCTTTCATCAAAAAGGGACTCAAGCCTAGGTAATTTAGGGTAAGTTGAGAACCCATATAGACAAAAAATCCATAAAGAAAATAATTCACTTTAGGGTCATAGATCTATGAAAGAATTTTAAGAAGGTACCCTGCACAAACTACCTAGTAGAGATCTTGAGACATACCATCTTTTTATCATATCTCCACACATAATTTTCATGGGACCCAAGGCTATTTAGAAGATATTAAGGGCTTAGTAGGATAAAATTTCATAACAATAAGTTTTGATTTGGAATTCCATATTGTATGAATTGTTATTAAGATGGTGAACCTCCAAAACCCTTCCTAAATCTTGGCTCAGACCTGATGAAGGAATTATGCCCCAAAATGCATCCAAACAAGGTGATTGGACTATAAAACAATCCCAATGTTCTTCCTAGGTCCCATAATCACTCAAATCACCTATTATTTGGCACATCAAGGATATGTATTATAATATTAGGCCTAAGAGAGACACTTTAAGTCAATGAGCAAGGATTTAAGAGGGGTCTACATATATTATAGTGGTGTAACCCTCACCTTGTTTACACCTCAGATTACCTTACCAACATGTCATTTCTTCATTAGACTATGTTCTATTCTTTTGATGAACTTTTATCTTATCTCAATGCCAAGATACTAGTTGAGTCACCAAAACTCTTCTTGGTGACATAGCTCTATATAGGAGTCAGGATCATCAATGCAAACTTGCTCATTTGTAAAACAATGCCACTCATACCATGATAGATAGAAATCTTTATCAAGAACAATATAATTATCTCATTTAGCTATCATGGTTTACCTGTGACTTTTAATATCAATCCTTCACTAAATTAAACCATGAAAATCATCATAACATGTTCTTATATCCATCCCAAGTTATATTATAACTTACATTCTTTTATCCTACATCACAACCCAATTTCCATTATTAAGCCCTTTTGGTCCTTGCAGCCCTGTCAAGAGAGTTTTAGCCTTTATTTCTTAGATTAAAAATTATTTCATCAAGAAAATATTATATCATATTACCCATTATCAATTTATACCATAGATATTAAAGCTAGACAAGGTTCCTTTGGAACATCTTCTCCAAATTGCAACTTTCCCTGTTCTTAACTGGGCCTACTAGATCTTAATACTACCCTGTTTCACTATAGTTATTTCATTTGATTCTTGAAAGGTGTTAAAATCATAATTATAGGTTTTATAAACATATATAGGACCTATTAAAACCATTTTATAACATCTTCTATGTATGCAATCCTTTCTCCTTCACAAAATGAGTAAACAGGTTTTCACTTACAATCTCTTTCACAAAATACAGTCCTCTATATATTTTCATGGACAGAATTTTAAGAACTTAAAACATTTTAGTCACATAAATAACCTTATTATCCCACTACATATTAAATTTCAAGTCATTCTAAGCATTCTTTTTAAAGTTATGTGCTCTTTAGTACCGGAGAACACATTTTCTGAGTTGTCTCATAACTGTAGGTCTATATTTTGACCATATATTTTTCCACATTGATCCATTTGATCTAAAACCACCTTAATTGGATTAATAACTCCAAGTATAATATACACACAAAATTTCATAATTTTTCATTGGTTAAATCTCTATATATTCTCATTCTTCCAACCGTGCCTAGTTTTCTGTCCACACAGGCCGAGAGCTTACAAAAGTCCATAAGTCAACTTCCAATGACTTTTTTTGACATATTACAATTGGAAACTAGTTCTAAACGTATATCCAAAGGTTATCATGCATATTTCACTCTAATAAATTATCATTTGTTTCTTAAACCTCAAGGAAGCATACATATACATACACAGCCTTGTACATTTGTTTACCATTGATTAGACCAGAATTTTGTACTTGGGATTTTACTTAACATACACATGTGAATCAAATTTACTTTCTTAATAATAAAAATAGATAATTACAAGTAATTATCCATCACTCTATGATCCATATCCATGCTCAATGGCTTATAAGTCTTATTTGCACCTTCAACTTTCTCTCTTCCTTCACTCTTGCATTCCTGAATGAGGTCCTCCCTCACTATTTCTTCATTCCATTCTCTTCTTTTCTTGACTAAGAATTCCTCCCTCTCATATTCTTACTCTCCTCTCACACATAATCTCTCTTTCTTACATTGTTACTTTTAATGAGCTCTTTCTTTCTTACATGAGCTCTTTCTCTCCTTTCTCATATGAACTCTTTTACATTCCTCTATTTTCATGAGCTCTTCTCACATTCTTCTCTTTTCTTAATGATCTCTCTCTCCTTTAATGAATTCTCTTTTTCTCTTTTGAAGATCCTCCTCCCTAACCTCTACACCCAACATGGTCTCTAAAACAATAAATAAGAGAGATTTTCTCAACCAACATTCTAATGTTGAAAGATTATCTAACAATAAATAACCTACGATTAGAGGATTTCAACCACCTCCCTTGATTTACTCCACAAGATTTTAATGTGGGATTCTTAACTAAATTTTACCTTTACTTTTAACAATTAAAATTACTCCTCCTCAGACAACATTTTGGAGGGAAAATACAATAATTTGAATTTGAATTCAAACATGACTAGAGCTTGCATGACTAGTGAAGACTAATCCCAACATAACCATGTCTTGCATGAAGATGTATGTAGATGCCCCTGCATCATAATCTCCCTCTAGAAACAATTTGAACCTTAGTTCAAATGAGATATCTCCTCAATGTTTTAGTCTTCACTCTATCCCTGGATCCCAAGGTCTTGTTGCCAATACCAATACTTGTCTTTGTTTGGAATAGTCTTTGTCCTTCATTTTGATTTTCTTCCTCTTTAGATATGTCCTTCTTCTCATTTTTTTCTCAGCTACCACCTCCCACTTCCATGCTTCTTCATCTTCATACATGTCTTCTAGATCTTGTTGTTGTTCTTGTTTCATGATCTTCTCCAATGACTCATGTATGTCATTCACTTTATCAACCTTCATACATGCATAAAAAACATTCAAAGCCACCTTGGAATCAAAATATTTAGGCCATGAAGCCTCTTGGCTGCCTTTACATTCTTGCTCCTTGATCAAAACTGTCCTTGCCTCTTAGGTTTGCTCTTTTATTGCTTCATTCTTACCAATGGTGTTCTCATCATGATTTGTATCTTTACACAAATCTCTTGGAGAACTAAAGAGATCCTTAAAAATTTTAAACTCCTCCTTTAGTGAGATCTCATCTATCTCACCATTCTCTTCATCAAACTTGGGTCCTTCTTTCTTAGGGATTACTTGTCCTTTACCTCTTATCTCATCTTTTCTTAGCTTGTCTTCACATAAACCAACTTCTTCATTAGTACACTTATCAAAATCAATTGAAACACCATTACCTTGTGTCTCCTTACTCTCTTCAACTTCTCTTTGAAGCCATCTTATTCATTTCTTGCATTCAATGAGGTATTGATTTGTTGTATACCCATCTCTTTCCTTATTAACCAACCATTTGGAATTCTCTCCTTGCTGCATATTAGTCCACATAGCCACTTTCCATTTTTCATTTCTCATGAAAATATCATTAAAGGATTCAAAAACATCATCATAAATAATTTGTTTACCTTTCCATGTACTTGTGTCATGCTCACGCCTTTGGTTGCTTGTGTCAACTTTCACCTTCCACCATTGACTTCTTCGTGTTGTTACCTCAACACTCACATCTTCACTCTTTGCCTTCTTAGGTACCCATACTTGTTTCTCCTTCTCATCATTTGTCTTCTCAAACCATGTAGGCATCCTTCATCCATGCTCTTGTACCAACACTTCCTATTGCTTGGGAGTTTGCTTCTTCCACCATTTAGGCATCACATATCCATGGTTAATTGAAAACTCCACCTTTCTATTTGATTCTCTAACATGTCTATCAATAGTTTCATGCTTATAAGAAAAATCAATTTTTTAATTCACCTTTACCTCCTTAATGGGCTGCTCCATTATTTCTTTGACTTACATAGCTTCTTGATTGTTTGTACTTTCTTCTTCATTTATGCTTGACTGTTCTCTTACCTCTTCTTGGCATTCAATGGCATCATGGAAGTCATCCTCATCTTCCATCTCTCATCTTGATTATATGGGTTCCTCAACACCTTCCTCATGCATTAACCAATTCATCTCTTCTTCTTTATCATCAACAACAAACTCACTTCTCTCTCTTGCACCAATCTCTTCATTCTTCAAGGCCTTTATTTTGACCTTCACAAGGCTGCTCATACCTACAATTACCCATGAAAAGACAACATTAGATATAAAAATAAGAGACCAAAAGGTCCCTATGAGTGTTCTCTTCACCAACACTCTTATCTTTTCAAGTGTTCTTCCTAGCACTTCATCTTTTCTTTCTTCTCTTCTCTTGTTCTCCTCAATGACAACCTTCTTCTCCACTTCTTTCTCTTGTTGCTCACTTGGAAACCTACTCATTCTATTGCCTCTATGGGATTCTCTATTCTTGGCAATCTCATTTTACCTTTTTCTCCTCTTCATTAGGAGATCAATTGGCCACTTCAACCTCTTCCTCATTGGCCATACCCATGCTTACTTGTCCATCTGCATCCAAGACTCATATCTATCTACAAATTTAGCTAAATCTCTTTTCAAACTATCAATCTCTTTATCAATTCCATTACTAGTCATACCTCTCTTCTTCTGAATGCTTGCTTCCTTCTTAGTACCCTCATGTATTCTACTACTCTGTAGTGCCTTCAACAATACTTCTATTTCTGAGATCTTCACCCAAGTCTTTTCCACCTTGGTCTCTTGATCCATTTAGGTCCTCACCTAGGTCTTATGCACCCTAGTCTTTTGGTCCACTTGTCTCACCCAAGCCTTTCTCCTTGACTGGTCTTTTGACAATCTCCTTGATCTCATCTAGGCCTTTTGCATCCTAGTCTTTTGATCCTTTTCTCAATCCTACAGCAACTTATTAGCAAACATGATCAATTACCAAATCCTAAGAGTTTCAAGATCTGATACCAAAAATGGTGTAACCCTCACCTTGTTTACACATAAAAAATGGTATTAGAGCGCCAATCATGATGAGAACACCATTGGTAAGAATGAATCAATAAAAGAGCAAACCCAAGAGGCAATGATAGTTTTGATCAAAGAAATGTGTTCTCCAGTACTAAAGAGCACATAAATTTAAAAAGAATGCTTAGAATGACTTGAAATTTCATAGGTAGTGGGATAATAAGGTTATTTATGTGACTCAAATGTTTTAAGGTCTTAAAATATTGTCCATGAAAATATATAGAGGACTGTATTTTGTGAAAGAGATTGTAAGTGAAAACCTATTTACTCATTTTATGAAGGAGAAAGGATTGCATACATAGAAGATGTTATCCAATGGTTGTAATAGGTCCTATATATGTTTATAAAACCTATAATTATTATTTGAACACCTTTCAAGAAGAAAATGAAAGAACTATAGTGAAACAGGGTAGTATTAAGATCTATTAGGCCCAGTCAAGAACAGGGAAAGTTGCAATTTGGAGAAGATGTTCCAAAGGAACCTTGTCTAGCTTTAATATCTATGGTATAAATTGATAATGGGTAATATGATATAATATTGTCTTGATGAAAGAATTTTTAATCTAAGAAATAAAGGCTAAAACTCTCTTGACAGGGCTGCAAGGACCAAAAGGGCTTAATAATGGAAATTGGGTTGTGATGTAGGATAAAAGACTGTAAGTTCTAATATAACTTGGGATGCATATAAGAACATGTTATGATGATTTTCAAGGTTTCATTCAGTGAAGGATTGATCTTAAAAGTCACAAGTAAGCCATGATAGTTGAATGAGATAATTGTATTGTTCTTGATAAAGATTTCTATCTATCATGGTATGAATGACATTGTTTTACAAATGAGCAAGTTTGCATTGATGATCCTGATTCCTATATAGAGCTATGTCACGAAGAAAAGTGTTGGTGACTCAACTAGTATCTTGGCATTGAGATAAGAGAAACGTTCATTAAAAGAATAGAACATAGTCTAATGAAGAAGTGACATGTTGGTAAGGTATCATGAGGTGTAAACAAGTTGAGGGTTACACCATTTTACAGCGCTATACATTTGTTTACCATTGATTAGACCAAAATTCTATAATTGGGATTTTACTTAACATACACATGTGAATCAAAATTCCTTTCTTCATAATCAAAATAGATACTTACAAGCAAGGATCCATCACTCTATGATCCATATCCATGGTTAATGGCTTATAAGTCTTATTTGCACCTTAAACTTTCTCTCTTCCTTCACTCTTGCATTTTTGAATGAGGTCCTCCCTCACTATTTCTTCATTCCATTCTCTTCTTTTCTTGATTGAGAATTCCTCCCTCTCATCTTCTTACTCTCCTCTCACACATAAGTTCTCTTTCTTACATTGTTCCTTTAATGAGCTCTTTCTTTCTTACGTGAGCTCTTTCTCTCCTTTCTCATATGAACTCTTTTACATTCCTCTGTCTTCATGAGCTCTTCTCACATTCTTATCTTTTCTTAATGAGCTCTCTCTCCTTGAATGAATTCTCTTTTGCTCTTTTGAAGAGCCTCCTCCCTAACCTCTACACCCAACTTGGGCTCTAAAACAACAAATAGGAGAGATTTTCTCAACCAACATTCTAATGTTGAAAGATTATCTAACAATAAATAATGTATGGTTGGAGGATTTCAACCACCTCCCTTGATTTACTCCACAAGATTTTAACGTGGGATTCTTAACTAAATTTTACCTTTACTTTTAACAATTACAATTACTCCTCCTTAGACAACATTTTGGAGGGAAAATACAATAATTTGAATTTGAATTCATACATGACTAGAGCTTGCATGACTAGTGAAAACTAATCCCAACTTAACCATGTCTTGCATGAAGATGTATGTAGATGCTCCTACATCATATATGTTTTTAAGTAATAATATGGGCCCAATTATATTAAATTACTTCATATTAGTCACCTACATGGGCCTTTATGACTGATTACTACTTGCAAACAAGCCCAAATGCTTAATTGAGAGACTGTGTGCATGAAACAAGAGGTAGACAGATTGATAAATCTATTATATATGTTCTTAGGGACCTTAGGGGTGATTTCCATATCAAATAAAATGGATAAGTAACTCACAATCATATCATAGGGTCATAACTCAAGAATCGTACATCCAAACATGATGATTTAGTACCTTCTTCAAGGCAATGCCACTTAAAGGTTAGAGCAGAGGATTAAATGAGATTAAATGACATCTTAGACCTTCATGGAAATTTTCATCACGCTTTTTTATGTGTGATCCACTTTGGTTTGTAGGGAAGAAGCCAAAGTTCATCATTTTGGCCTAAAAATGTCTTAGGACTACATAAAATGATGGTTTCCTACCCAATAGGCAACTTAGCAAGATCATAACTATATATAATGATTGCATGGGGAATTGATCACTTTAGGAGAGTTTATGGGCCTTATCCAAATTATATCTATAGCATTGGTTCATAGGTTAAGTCCCTAACCTCTATGAACCATGTACAAGAGTCTAAAACCCTCTTAAATCTCCCTAAAACCTTTATAAGGACTTGATTAGGAATATTTTAAAAAAATGCATCCATATTCATTTAAATAAATTGGTAATCACTTGGGTCATATATTCCACTTAGAGGATACCTCAATTATGGTGTTGGTCTATACAGATAGTGTATGGACACTCTTAAAAAACTATAAATTTTCAAGGTTTTTAGCAATAAATAAGGTGTAAGACTTGGTCAAGGATTTAATATCATTATATGAGGTGATATGAATCTTGTTTCACCTCTTAAAATCATTAAATATTCACATATTTTCCTATAAATACTTATATAAACCTTCACCAAATAGGCAGTCTTAGAATGCATGAAGGAGGTGACCTAGTCAACTAAGTGAAGTGAGATTGAAAGTGTGAACACTTGAAAAGCATAAATCCTAATATATAAGATTGTTTAAAATTTAAAACAATATAAATCAATCATATTGGAGGTTTGATCTAGTTCTTACAGTCATCCAAATAGTGGACAGCTAAGAGACTAAATTACTTGTCTAGTAGGCCCCTTTAATAAACAAAATGGTGAAGCTCATGGACATAAAAGGCCAATATGGGGTCACTTATTCATCATAAAACATATTTAATTACCTCTTTATATGATTAATCCCCATATCCATGGTCATTATGGAGGATTAGATGGCTTCTTGAACATGGCCAATATATATGAAAAGGCAACTACTTAATGCTTCATGAAAAAGGCCTAATTAAACCTTTTCAATGCTTGGTAAATGATGATGGGAGAGGTAATTTACTAAATAGGGCATATATATGCTCTTCATGGGTCAAACCTTGCTAAAAATAGACCCAAACACCCAAAGGTGCTCATTCAAGGCACTAGTGTTGTTTATTAGTGTTGTTTGAAGTCAAATGGATTGGCCAATGATATTAGTGCATCACCATCCTTAGATAGGTTTCCTTTTATACATTCCTTCTATACCTTTTCAACCCAATCAGTAGGTCTTAGTTATTTTTAGCTATAAAAAATGTACCAAGTGAGATAATCCCATAATATAGAGGTTTATCCTAGTCATAGGTCACTCACAACCTTAGGCTATTCCCATGTTACCCCAGCCTTAGAGGTACACTTATACAAACTCCTCTTAGGGTGTAATTTGGAGTAATAAAAAATTTGACACACCTGGTGGGACTAGCATTCAAGTGAGTTGAAGTATGAATTTTTATCCTTGGAAAACACCAAAGAGATTCAAACACTTGAGTGGTAGATATGTAGCCATATTACATGTAAAACATGGTCACAAGATCTTCGTAAAAATGTAAGGATATTGAATTTATTAAATTTTCATTAGAATTTTCTAGGAGAAAAAGATGTCCTAGGTTTAATCCTTCCTATACCCTCTATCTCCCCTAAGTTTTCCCAAATAAACATTGCTAAAAATCCTACACTTCCAATGTCTAGGCTTAAAATGCAAGCCTTTGTGCACTTCAATGATGGCATCCCCTTAAACCTCAATCAGTTTGATGACATACCTATTATTTCCCTCAAAATATTTCCATATTTAATTTGAGATAACTCAACTACCCTTGTATAAAATATTGTATAACATATCCAATTTATGCTCAATCTATAATGTGACCCAAGAAAATGTGGTTATGAGACTATTGGCAACTTCCTTAAAGGGTAAATAACTCTAGTGGTATATGCGTTTAACACCTACATCCATTAGTACCTGGGATGAATTTGTGGATTATTGTGAAAACACTTCGAGGATAGGAGTGACCATCTCTTCTTGGTGGAATAACTTACCTCAATCAAAAGGGATCCCTAGGGAGATTTTATGGGACAAATGGCTAACTCCAAAAATAAATTTCTTCCTATGGTGGTGATTCAAAATATAATTCTCACAATTGATAATCTTGGAAAAAGAAGTTGCATTCTCATTAATAGATGTATTCTCTGTGTTGAGGACAATGAATCCTTTTTCCATTTGCTTATTAATTGATCTTTCTCTCAAAGTATATGGAGCTAGTTTTTTGACAAATTTAATGTCTCTTGGGTACAAGTAAGTTATCTAATAAAAGTGTGGTAGACTTAGGGGTGCTCATTTAAAAATTACCATCTCAATAAACTTTGGAAACTGGATTTACAACATATCATTTGGGGTATTTGGGGATAACATAGCAATAGAATCTTTAGGGGAAAGAGATGTAAAAGCAAAGTCATCTCTATAAGAATTTTTGAGCACATTGAGGAGAATTATAATTATATACCTATTAAGAAAGGAAAAATCTTGCTTTAATTTGAAAAAATTACATCCCACAATTGGAAAATTATTTCCTCTGAGTTGGGTAAACTAGATCCTTAAGAAGAAATTAGGAAGAAACTAAATGGAAACCCCCCTTTATTCTAGTTGAAGCTCAATTTTGATGAAACTTCGAAAGGAAACTTGGGACCAACTAGAGGAGGTGGAATAATTAGAGATCATAAGGGAAATATAATCATTTCTTATGCCATAGACATGGGTGTTAAGTCTATTCACTAGGTGGAAGCACTAGCAGCATTGTGGGGGATAAAATTGTTAAACCAATTGAGAGTGGAAAAAATCATAGTGGAGGGGGAATCTCTAAATATTGTGAACTATTTATCTAGGTAAAATGTAATTAGCTTATCCATTAAAACAAAATTAGATCAAGCTATACTTATTATGGATTTTTTTCAATAGGTTATCATTCAACATACCTATATGGAAGGAAATGCTACAATAGATTGGTTCACAAATAAAGGAGTGATTGTTGTGGGTCTAATTTCTTGGATGGACTATGAAGATATCCCTAGGAATATATTTTTAAAGATGAATTATGAATGAAATCCTAATGTTCTTAACCTTAGGCATATTGGGGAAGCCTCTAATTCATAGAGGGAAACATTATTGGACTCTTTTGAGTTAGGGATTCATATTGTTTGTTTAATTCTTTTGCTGCCTATGGAGAAATTATAGATGTCTCAAAACATATTTTAGATGGACCAAATGCAAAACACAACTACATTTACTCTTATATTTATTCATTGAAGCCTAATTTATAAAATAGAGAAAGTATATTTTAGTTCTGTGTTGGCCATAAGGAAAGAAACAGGGGCTTACTAAATACAACAAAACCAAAACTTCCACCTAAAGTTAGGAAAATGATAAAAATTGGACAGCTCTGCAAGTGGGAGGTTTTTCTGATTTTATGGAAAATATTGAAGGATATGACAGGCACTTCTCAATCATCTTTGAGAAATCCTAGGAGGATAGAATATTTTCAATCAATGGAGTTACTCTTTGTTGGTTGATTATTTTGTTGATCAGCGTACTGATAAACAAAATAGGTCTGATAAGCCAAAGTAGGAAGATTGGTCATCCAAATGTGTAGGTTTACCACATCAAAAGGGGACTAATCTCTCCTCTCATCAAGGGGAGGTTCCCTTTAGATATATATATATATATATATATATATATATATATATATATATATATATATATAATAGAAAATAATACTCAAGGGTAGGATAAACCATCCATCTCTCTTTCTTTAGAGATGATGCGTGCAAATCAAAGGAAAAATCTCAAGGGAAATGACAGAAAGCACTCCTCTTATTTCAGAAGTACTATTTAACAAACCACAAAAATACTCTTGGTAGTAAATGCAAAATGTAACCAAGGACATAACAACCAGCAAATTGAGATGTAGCACAAAGTCTTCACCTGAATTGTCCAAAAGTGAGATACGAAGGACAATGAGGGCACAAAGTCATCCCAAGGTCCTTTACATAGAAATGAAAATAAAACACACTAAAGGCAATTATGGGGGCACAAAGTATCTCCACAGTTGACTTCAAGACACCTTCTTGACTACTTTCACTAATTCTGCTTATTGAATTAAAGGAACAGAAAATATATTAAGGAAAAAGACATAAGAACAGTTTCCCCAACAACAAAGATATCACAGCACAAAGTCTGAAAAGTCACTTGCTTTCTTATTCCAATAACAAAATATGATCAACAATATGAGCTCAAAGTCTCAATAATGCCTTCCAATTTGGGTAGAGTTTTGTTTCTGATTGTCAGAGAAAGATCCTTTTACACTAACAAGAGAGTCCCTTATATAGCCTCTTCAAGAAGGACTTGGGAATAGTAACACATCATGTTGCATTGAATTTTGTTAAGAAGATAGACTAGAATCTAGGGACATTTACCCATTTTCTTTTCTCAATGCAAAGAAATGAGTCATGCTATTGAAATTTTACATCTTTCAATGTCCACCTGGTGATCTGATCCTTCTTCATCATTCCTCCTTTTTTGGTTAATTGAACCGGGTCTTTGATTCAATTTGATGCTCTATTCCTTAGTTGCTTCCTACTGATCTTGGCCTTAAAGCCTTTGAACGCATTTGGGTCCATATATTTAAACCTATAAGGATCAATGGCTATTTCATCATCATGACTTTGACATTCACGGGCACGTCATTTTTCTTGACAATTCCTTTAGCTTTGTCATTTGAACTTTCCTAGAGGGGACCTGCCCTTTGGGCCTTGAGAAATGATTTGCTTTAGGTCAAGAAGAGTCCCTCACAAGGGTATCTTCCCTTTGAGTGGTCTTTGGATGGCCCTTTTTCTTCAGAGTCCTTTGGAGGTTTCTCATATATATTTTCTCACAGATATTTTCCCACGGACAAAAAGTCTGTAAGAACTGTTTTGGTCACTTTTGTCTTTGGCCTTTAGAAATTATTTCAGGCTTTTCTCTCATGGACTTTCCTAAATGCCTTTAGACTTTTTGTCTGAAGGAATTCCTTTGGACAAAAAGTTTGAAGGAATTATGACTTTGTCTTTCGATTGCCTTAAACAAAACTCTAAAAGAACTTACCTTTACGGCTTCCTTGAAAATGACCCTTTTGAAGGGTGTTTTTGTCAACCAAGTGCCATCCACAAGGGCACTTGTCCTTCAGGAGGATCTCTTGAACTTTTGCATTGAACTTCTCCTTTGAACCAACTATTAAACCAAGCAAATTGAACCAAGATTTGAACCAAGCAGATGAACCCTTTGATTGAACCAAAAGCCATTAAACTGACTGAGTGAACCGAAGCATTAAACCAACTGAATTGAACCAACTTTGGTTCAATGGTTTATTCCCTTTGATTTGGATAAGTCCTTTAGATCCTCATTGAAACAAATGTGTTGAACCTGTTGAACCTTGAACCCGAGTGGTTCAATGGTTCAATGGTTCAATGGTTCAAGCCTCTGAAACTTGTTCTTTTGGTTAAACCTACTTGTAGAAGCCTTTAAACATGACTGTAGAAGCCTTTAAACCTGAAAGCAATTGAATTCTTACTACTGATGTTGAACCTTTAAACCTATTAAGCCCATTGAACCAAAATGGTTCAAGGTTCAATGGTTCAATCCTTGCTTAAAATCTTGCCGATAAACTCTTTTGGTTGAACTTGGTCATTGAACCAACTTTGAGATCACCTAAGTGTTGAAAGCTTGCTTCTTTCCTGTAGAGTACATAGAAATCAACCTGTGAAGCCTATTGAACTTGGCCTATAGAGTCTGTAGATTTTCTTTTCCTGCAGAGTCTATAGATTTATCTTCCTATAGAGTCCATAGATTCAAGCCTGCAGAGTTCGTAGATTCAAGCCTGCAGAGTCCATAGATTTCTGAGAAGTTTGAAAAATGAGGAATTTGAATGCCCAAGACAAATTTCAAAAAGAGAAGATACAATTTTGGCCTATAGGACCAAAATAGTTCAAATGTTGTCCCAAAAATGAGTGATATTTTTGGGGGATAACAGCTGGCTCCAGTTGGGGAACTTCTATAAATTGTAAAAAAGAACTGAAGGGAGTAGAATCTAGAATCTCTAGTGCCTTGAAGTATGACATTAGGATATGGATTCATGCTACCTATAAATGGAAGGCATCAAAAATGGAAACAAACAAAACAAAATATAATTAAAAACTATACAAATATACATATGTACAGATGCAATGATCTGATACTTCAAGAGTTGAAGTGTTTCAGATGTTGTTTCCTGAGAGGTAGTGAAAATAGTGTTCTATCCTAATAAACCAGTAAGAAGACATTTTTTCCTCAAAAATAGTGACGGGTGAATGGAACTCTCCACCAAGAAACCAATTTTTTGCAGCTTCCTCTTGGTTTTTTCTTCTTCTTGCCCCATGGTAAGATGTGGTCTTCAATTCAAAAGCCATAACTCCTTGCTTTCTTGGCTAAGGGTTCCTTTGTCTAATTTTGATTTGTAATAGCATGGTCCATTACCATAATTGGTTGTTATTTTGGTTTAGTCTAGCACATGATTGGATTATCCACATCAAACTCCTGAGAAACTATCAGCTTAACATCTCCTTTGATGTGAAGGAGTTTGATCTCTTCATCTTGAGAAATATTCAATCTGAGCAATAGAGATTTGCATCTAGCTATGTTGTTGGTGTTGCTTAATTGCAAATTGCATGAATAAAGAATATCTCCTTGAGGAGATATCAACACAGTCCCGACTCCATTGTTGGTGGAAGAATTGTTGCTATCAGGTTCCAGGATCCAAGCATCATCAAAAGTTGATCTCCTATCAGATTTCTCTTTATTAGAGATGGAAGGTCCTTCCTTATTTGTACTGCACCCTACCAATTCCCCTGAAGTCTTGTTTGGATCAATTCTTAGATTGTCAGCTATAGGACTTTCATCTGTAAAAACATGAACATTCTTTGTAGTCAAAAAATAATTACCCTACCTGAAGACTCAAACAAAATTTGTGCTGCAGGGGTCGATGTTTGGGTGATCACACATTTTACCTCCTTTTTAGGGAGAAACCTCTTCATTATTCCTTGGATAGGGATCCTTGCCTTAGAAAAGTCCATGCTTAGTTCTCCACCCACATCCTTACAGAAATTTCATCCAAGCAAAATGCCATAAGATTCTGGGACGTCAGCCACCAAGACAGTCATCTTGATTCTCTTGTCTGGAAAGGTTGCAAATGCAAATTGAGCATCTTTGATTTGCCCCAACAATGGTACTTGCTTGTTCTCCATGGAGAAACATCTCCCAAATGTCTTGGTCAGTGTGAGACCTAGAGACTCAGCTACTTTAGCAGGCATGACATTGTCAGATGCCCTAGAATCAATGATGCAATTGTTGAGTTGATAACCATTTATCAATAAGGAAACATAGAAAGGTTCTATTTTTCTAGGGGCAATTGGAGGAGTAATGACAAGATTATTTAGAATGGGCATGTTCTTTAGGGAATCAAGAGTTACCTTTTTAGTTTCTTGTCCTACAGGGATAGTTTGGTTCTTGACACATTGAACCAACTTATCCAATTGATCAAGATTGGACTGCAAATATTCAAATTTAGACATTTGTATTTTTGTCTTTTTGACATGATCAATTATGTCAAATGGCTGAATTGAGCTAGGTACAAAGGAAGGTATTTCAACCTTTTGATTTTTAGGAGGGATGGGAGGAGAGCTGGCTTGAAAAATTGAAGTAGAAGGTGAAGGTGAAATTGATGTACTTGTCTTTTGGGTGATCACCAGATCCTTTGACTGAAAAGGTAGAGTGGCTCCACACTTAGCAATTGTAATTTTTGGTTGAGGTTGCTCCTCTATCTTCCCTTTATTAGCTTGCTGGACTGATTGGTTTTTGGACCTAGTAAACACTACATATGATCCATCAATAACTTCTTCTTTGCTTTTAAGTTCATCCTGGTAGTTCAGGAAACCAATGTGGGAGTCACCAACTAATTCTTCTTGATTTTTTTTGAAGAGATCAACATCATTTTCTTGCTCAAAATTAGGTTAGAAAGAGAAAGCATGTTCTGTTTCCAAATATCCAATTGCTGAGTTAGTTGGAGGAACTTTAAGGGAAAGTTTCCCTTGTGGGGGAGGAAGATGATCTGGCTACCCTTCATTCTAGGTAGCATTGCCTTGATATGACTAATTTGGAAATGTCCTTCTTGGCATATATTTATATGAAGGAGCAGAAGACATTCCTTGTGCCATTTGTCTTTTCAAGGCTAGCAGTTCATTTGCCAGCTTTTGCACCATTAGATCTGTGGTGCCTATAGATGAATATTCAAAAGATGATGAGGGTCTATTTGTATTTAGATCTCTTCTTATCTTCTCTGATAAGATGAGATCATCTTCTACATCAGTGGCCATAAGTTGAGCTGTAGCAAGATCTATTTGACCAGCACATCTCAAAAGAAAACTTACTTCAGGTAACTGAGAATTAATGAAGAAGCATTTGAGATTCTCAGCTGTAGGTCAAGAAATTATAAGAATTTTGTTCCTCAGTTTGTCAAACTTGGCTATGAAGTCTCTCATTGGTTCATGAGGCTCTTTCTTCATCTGTGTAAGTTGAGCCAAAAGTGCATGTGCATCTTCTACAGGTTTGAATCTAGCTTTAAACTTATCTTTGAGGGCATTCCAATCAGTTACTAATTGAGCCTGTAGATAATAAAACCAATCTATAGTAGCACCTTTTAATGTTTCTACAAATAGCTTGACTGCTACATCTTCAAATTATACTCCAATTACATCACAGGCTATGTTGAAGGCTGTAATGTGTTCATCAGGATGAACTTTCCCATCACCATAGAATTTGAGGAAATTCTTCCTTGAACTACGTGGAAGCTCATGTAGAGGTGGAGTAAGATTGAGAGGACCAAAATCATTACCCCAAGGTCTTTGAACTACCATTATATGACTATGAAAAGGAGGAATAACAAATCTCAAAGGGGTGATTATTGGCAAAGCTTTATCAATAGCATAAGTGGATACTTTTTCTGGCAATGGAGATTTGACTTTAGTAGGAGGAAAGCTCTTGGTTCATTGGAGATGAGATGGTGAAGTAAATAGATCAAAATTACTTTGTTGTACCAACTCAAATACAGGGTCAACAATACCTTTATCCCTTTGGCTTTATGTATACCTTCAATTTGCTAGATTGTGAAACAAAAATGGAAAAGAATTAACCTTGCTTTAGTTTGAAGCTTGAGGCTTTAAACTATGCATTCTTTTCCCAGTTAGTGTGGAGGTGAATGGTAAGGCTATAAATGGATAATGGGTTATATCCCTAGCTAAGTCACCAAATATTATTGGTTGATTATTTTGTCAATCAATGTACTGATAAACAAAATAGGTCTGATCAGCAAAAGTAGGAAGATTGGTCATCCAAATGTGTAGGTTTACCACATCAAAAGGGGACTAATCTCTTCTCTCATCAAGGGGAGGTTCCCTTTATATATATATATATATATATATATATATATATATATATATATATATATATATATATATATATATATATATATATATATATATATATATATATATATATATATGTATGTATATATATACATACATACATATATATATATATATATATATATAAACATAAAATAATACTCAAGGGTAGGATAAACCATCTATCTCTCTTTCTTCAGAGATGATGCATGCAAATAAAAGGAAAAATCGCAAGGGAAATGATAGAAATCACTCCTCTTCTTTCAAAAGTACTATTTAGCAAACCACAAGAATACTCCTGATAGTAAATGAAAAATGTAACCAAGGACATAACAACCAAAAAATTGAGATATAGCACAAAGTCTTCACCTAAATTATATAAAAGTGAGATACAAAGGACAATGAGGGCACAAAGTCATCCCAAGGTCCTTTACATAGAAATGAAACAAAACACACTAAAGGCAATTATGGGGGCACAAAGTCTCTCCATAGTTGACTTCAGGACACCTTCTTGACTACTTTCACTAATTTTGCTCTTTGAATTAAAGGAACAAAAAAAATATATTAAGGAAAAAGACATAAGAAAAGTTTCCCCAACAACAAAGATATCACAACACAAAGTCTGAAAAGTCATTTGCTTTCTTATTCCAATAACAAAATATGATCAAAAATCTGAGCTCAAAGTCTCAATAATGCCTTCCAATTTGGGTAGAGTTTTGTTTCTGATTGTCAGAGAGAGATCCTTTTACACTAACAAGAGATTCCCTTATATAGCCTCTTTAAGGACTTATAAATAGTAACACATCATGTTGCATTGAATTTTGTTAAGAAGATAGGCTGAAATTTAGGGGCATTTACCTATTTGCTTTTCTCAATGCAGAGAAATGAGTCACGTTATTGAAAGTTTTCATATTTCAATGTCCACCTAGTGATCTGATCCTTCTTCATTGTTCCTCCTTTTTTGGTTAATTAAATTGGGTCTTTGATTCAATTTGATGCTCTGTTCCTTAGTCGCTTCCTACTGATCTAGGCCTTAAAGCCTTTGAATGCATTTGGGTCTATAGATTTAAACCTATAAGGATCAATAGCTATTTCATCATTATGGCTTTGACGTTCATGGGCACATCATTTTCCTCGGTAATTCCTTTAGCTTTGTCATTTGAGATTTCTCGGAGGAGACCTACCCTTTAGGCCTTAAGAAATGATTTTCTTTGGGTTAGGAAGAGCCCCCCACAAGGGTATTTTCCCTTCAGGTGGTCTTCATATGGCCTTTTATCTTCAGAGTCCTTTGGAGCTTTCTCACAGACATTTTCCAGTGAATATTTTCCCATAGACAAAAAGTTTGCAAGAATTGTTTCAGTCACTTTTGTCTTTATCCTTCAAAAATTCTTTCAGGCTTTTCTCCAGTGGAATTTTTTGAATTCATTTAGAATTTTTATCTAAAGGAATTATGCTTTTGTCTTTTGACTGCCTTAAACAAAATTTTGAAAGAACTTACCTTTGCGGCTTCCTTGAAAATGACCCTTCTAAAGGGTGCTTTTGTTGACCAAGTGCCCTCTGCAATGGCACTTTTCCTTTGGGAGGCTCTCTTGAACTTTTGCATTGAACCACTCCTTTGAACCAACCATTAAACCAAGTGAATTGAACCAATCTTTGAACCAAGTTGATGAACCCTTTGATTGAACCAAAAGCTGTTGAACCGTTTGATGAACTGACTGACTGAACCAAAGCGTTGAACCAACTGAATTGAACCAACTTTTGTTCAATGGTTCATTCCCTTTGATTTGGCTAAGTCCTTTTTATCCTCATTGAAACAAATGCATTGAACCTATTGAACCTTGAACCTGAGTGGTTTAATGGTTCAACAGTTCAATGGTTCAAGCCTCAAAAACTTGTTCTTTTGGTTGAACCTGCTTGTAGAATCCTTTGAACCTGACTGTAGAAGCCTTTGAACCTGAAAGTGGTTGAAATATTGCTAATGATGTTAAACCTTTGAACTTGTTGAGCTAGTTGAACCAAAATGGTTCAAGGTTCAACATTTTAATCCTTGCTTAGAAGCTTGCTGATAAACTCTTTTGGTTGAACCTGGTCATTGAACCAAATTTGAGATCGCCTAAGTGTTGAAAGCTTGCTTCTTTCCTGTAGAGTCCATAGAAATCAACCTGTGAAGCCTATTGAACTTAGCCTATAGATTTCATAGATTTTCTTTTCTTATAGAGTCTATAGATTTCTCTTCCTGCAGAGTCTATAGATTCAAGCCTGCAGAGTTTGTAGATTCAAGCTTGCAAAGTCCATAGGTTTTTGAGAAGCTTGAAAAATGAGGAATTTGAATGCCCAGGACAAATTTTGAAAAGGGAAGAGACAATTTTGTTCTGTAGGACCAAAATAATTCAAATGTTGTCCTAAAAATGAGTGATATTTTTGGGTGACAACACTCTTGACATCATATAGTAACTCATTACTCACATTATTAGGTTAGTAATTGAGGAAACCAAGATTTACAACTCATCAAGAGATTTTAAAAGGGATAAAGAGACATTCCTAGAGGAGGGAGAGTAATTGGAACTGCTCCATAATGGTTTTGAGTGGGAATCCTTGCCCAAGCCATATGTGGATATATCCTTCCATCTAATGCATTATGTAACCTTGGAAGGGCATGAATATAATCATCCTATACATTACTCATCCCCAAAAAAAAGATGTAGGAGAGGATATGCCTATTGATATTAAAAAAATTAAAAAGTTTAAATAAAATACCCTGGGAGTTCAAGCAAGGTTACAAATATCATTAAGAAACCTAAGGAGAATAGGACCAAAGATGTTGAAGGAAAGAATCCAAACACATAGGAGAATATAAATAAAAATGTGTGGAGTGATTCAAAGCCTGTAGGGTTTATTTAGGGGAAACATGGCATGCAGATAAAAATGGGAGATTTAGTTGGGGATTTCATTGATGTAGAGGATGTTGGAGAGGTTTCAGGGGATGGTAAAAAAGATGTTGACCAAGAAAATAATTTGGCTCAAAAACTTATTTTTGAGGCTACAAAAAATATGCCTAAAGATGTTCCCATAATTAAAGGGGAAACCTATCAGAATAAATAATTGAAGGATTGAATGAGGCCTTTAATAATTTGATGACATCTATTAAGGGCAAGGAGAATGTAGATAAGATAGTTTAAGAGCTTGATATATAGAAATCTATAATGCATTGGTTTATGGGAGAGATTACAGAGCTTAAAAGTAAGGTGAATTCCCTACAACAAGAAAACATAAGGATGAATCAAATTTATTCAACTAGAGAGGAAGATCGACAAATGTAGAGTCTCTCATTTAGGGTGGAGATGTTAGAATAAGAGGATGAGAAACTTCTTAACAATATTATATTTTTAGTGAATTACATCAAGGTTGGTTTTTTAGTGAATTTTACCTTATATTTCAAAAAGGGAATAAGAAGAAACTAAATACAAGTGTGGTTGAAAAACCTATTTGATTGTGCATGCATTAAATTAGATGATTGTAAAGAACTCATCTTTATCTTGGGAGGATGACCTACAAATAAGACAACACTAAATTAAATGGTTGATTAGATAGATAGTTGAGGAGATTACCTAGTGTTAGTTAGATTCCAAAAGCAAGAGATTCCTCAGGGGATGTCAATCCACACATTTTAAACAATTAAGTTTATACATAGAATGATAATGTAATTTCATCAGTATTCAATATGTACTAAAATCGAATACAAGAAATACTTGATGAATAAATATACTATAACTGACTAATATAGTGATAATCAAGTCAACACTAGTCCTATATGGCTTGGGTCTATTTCAAAAAATTAGGCAGGGTTTTATCAATAGGTAGGGACACACAAAATTAGATTTGGTTGAGGTTAGGTAGGTAGAAATATATTATTATTATTTCCTAAACTAGTGACCATCAATGGTCAATCTGAACATTGATGGTTGGGTAGATCATCAATGGTTGAGACAACCATCGACAGTTATTATGTGTAGGTCTAGGTTGGTAAATGGTTAGATTGACAGGATCACAAAGTTGATATTTGAGAGATGGGCTGGTGTTGAACTGAGTACAAAAGGAAAATAAAGTAATTAAATATTAAAAAATAAATACTTAACTTGTAAAAGTATAATAAGGTGGGTGCTTGAGCTGGTTGACTCATTAGTAGAGTCTAATGTGATTCTAATAGAGTAATGGTACTTGAGAATTTGGTAAATTGGTGACAACAAGTTGGCTCTCTGACATGATGGTTAGATCAATAGATTATTGATGATGATTGGACTATAAAATGAAGGAACTCTAGATACACAAGCTCTTGACAATAATTGTAGATCCATTTCACCTCCATGCTCCTTCTTACAAGAAAAGTAAGAGAGTTGTAAAAAGATGTTAACTAGGCTACCTAATTATAACTCACATATGTAATGGCTCACATGCGAATTTAAACAAATTATTTTTAGAAAATCAAGGTAGATGGTTTGCATGTTGTTGGTTAAGGAGGTGCACCTTGACCATTGATAGTCAAGGTGACCATCGGTAGTCATCCTAACCATCAATGGTCAAGGGCCAAGGTAAAGATTGGGTAAAAGGGTAGCTTAAGCTAGTTGGTCAAACTAACTTTGGTTAGGCTTGGTTGGGGGTTGAAAGGTTAGATTGATCCCAAAGGGGTCTAGGGGAATTTTGACATTTAAAATTATAGTATGTAGATTTTTTGTGTCTACACATTTCCCCTTTTTATTATGTGGTTTTGATTCAATAAATTTCAAAAAAAAAATGAATTACTAATCGCAAGTCTTATTTCCACAAGTATGGGAAGAGGTATTCCCCCTCAACCTGGGAGTCGATAAGGTAAACTAGAATTAGGTGTAGGTTTGATAAGAAGGATGAAGGTGCTGATGAAGGTAAACATAATGAATGTGGGTGATAGGGTACACACTAAAGAATAAATAGGTGCATAAAGTGTGACAAAAAGTGTGATATCTAAGATTACACATTGACTAAGTTTCCATAGTTGGTAAAAATAAAGGCAAGTGCTAGAAAGACAAGTGACAAGTGGACTGTGTGATTGTATTTAGGCATGGTGGCTAGGTACACTCGTAAACATAAGACTCTTAGAAAATGTTTATGTTTTAGTGGGTATCTAAGGTAGAAAGTGCTCTTGGTGAAAACACAAACTAGTCAAGTGTCATGGGTATCCAAGGTAGGAAGTGCTCCTAAGAAGACACAAGCGGGTCTAGTATACATTAGGTACCACAAGTGTAGAAGGATCAATATGGCAATGTTATCACTGTGGTTAAAATACCAAGCAAAATTCATCATGAAATATGCACTAGTTGGGTTAAAATAGACCAATGACAAGAAAATGAGGTGGTCAGGATGGGAAGAGAAGGTAGTCTCCATGGGTGGGTGATTTTATTTTATTCTAATTAAAAATGGGCTACTCAAGGTAAAAGAAAAAAAGTGAGCCACCTGACCATCAATGGTTAGGGTCCCCAAGGGTGACTATTATGGTCACCCTAACCCTTGATGCTAAGGGTGAAAACCTTAAAAGTCTGATGGTTAAAAGTAATTTTGAAAGTGATTTGGTTTATTTTAACTTGTTGACCTTGATCTCTATCTTTTGGCATATTGTGATTGAGAATAGTGCTGATAATGATTATTGAGAGGTGAGAAGTTGCTAAGTTGGACCAAGTAGACCCAAGAGACCAAGGAAGATGTAGGGATCACATAAATACAAATGAAGATGTATAGGGGACCCACAGATTCCTCCTTCATGATGATCAAGGAATGAGGTAGGGGATGCTATAAAAATTGGTAGAGTTGTTTGGTTTTGCATGTGTTGGCTCAATTTATTTTTCAATGTTTTTGCTAGGGTGGGTTTTAGGTTTTGCCCTAGGTAGGTTTTGGGTGAATTTTTCTAGTGAAAGTTGAAATTGGTAGGGTGGGATAAGTGAATAGGGGTATGGATAGGTAATTAGGTTAGAATTTAAGAAATATTTAATTAGTTTAGGAGTTTCTTGGGTAGATAGGGGTTTTGGGTATTCTGCTAGTGGAACACCCATAGTGACCATTGATGATTGAGATTGACCATCAATGGTTGACATCTATAGAAATATAAACACTTGACCAACAGTGGCCACTATGACCATCAGTGGTCACTTAGTGTAAAATAGGCCTTTGTAAAGTATTTAAAGATTTTAAGGTATAAAAAGCATTGAAAGGTATGGTATAATATAACCCATAAGTTAGGTGGGAGGTTTGGTGGGTTAGAATATGAGGTTTAGGTAGGTAGGAGTTAAACAAATGATAAGGTTAGGTAGGTTTAAGGTGATAAGAATATATGTAATAATAGTATATGTGTCTAAGCTTATTGTTATAGATTACATGTAAGTATGAGAGCAAATACAGATGTATGATAGGGTGTCATGCATCTTCATAAAGGTTCATCAAAGGATGACCCCTATAGACTGGGCACATATGGAGGAGGTTGGCCTCAAATTGATGAGGCACTACTAGCATATACCTCATGATGCATCTATGATCATGGTCCTCATCAAAATATGGGATCCTGTTATGAACACTTTTTGCTACCCACTGGTGAGCTCAATATCCTACTAGAATATGTACAATAGATTACACACTTGCCCTTATGAGGCAAGGCAATATACCACATATAGTGGGAGGAGTGAGATGATTTGCTTGAGCTTATGTATGGAGAGGATTAGGAACATGTCAGATGTCATAATGGGGGCTTTAGCTATAGCATGCTCTATTAAAGGGAATGAAATGAGAGGCAAATCGTGATGATGATGGTTATGTCTTTCTTTTCCCTTTCCAACTCAAGCAGTGGGAGGTTTCCATACTTTCCACTAGGGTTTTTAGTTTAGATTCAACTTGGGAGGATAGTATTCAAATGGGTACTAGTATTACTTATTCAAATATATAGGGAGCTATGGGGTTTTAGGGCCCATAAGAGATATGGTATCAATGCCATCCTGGTTATACATTATTAGGCCTATGAGCACATTTGAGTGTTGAGGCTAATTGGGCTGTCATGGGTGGGATATACTTAGATAGAGTTCTCAGTTAGATTTATGTAGTGGAGAGGTGACTTCACTACTTTAGGTGTGGGAGGAGGAACTCACAACATTGATTGGTTTAGGTTTGTTTTAGGTGTGTTTTTGTTTGGATACATCACTTAAAGACCATATGTTTAGTTTATATTATATATTGACTATAGGAGGTAGACATTCTCCTTGCAGAGTTATAGGTGGATTCTTGGTAGGAGGGATGGGGAGGTAGAGCTTATCCCCTTTGATAGGATTCATAGGTAGTTTAGCCTTATTTAAGGTATCTCAGGCACATTTCCTAGGTATAGGCACGAAGATGTAAATATCCTATTACTAGAGCCACATCCCATGAGGACACTGCTAGATCATGAGGAACTTTAAACCAGGCCATAGGTAGATGATGCTAGTTTTGCAAATGGGTACATGGCATGAAACCAAACTTTATATGTGGCAGTAGATATTGGTGATGGTGATGGTGGTAAGAGGCCTATGGATGTGGAACCTATAAGGAGAGGGGGTCAGAGGGTGTAAATAAAGGTTAAGATGCTTAAGTAGGAGAAACACTAGCCACTATGTAAGCACATGCCACAAAACTATAAGGTTAAGTGAGTTTTTTTAAAAAGGTTAGGTTTCTACTCGTATAAGTAATAGGGACCAAGCGAGAGCTTCACTAGCCTTGGTTATATAGGATAGGGACTCCCTAAGGTAGAGAGGATGAGGGGTAGTGACACTTATATGACCACTAGGCACCATCCCCATGGCATGATACCTAGCTATAGTGGAGTAAATATGGTATTAAGAGGCTATAGTGTTGAGTTAGTGTCCTAATGAGCCCTAATGTGGTAAGTATAGAGTGATCTCAAAAAGCAGTTCTAGTGTGGTGACACTAGGGTGGTGGGTAACATCTATGGGTGGATAGATAGGTATTATAGGTGGATAGGTACCAAGGCCTATTGGTATGCTAGGATATAGTGGTGCCCTAGGGGTATAGACATGATATAGTTCATATATTATAGCATATCATTTTTATTCTACCCTATGAGCTGATGTGGTGAGATGTAAATTTTAAGAGAGAGACATGTATATCTATTTGTACAAATTATGATGTTATTTGACTCACTATATATATATATATATATATATATATATATATATATATATATATATATATATATTGCTCATACTCATGGTATATGATTTACTTTGATGTTGATTTTTATGATGTGATGGTTATATTATTTATGAATTATGCTTCATTTTTGCTTATAGCACATGCTAAATTTCAATGAGTATATGCTTCATTATTTATATTTAGACATGTGGTGAAAAATGGCTGATTGATTTATTGCTCATGGATGCTATGATTTTATTATGTTTGTTATAGTTATGATTATGGTTATGTGTTCACTTATGACACATGTGCATATGCTCTATTGCTAATTTTTTTAAGGTAAAACACATGAGGTAAGTCAAATAATAACACTAGATAAGAGAATAGAGAATATTATCAAGAAATAAATGTCACAATGAAAATATCAACTAGTCATGATAGGATAGGAAGAGGACATGATGCTTCTTCTTTGATAAGGATTAATATAAAACCGAAGATGGATTGGATTAATGAACATGATCCCTTCAAATGATTTGCATTAGCATTTCTTAGGTGTTTAAAAAGGTGTCATGCTCACAAAATTTCAAGTGAACTCAAAATCCCTTGCTTATAATGTATAAAAAGGAAGATGGATGAAAATGGAAACCTTGTGTGAGACTAACATGCCTCTTTTGTATGTGTCTGAAGAGCCAGTATAAACAAGTCTATGTCATACAAACTGTATAATGATCGATGTGATAAGTCTACTTATGAAATCTGATTTCATCTTCCATTTTATTTTTTTGTGTGAGAGCCAATTGTGTCTTTCAAGTTTAGTTTGTTTTTATTGTGATTTTTAAAATGGGTATTTTGATTTTTTTTTGTAATAGGAAGTTGATTGATGAGGGAAGCTTCCAATAAATTATTCTGCTTTTGACAAATGCTTTACTCAGCCATCCTTTAAGGGAGTGGTCTAAGTTTATTTTATTTATTCAAGGCTTTGTGATATTTGTCCTTTGAGGGAGTAGTCTACCTTATATTTGTGCAATTTTAGTATGCTTATAAAGTTGTCCTTTAAGGTAACAATATATGAATGATAGGAATGACCCATGATTGTTATCAGTTCAAATTTTTACTTTTACTTTGTTTTTTTCTTGACATAGACATGCGTATATAGGCTTAAGGGTTCACCTTTATGAAGGCAAAACTACAAGCACATAAATCTTGATTATGTGTAAAGTGGTTTAGGTGATAATGATCATGGGAATCCATCCTAGGAGAGGGGTAGAAAGTACCATGAGAATCATATCATGGGTATAGATGTGGTATCCATTATTCAATATTAGGCTATGAATGTGATGGATAATCACATTATTTAGTTTTAATTAGTTGCTCTTAAAATAAGGAGATGAATGTGGTTGAAATCAAGGGATCAACTTAAGTTAAAACAAAAGATGAACTTGATCCTTCTTTAACAAAAGAACATATGTAGATATGAATCATTGAGGGGCTCAAGTTCTGGGTTTCCTTCAAGAGAGGATAACTAGTAAGATCTTGATCTATACTTATGGGTTATGATATAGGGTTTAATCCAATTGAAAGCAAACTTGCCTTGATGCTTTTCTCCATTTTGTGATATGTTTATTTTATTTTAGGATGAGGTATTTGATGTTGAATTATCACACTCTAAGGTGTTTTTTATAGGCATGTTTTATGTGTTGTTCCCAAAATATATCACTTGTTTTTATGGACAACAGGCTGATTATTTTGGTCATACAAGCCAAAATGGTCTCTTTCCTTCTTTTAAAATGTTTTGAGCAGCCAAGTTCTTCAATTATTCAAGAATTTTAGTTAAGGTACTCACAGGTTCAACAGGTTCCATAGGTTCAACCGATGGGCTTTCACAAAAAAACAAGTTCCAAACACTTAGGCATTTCAAGGCTAGTTCAATGGCAAAGTTCAATCAAAAGACTTATCGACGGGCTTCAAACAATTGGAATGAATCAATTTGAACCATTAAACCATTAAACCCTACCTCTGCAAGGTTCAAAGGTTCAATGAGTTCAAAGGTTCAAAAAGAGTTAAGCGCTTCAACGAGTTCGAAGACTTTGGCAAGTTTAAAAGTTCAAAGGCTTCGGTCGACTTAAAAGAAAAGAAGACTTCAAAGAATGAAGATTGAACTATTGAATCGATTAACCTTGAACCAAAAGAGTTCAAAGTTCAAAGGTTCAATGAGTTCAATAAGTTTGATGGACTTAGAAAATCAAAGGATTTGAAGAGTTAAGATTGAACTGTTAAACCATTGAACCTTGAATTTTGAAGAGTTCAACGAGTTCAAAGGTTCAAAGAGTTTGACAAAAAAGGAAAGAATCTAAAGAGTTTGAAACTTCAAAGGATTCAAAGAAAGAGAATGAAACATTAAAATTTGAATTGAAATGGTTCAAGTTTCAAAGGTTCAAAGTACGAATGAAAGCTTCGAGTGAATGAAGGAAATGGAAGTTTCTAGAAAGGGTTCAAAGAAATGGTTCAATAAAAGAAGAAAAATAGAATGAATGCGGCTCTTTACAAAACATTAAACCAAAGAGCTGATTGAGCCAAAGAGTCAATTGAACCACCTGAACTATTGACCATTGCACTAATGCACTCCAAAGGTTTAAAGGTTTAAGGTTTAAAGTGATTCAAGCAACTAGTGACGTCCCCATAGATGTCAAATTTAGGGTAATAAAATATCTATTGTTTTTCAAATATGGCGTAGACCTGAAAAAAAACTTAGCGACAAGCCAAAGAAGGAGCCAAAAGAGCTAGCTAAAAGATAGAAGATAGCTCGAGAGCTCAGATCACGAGGAAGAGACAAAATACAAGGAAAGAGGGAACAATGCAGAAAGACTATAAATATATGTAGGAGAGTTATTTTTAATAGGTGGAATAGTCCACCAAGTGGACATAAGAGAGTGTGAGAATTCAAAGATGTGGCCTATTTTTATACATTAAGTGAAGGTGAATAGATATCTGTGTAATCATCATAAAGAAAACTAGGCAACCCATGCTTAGGAAAGGATGTTTGATATGATTTAGAATGACAAAGTTAAGGCTGATGACCTATTCCAGCATGGATCTTTCATGGAAATACATTCAAGGCATTGAATGTAGCATGGGTTATTTCCATGAAACAAAGCACCCAAGTCTTTCTTGGAGCACTATATATTTTAATCTCTTTATTGTTTTGGGAGATCTCTCTGTTATCAGAAGTGAAACTCTACCCAAATTGAAAGGCATTCCTGAGACTTTGAGCTTAGACTGTTAATCATATTTTGTTATTTAAATGAGAAAACAAGTGACCTTTCAAAATTTGTGCTATAATAGCTTGTGCTATTTAGTAAATTGTTCTTATGTCTATTTCCTAGAAGCATTCTTGTCCATTTAATTTAACAAGCATAACTAGTGGAAGTAATCAAGAAGGTGTCCTGAAGCTGAATGTGGAGAGATTTTGTGCTGCCATAATGGTCTTTAGTGTGTTGTTTTCTATATCTGTGTAAAGGATCTTGGGATAACTTTGTACCCCCATTATCCTTCATATATTTCACTCTTTAGTAGTTGAGGTAGAGACTTTGTGCTATACTTCATCCTATTGTGTTACTGCATCCAGTTACTTTTACTACCCAAGAAGAAATCTAGCTATTGACTGAGCATTACTTATGAAAGAAGAGAAGTACCTCCAACAATCACCTAGGAATTCTCCTATGTCTGTGAACATCATCTCTAAAAAAAGAGAGATAGATGGTGTTATCCTACCCTGAGTGTTATTTTTAGCTTATGTTTATAGTATATTAATATATCATAGTTATAGGGAACCTCCCCTTGATGAGAGGAGAGATTTGTCCCCTTTTGATGTGTTCGACTTGCACATTTGGCTGATAAAACTCCCTATGCTATGGTTGAAACACCTATTTTTCCCTTAGTTAGCTAGTGACAAAATATTCACTCAACAATTTTTTGGTGACTCTGCTAGGGATTGAATGATCTATTCCAATTCTTTTCCATCTCCATATCCTTATCCATTTCCATTATATACTCTAATCTATGAAAATAGAGATTTTAGGGATCAAATATTTCATTGCTATTGTCTACTCTACTAGCTCCACGCTAATAGTTTTTGGTGACTCCACTGGGGAAGAACGAGAAGTTTGAAGCCTTAAGCTCCAAGCTAAAGCAGGGCCAATTCGTTTCCATTTTTATTCTACAATATGGCAGCACCATGCTATACAAGAAGCCAAAAATCTCAAGGTGTTGTTGACCCTATTTTTGAGTTAGTGCAGTAGATCAATTTTGATTTGCTTCTTCCACAACCTCACCTTCAACAAACTAGGAGTCTTTCTCCTACCAACACCAGGTCACCAATACAAGGTAGAGCTTATTTTTCCTCTACTAGCAGAGCTTTGCCTGTACATACCCCACCAAGATGTGTAATCCCCCTTTCCATAGTCATACAATGGCAACTCAAGGCCCCTGGGGTAACTCTTTTGGCCCACTCAATTTAACTCCACCTCTACATGAGCTACCACACAGTTCAAAGAAGAATTTATTCAAATTATTTAGTGATGGGAGAGTTCATCCTGATGAACATATTGCAACCTTCAACATAGCCTGTGGTGTGATATGTGTGGAGTATGAAGACGTAATAGTCAAGCTATTTGTAGAGACATTATAAGGTGTTGTTGTACACTAGTTCTACCATCTATAGGCTCAGTCAGTGACTGACTGGAACACTTTCAAAGCCAAATTTGAAGCTAGGTTCAAGCCTGTATAAGATGCACATGCCCTGCTGGCTTAGCTCACACAAATGAAGAAGGAGCCTCATGAACCAATGAGAGATTTCATAGCCAAGTTTGACAAGCTAAGGAATAGGATTCCTATAATTACTCAGCCAACAGCTAATAATCTCAAATGCTTCTTCATCAACTCTCAGCTACCTAAAGTGAGTTTTTTGTTGAGACATGCTAGCCACATAGACCTTGCTGCAGCGTAAGATTTGGCTACTGAGGTGGAAGATGATCTCATCTTGGTGGAGAAGATAAGGAGAGATCTTAATAGAGGTAAATATTCTTTATCTTCTAAATATCCATCTATAGGCACCACTAATCCAATGGTGCAAAAGCTAGCAAATGAGTTGCTAACTCTCAAAAAGAAAATGGTGCAAGGGATGTCTACTCCTCCTTCATACTAAGATATACCAAGGAGGACATTCCCTAATCATTCATACCAAGGCAATGCTACTAAGAATTAAGGGTAGCCAAATCATCTTCCTCCCCCTTAGGGGAAACTTGCTATTGAAGCAGCTCCAGCCAACTCAACAGTTGGATACCTTGAAATAGAATCAAATTTTTCTTTCCAATCTAAGTTGAACCAAGAAGATGGAACTGATCTCTTTATGGAAGACCAAGATGAATCAGCTAGTGACTCCAACATTGGTTTCCTAAATTACCAAGATGAACTTAGAAGTAAAGGTGAAACATTTGATGGATCATATGTTGTATTCACCCAGTCCCAAAACCACTTAGCCCAACAAGCTGATAAAAAAAATAGATGAGCAATCTCAACTAGCAATTTCAATTGCTAAGCAGGGAACCACTCTACCTTTTCAATCAAAGGACTCGGTGATCACTAAAAAGGTAAGTACATCAATTTTTCCTTCATCTTCTACTTCAAATTCGTAGACCAGTACTACCCCTCCTAAAAATTAGAAGGATGAACTACCTTCCCTTGTTCTTAATTCATTTCAGACATTTGATATAATCGACCATGTAAAGAAGACCAAAATTCAAATGACTGAGTTTGAATATTTACAAGCCAACCCTGAGCAGTTGGATATGTTAGTTGAGTGTGTGAAGAATAAAGCCATCCCTATAAGACAAGATGTTAAGAAGGTAACTCATGATCCCCCACGGAACATGTCCCTCCCAAACAACCTTGTCATTACTCCTCTTGCTGCTCCCAAGAAGACAACCATTTTATGTCTCCCTATGGATAAATGGTCATCAGTTGAATAATTGAATCATCGACTTAGGTGCATCTGACAATGGCATGCCTGCCAAAGTAGCTAAATCTCTTGGCCTCACCTTGACCAAGACTTTTGGGAGATGTTTCTCCATGAAAAACAAATAAGTACCTTTGTTGGGACAAATTAAGGATGCCCAGTTTATATTTGCCACATTTATAGAAAAGAGAATCAAGATGACAGTCTTGGTGGCTAACGTCCTAACCTCATATAGCATCCTTCTTGGGTGAAATTTCTACAAAGATGTTGGTGGCAAGTTAAGAATGGAACTATTTGAGGTAAAGATCCCCAACAAAGGCATCATGCAAAGGCTACTCCCTGAAAAGGAGTTGAAGTACATTGTCACCCAAATGATAGCCCCCAAATCTCAAATTCTATTTGAGTCTTCAGGGGTGGATAATTACTTCTTGACCATAGAGGATGTTCATGTTTTAGTGGATGAAAGTCCTGTAGGTGGTGATCTAGGAATTGATTTAGATAGGATAGTAGGAGAATTGGTAGAGTAAAGTTTAGATGCAAAAGAATCCTCCCTCCCTGACCAGGTGGAATCTAAAAAAAGATCAATTTCTGATAATTTATAGATTCTATAATTTGATGGTAGTTATTCTTCTACCAGTGCTGGAGATGAGATTGTTCTAATATCTCCTTGAGGAGGTAGTTTTCCTTCTTCATACAAGTTGCAGTTTAACAACACCAACAACACTGCTGAGTATGAATCTTTGTTACTCAGGTTCAAGGTAGCTCAAGACAAAGGTGTTAAACTCCATGCTAAAGGAGACACTAAATTGGTGGTTTTCTAGGTGATGAACCTGTATCAAACCAAGGATGGAAGATTATGCCATTATCACAATCTGGTATGGGATTATATTAAACATTTTGATGTTTTCAATATATCTACAGTGCCCAAAGAGCTTCATAGTCATGCAAATTCATTGGTTATCTCTGCAACACTCTTAGTTCCTCACCAAGATTTCAAATATCACAAGTACATTATCAAGCTGGTCTTTCAACAAAGTGTGCCTGATAATGCCAATCATTGGCAGGTGTTTGATGCTAACAATCAAATCATGTGATGGATTGAATTAGAAGAATAGTGAATTATGGTAATGGACCATACTATTTCATGTCAAAATTAGGAAAATAAACTCTTTTGCAAGAGAAAAAGGATTCATGATTTTTAGATTGGAAATCAAGTCTTGTTGTGGGGCAAGAGGAGAGAACCAAAATGGATGCACAAAAAAGTTGATTCGTGGTGGAGGGGTCCATTCACAAATCATCACTTCTTAGGAGAAAATTGTTGCTTGCTGATATATCAAGATAGAATGCCATTTTCCCTACCTCATAGTGAGCAGCATCTAAAGCACTTCAATCCTTGAAGTATTAGATGACATCAGTTGTACATATTCGTATAGTCTTTAGTTTTATTTGGTTCATTTTTTTTACACCTTTATTTTTGGGTAGCATGACTACATAGCCAAATGGAATACATGAAGGCACTAAGATTCTAGTTTCTACTCCCTTTGATTATTTTTACAATTGATGAAAATTTCCCAACTAGAGCCAACTATTGTTTCCAAAATCTGTCACTTGTTTTTATGAACAACAGGCTGATTATTTTGGTCTTACAGGCCAAATGGTCTCTTTCCTTGTTTAAAAATGTTCTGAGTATCCAATTTCTTCAATTATTCAAGCATTTTCAATTAAGGGACTTGTAGGTTCAACAAGTTCCACAGGTTCAACCGATGGGCTTTCACAAAGAAACAAGTTCCAAACACTTAGGCATTTCAAGGCTGGTTCAATGCTAAAGTTCAATCAAAAGACTTATCGATGGGATTCAAACAATTGGAATGAACCACTTTGAACCATTAAACCATTGAACCCCACCTCCGCAAGGTTTAAAGATTCAATGAGTTCAAAGGTTCAAAAAGAGTTAAGCGCTTCAATGAGTTTGAAGACTTTGACAAGTTCAAAGGCTTTGGTGGAGTTATAAGAAAAGAAGACTTCAAAAAGTGAATATTGAACTATTGAACCATTGAACCTTGAACCAAAAGAGTTCAAAGTTTAAATGTTCAATAAGTTTGACAAACTTAGAAAATCAAAGGATTCAAAGAGTTAAGATTGAACTGTTGAACCATTGAACCTTGAACTTCGAAGAGTTCAACGAGTTCAAAGGTTCAAGGAGTTTGACAAAAAAGGAAAGAATTTAGAGAGTTTGAAACTTCAAAGGATTTAAAGAAAGAGAATGAACCATTTAAATTTGAACAAAAATGGTTCAAGGTTCAAAGGTTTAAAGTATGAATGAAAGCTTCAAGCAAATGAAGTGGAAGTTTCCAAAAAGGGTTCAAAGAAATGGTTCAACCAAAGAATAAAAAGAGAATAAATGCAAATCTTTACAAAACATTGAACCAAAGAGTTGATTAAACCAAAGAGTTGATTAAACCACCTGAACTATTGAATCATTAAACCAATGCACTCCAAAGGTTCAAAGGTTCAAGGTTTAAAGTGGTTCAAGTGACCAGTGACTAGTGATATCCCTGTATATGTCAAATTTAGGGTAGTAAAATATCTATTGTTTTTAAAATATGGTGTGGACCTAAAAACAAACTCATTGACCAGCCAAAGAAGGAGCCAAAAGATCTAGCTTGAAGGTAGCCCGAGAGCTTAGATCACAAGGAAGAGAAAAAATACAAGGAAAGAGGGAATGATGCAGAAAGACTAGAAATATCTGTAGGAGAGTTATTTCAATTAGGTGGAATAGTCCACTAGGTGGACATCAGAGAGCATGAGCATTCAAAGATGTGGCCTATTTTTCTACATTAAGTAAAGGTGAATAGATAGCTATGTAAGCATCATAAAGAAAACCAGGTAACCCATGCTTAGGAAAGGACATTTGATATGGTTTAGAATGACAAAGTTAAGGTTGATGACCTATTCCAGCATGGCTCTTTCACAAAAATACATTCAAAGCATTGAATGCAGTATGGCCCATTTCCATGAAACAAAGCACCCAAGTCTTTCTTGGAGCGCTATATATTATAATCTCTCTTATTATTTTTGGAGATCTCTCTATTATCAGAAGTGAAACTCTACCCAAATTAAAAGGCATTCCTAAGACTTTGAGCTCAGACTGTTAATCATATTTTATTATTTGAATGAGAAAACAAGTGACCTTTCAAACTTTGTGCTAGAATATCTTGTGTTATTTAGGAAATTATTCTTATGTCTGTTTCCTAGAAGCATTCTTGTCCATTTAATTTAACAAGCATAACTAGTGGAAGTAATCAGGAAGGTGTCCTGAAGCTAACTGTGGAGAGACTTTGTGCTGCCACAATGGTCTTTAGTGTGTTGTTTTCTATATCTATGTACAGGATCTTGGGATGACTTTGTGCCCCCATTGTCCATATATTTCACTCTTTGGTAGTTGAGGTGGAGACTTTGTGCTACACTTCATCCTATTGTGTTACTGAGTCCAGTTACTTTTACTACCTAGGAAGGAATCTGGCTATTGACTGAGTATTACTTCTAAAAGAAGAGAAGTATCTCTAGTAATCACCCAAGAATTCTCCTATGTCTATGAACATCATCTCTAAAAAAAGAGAGATGGATGGTGTTATCTTACCTTGAGAGTTATTGTCAGCTTATATTTATAGTATATTAATATATCATAGTTATAGAGAACTCCCCTTGATGAGAGGAGAGATTTGTCCCCTTTTGATGTAACCAACTTGCACATTTGGCCAATAAATCTCCCTATGTTGTGGTTGAAACACCTATTTTTTCCTTAGTTAGCTAGTGACAAAATATTCACCCAACATTATGTACTCTTGGTAGACATGGAGATGAGTAAGGGATACTAAGTGATGCTCATCAACTAGTTAAAGCTAAGCTAAATGGTGTTGATGACAATTATCTTCATAAATTAGATCTTACAAAGATATGCAAAGAGAAGATATTTGAACTTCAAGAGGAAAAATTAACTCCACTCTGAACATAAGGGAAAAACGGGTATCTCTTATATGAGTTCAAATGCTAGTGTGATATGTCCATAAGGTGAAGCGGATGTGAAAATGCCAATCCCAAACAAATACATTGACCATTTTAGTTAGCAGGTTGTAAAGAATTTTGTTAGAGGTATCAACCTATCCATTCACTTAAGGGAGATAGGGAAAGGAGAAGCTTAACTTACTCCAAAATGCATCATAAAGACCCTGGACTTACTTGTTATTAAAATACTTACCATTATCAGTGATAATATTGTGAGGAACACTAAAGTGGTAGATGAGGTGATGGTTGATATAATTGAAAATATTCTCCACTTTGGTTGAGACTAGAGGAATAACCTCTACCCATTTGGTAAAATAATAAGAGGAATGGGGGTTAATTTCACCAATAAGGTCTAGACCCCATTGTGAAAAAGGCTAAAAATTAGTGGGAAATTGAAGACTATAGATAGGTGTATGATGTAAATTGGTGTGTTGTTGGAAATTAACAAACTTTTTCACATAATCACAATAGACTTTGTTAAGGGCAGGCTAGTAATAGCCAATGCAAAGGATGTGTTTAGCTACAGTGAGTCCACTAAAGTGTCCCCCACAAATTCCATCTTACATTTCCTTGATAGCATGAGAAGCTTCATGACCATGTAGGCAACGAAAGAAGAAGCCATCAAACCTACATATATAAAGAATTACTCCCATAATGGTGTAACATGAGGTACTCTAAATTAATTCTCTTAGAGTATTCCTATAAAGGATAAAAGGAATGATGGAAAGGTCAAGGTAGTAAAAGGTTTGATAATACCAAAGGTTAGTGGGGTCTACTCCACATTAAAAATGGTGGGAGAATATGGTTTGACATAAGAAGGCTAGTTAAGTCTATGGATAATGACAAATAGGTTAGATTTAAAGGATGTAGATAAGATCTGAGAGGTGATAGAAGCCATGGTATCAACAAACTTATTAGTAGATCATGGGGTTGATTAGATGCAATACTGTTTAAATTATGTTATTAGTTCATCAACTAATATTTTTATTATTTCAAAACATCATTCTTACACTAGTAGTAGTTATTGATTTGATTGACCACAAGTTAGGAGTTACTAAAGATGTTGATTTTTTTTACTCCTAGGGCTAAGGAAGTATGAAGGCCTATCACTAGGGCTTTTTACTTAGACATATTACTAGTAAATTCAAAATTAATATTTAAGGACAATTTAAGAGTTTCATCATAAAAGTGAATAAGGATGATACTAACTCCCACACCATGTTGACATTTTAGTCCAACAAAGGAAATGGTGACTTTATAAGTGAAGTCTACCTGAGAGAGGGTCATGATGGACTCATCAGGGAACTCAAGAGGAGGAGGTTGGTTGTTTTCTAGTGGGTTTTTGGCCAATTAGTTGGTAATTACTTTCCCCTTAATTGACTTTTTATAAAGGAATTCAAGGTTAGACTTTGCTAAAATCATAAGCCATTTGGCCATGTGCTAGTTTTGGTATGGCTTGGAGTGCATGTACTTGAGTGGGTTGGTATTTTTTATGACATTGGTTTTATGGTTAAGAAGGTAGTGGTGAATTTTGGTGGCTATGAATACTAAAGCTAAACAAAGCTTATCGATATGGGTATACTGATTGTCATACTCTACAAGCGTGTGACTAATATAATAGATGACTTGTTCTCTATGTTATTCATCCCAATGAGAAAACATTACCCCTAGGGAGTGGTTAGTGTTAGAGATATAAAGTTAGAAAGGTTGGTCAACCTTGGGAGGGTTAAGTATATTTGTAGACAAAATGTACTTTTTTATTGAATCAAAGGCCTTTGGTAGTCATTATTCCACTTGAAACATACATCCTTCTTCAGAAAGTGGTGGAAGGGTTAGCATTGATCCAAAATCTAGGAGATAAAGAGATGAATGGATAAGATATTCCCCTATAAATTATGGAGTTTTTTGAGGTTAAATGGAGGAATCATTTTGAGGATGGATTTGATCTTATCAAGATTGACTTTGATTTCCTAGAGGGGGTTAATAAAATCAAGGAGATTTCTTGATAAGAACCCAAAAATGCACTTCTTGGGGTTTAGGTGGACATGGTAATGGATGAGGCACTCAATGATGATCTTAAGAATGACTAAATGGTCCTTTTAGAGTTTGGATTTTTTGAGAAGGTCATCCATGTAGTCCTCTACAATTTTATGGATAAGGTCATGGAAGATATAGGTCATGGCACATTGGTAGGTTACACTAGTATTATTTAATCCAAAAGGTTTGACTTTATAGCAGAAGGCTCCCCATAGGGTGGTAAAGGTGATCTTGTGTTGATCTTTTGGGGAATTTTTGATCTACTTGTAACCCAATAATTCACCCATGAGAGATAACATCTCATGGCTAACTATAAGATCAACTAGCTAGTCAATGCTCAGTAGAGGAAAGTTATCTTTAGGGAAAGTGAGGTTGAGGTCATAAAAATCCACATAAATGTATAGTCCCCCTATAGTTTTGGTGATAGGCATAACATTATAGACCCATTGGGGATATTTAATGGGTTGAATGAAATTGACAAATAAAAGACACTAAATCTCTTCTTTGATGAAAAGGGTTATGCAAAAGTACATGCATTAATGTTTTTGCTTGATAGGTATGGCATCATGGTTGGTAACTATGTTGTGGGTGGTAATGGTGGGGTCAATTCTAGGCATGTCACTATAATACCAAGAAAATTCTATGTTGTGGTGTTGGAGGAAGGAGGAGAAGTCCCAAAGTTCCTCAAAATTTAGTGATTGGCCAATTTTGGCAATGCAGAGGTTGTACAAAATGCCCAAGTTGATATCCATGGTGGATTTGTTTAAAATGGTTGAGGTCTTAAGAGGAAAGGATTTTTGGATGGAAGAATCTAGTGCACCAAGGTAAGTGAGGATGAAATCATCATCTTGGCATTAAATAGTGTTAAAGGTAGAAAAGCCATCTCCTATCATCTCAAGATGGGTCAAATATATGGTTATAGCTACCCCTTCCTTTTGATAAGTCAGGTGTCTAAGACTGATCATGTTGATGGAAAAATGTTAGGTGGGATGATGTCATCATCTTCATGCTAAGCATGAATATACTAAGAGCAGGGGTGAATCAGTATATTATATATCTTTTTACTTAATCTGATTTCTTTTATTTAACCACTTAATCACACATTTAAGATATGCAATAAAATTGAAACAATAAATAACACCACACGAGAGAGAGAGAGAGAGAGAGAGAGAGAGAGAGAGAGAGAGAGAGAGAGAGAGAGAGAGAGAGAGAGAGAGAGAGAGAGAGAGAGAGAGAGAGAGAGAGACCAAATTTTTACGTGGAAACCCAAAGTGGGAAAAAACATGGAGAACAATCTCAAGTATATGAATGAGCACCAACTCTAAATACAAAGTTTTCAAGCACCAACTTGTAGGAGCACCAACCCCTTTGCCAAGCACCAACACAACAACTGTTTGTGAGCACCAACCCACAAGAGCACCAACCCCTTGGAAATATTTGTGAGCAACAACCCATAGGAGAACCAACCCCTCTTGTGTATAAAACATAACTATCTCTCAATGTTTCTTACTTAACAAATGATATAACTCTACAATATCTCCTATTTTTCTCTCTTCAAAAACAAATACAAACCAATCATTCTCTTTCATATAACAAATGGCTTCTCAAGTCTTTATTTATAGCTTTCCAAATGATCTTTAGCAATCACCCTTTTTGACCCTTCAAACCTCATGGAAAATGGCACCAAACTTGCATGACCATTCATATCCTTGCATTTGAAAAGTCATATGGTGACCCTTCATAAGCAAAATCATCCTTTCCTTTTTGTTTTTATCTTGGTGACTTTTCATATTCCTCAAAGTGTCCCTTCATGGAAAAATTTTCCATACCTCTTTTGTCTTCAAATGGTGACTCTTGGAATTCCTCAAGATGACTCTTCATGATAAAATGCATCCCATTCCTCTTTCATCTTTTACCCCATCACTCTTTGATTTCTCCATGGGCCCTCTTTTGACCTATATGCAACCAAAAATATATTCATTGATATTAAATAAATATTAACACACATTAAATAGGATATGAATATTAAAAACATCATTAAATGAAATGGGGCCTTTATCACCAATAATGTTAGACATTTGACATCAATGATAATATTTACAACAATCTCCCCCTTTGTCTTTGATGGCAACCTCAAACTAAAACTGCCACATCCTAAAACCTGCACATATTGTCATCTAAAAAATATATAGTAATTCCCACTTATTATAGCAACCTATACCTATTCCTTATAACTATTTCTACACATCTATATGTTATTCTCCCCCTTTGACATCAATGGCAAAGGGCCTACCTAGAGCTAAAAATTAGCTCCCCCTCAACTGATCCTAAACCTAAATGGTAGGAAGTAAAATAAATTACTCCCAACTTCTCTCATAGATACTCAAATGTGTCTTTTGGTAGTGATTTTGTGAAAATATCTACAATCTACCCTATAGTATTGATATACTCCATCTTAACCTATTAATCTACAACTTGCTTTCTCAAGAAGTGATATCTAATGGGAATATGTTTTTTTCTTGAGTTCATCACTAGATTCTTCAAAATATTAATAACACTTGTGTTATCATAAGAATATAAATAGGTTCATCATAATTTACCTTGATATCTTCCAAAGTTTGCTTCATCCAAAGCACTTGAGTACAACATAATACCACTACAATATATTCTACTTTAGCTGTAGAAAGTGATACTAAATTTTGCTTCTTGCTTAGCCATGATACTAAGCTATCACCAAGAAAGAAAGCTCCTCCACTTGTACTCTTTCTATCATCCAAGCACCCTGCCCAATCTGAATCTATATAAGCAACCAAAGTGAAATCTATGCATGTGGGATACCACAATCCATAATCCAATGTCCCCTTGATATATCTGAATATTATTTTCACCAACTAAACATGATTATCTTTTAGAGCTGATTGATATATTGCAACCATACCTACTATATGCATGATGTCTAGCCTCGATGCTATTAAATATAAAAGACTACCAATCATAGATCTACACAAATATTGACTATAATAGGTGAATATTAATCCTTTATCACCTTATTTCATGTACACATTGGTGTGCCAACTGGTGCATAATCCACAAAACTAAATTTATTCAACATTTCCTTGGCATATTTACTTTGAGATATGAAAATTCCTTTATCTAACTAAAATATTTACAATCCTAGGCAAAATGACAATTCTCCAAGCATAGACATCTCAAATTCTTTTTCCATATTATCATAAAATTATTTTGTCATATTTTCAATATTTCCTTCAAAAATGATGCCATCAACATATACCATAACAATCAATTGATGCTCACCTTCTATTTTGATGTAGAGATTACTATCAGCAAATCCTCTTTTGAAACCTTTATCCTGTAGGTACTTATCAAGTCTTACATACCAAGCTCTGGGAGCTTGTTTCAATCTATACAATGCTTTCTTTAATATTCATACATGGATACTAATATTTGAGAGAATAAATCCCTTAGGCTACTCAATGCAGACCTTTTCTTCTAGATTTTCATTTAGGAAGGCAGATTTGACATCCATCTAGAACACTTTAAAATTTTTAAACACTAAATATGCAAGAAATATTCTAATATCCTCTAACCTTGCCACTGGTGCAAAATTTTCTTATAAATCTATTCTCTCAATCTAAGCATATCCTTTACATATTAATCCTTCTTTATTTTTGGTCACTTCTCCGTTTTCATTGAAATTATTTCTATAAACCCATTTTATTCCTATCACATTGTGATCTTTTGGTCTATGCACTAATTACCAAGTATCATTATTTTCTATCTAATTTAATTCTTCATCCATAACCTTAACCCAATGCTTATCATGTCTAGCTTTTGAAAACATTCTAGGCTGAATTTTGGATAACAAAGAGAAATTAACTTGCTTAGATTCACTTACCATCATTCTTTTAGTGTGAATTCCTTCATTTATGTTCCTGATGATGTCACTTTCATTATGATTTCTTTAAACATATTTTGATGGATTTTTGGTGTCCTTTTTATCCTTCTCATCTTCATTTGATTCTTTAAAATCTTCCTCTTCAATGATTTCAAGAATGTCTACTAGATCACTGATTCTTTGTGTTCCATCTTTTTCTATCCTGACACTTGTACTTTCAACAATTTTTTTTTAATGTTTTTATAACATTTTTAAGCTTTAATTGTTCAAGAATAACCAAGAAATATACCTTCATCTTCTCTAGATTCAAACTTACCATGTTTTTCATCAGTTTTCTTTATGAAGCATATACTGTCAAAAACTCAAAAATAATCAATTATTGCTGGTCTATCTTTCCATAACTCATAAGGAGTGTTTTTATTATTGACTCTCAATAATTATCTATTCTAAACATGCACTGATGTAGAAACTACCTCTCTCCAATATTTATCTACTATCTTAGATTCATTTAGCATTGTCCTCACCATCTACTGAACTATTCTATTTTTTTGTTCAACTACTCCATTTTATTGTGGAGTTTTGGCTACTGAATAATGTCTCTTTATTCCATGGTCTTAAAAAAACTCAATAAATTAATTTGACATGAATTCTCCTCTTCAATATGATCTTAGAAACTTACTATTCAAACTAGTTTCATTCTCAACTAATGCTTTGAGATATCTAAAAGCTTCTTATTTTTTATTTAAAAACATTATCCAAGTCATACGTGAAAAATTATCAATAAGCACCATGAAATATTTTGTTCACCTTGATTACTTTAAGTTATCATAGGTCCATATAGATCAGTGTGAACAAGATCTAAAATCTAAGTGGTCAAGTACTCTTTTGTTTTGAAGCACCTTCTAGCCTGCTTCCCATGCTGACAAGGTTCATAAAACGTGTCAGATGGCTTTGTAATATTTGGAAGATTTTTGACTACTTGCTTCTTGTTTATGTTGATAAGATTGTAAAATTTTATGTGCCTTATTATCATGTGCCATATCTAACTTTCTTCAATCTGACTCAAATAACATATTTGACCTTTGATGTCTGATAGCATATACAAATTATTGCATGTTCTTTGAGCATCTACAACCAACTAATCTGAATCTTTTCTTCTAATTTTACAACCTTATATATAAAAATTTAGTGTGTGCCCCTGATCACATATTTGAGTTACACTCAAAATATTATGCCTAAGAACTTCTACATACAAAACATTTTTATTTTTAGTTCTACCATTATCCAAACTTAGTTTACCTTTTCCAGCAATTCTGGTAGTAGTATTATCTCCAAATTTCACTATGCCACCATTGATCTTCTTCAAGGTTATGAAATTGATCTTGTCTATTTTCATGTGCCTCAAACATTCACTATTAATGAACTATGGATTTTCTTCATTTCTTGCATGCAAAGTTGTTTTCACCAACATAGATTTTTTCTTTTACCATGAACCTGTCTAAACTTTCTTCTTAATGAATGGATCCTTGAAACTTTGGTCCTTCTTGACTGAATCAAACATGCTTCTACAGTACTAAGCTATGTGTCCAAAGTTATTTCACTTGTAATATATTATGGCATTTTCATTAAATCCTAATAGAGGAGCAAAAGAGTTGTGGCTTCTGCTTGACTTTGCATCAATTTCCTTTTCCTTATTTCTAAAATTTTTAGCCCTTTTTCAACATTCTATTTTATTATGACCATATCTATTATAATAAAAATAGTAAGCATAAAAATAGGACCTATTTGTGTATCTCTAACCTAATTGCCTTTTGTAGCTTTTTACCCTCTAGCCTTCTTTGTTTGAGATGTCCTTTGTATTCTTAACTTCCTCCCTTTTTATTTCTTCTTTTGTAAGAACTTCAACATAGCTCTTTCCTTTTTCTTTATTTGTGAAAGTAGTAACCTCCTCTTTCCATTTTTTAAATCCAATAACTATCTTATATGACATTGACCTTTGATTTTCTAATATCTTATTCAACATATTAGTGTTATTATCAAATTTTGAATCATTGACTACTCTATCATTGATAGCTTTATTTGTTTTCTCAAGATCTGCTTTTAAAGAATCAATTTCAATAACATACCTTTCACATTATTTACTTACTATTTTCAATTATGCCATTAGATATTATTCATTATTCTTGGCTCCTTCAATGTGTGCTTATAGATATTCAATTATTTTCTTTGACTCCTTTTCATTTTTCTCGATCTGGATCTTTAATCTTTGATTCTTCTTTTCAAGATCTTTTAACTCTTCTAAGGCACAAATGAGTTCTCCCTCCATATTCACTTTGACTTCATCTTGTTCTTCTTCTTGATCATCTGTACTTTTGATTATGGATGCATCTTCATGTATGACCATGAATATAATCTCTTCTTCTTTTGAATCATTGACTCCACTATCTTCAACTAAGCTAGGATATTTAGAATACAAACTCTTCTTCTCAAATACCTTCTTGAATTTACCTTTGAAATTCTTCTTGTATGTATACTTTCCTTATCCATTGTCATAATTACCCTTATTTGGTAATTTAGTTGAAAAATATCCAATCTTTCCATAATTAAAATATTTAAAAGGTAATTTTTCTTGATATTTATTTGTGCCCTTTTTCAGATTACAAATGAATAGAGTTATGTTGTCATCTTCATCATTTCTAAAACTATCACTTGATTTTGAATCTTAGCCTTCTCTTTATTTGATGTCTTGAAATCAACTTCTCTCTTTGAAGGTTTATCTTATTTAGTCTGCATCTCATATGTCGTAAGAATACCATGAAACTCATCCATCTTTAGCTTGGCTAAATTATTCAACTCTTCAATTGCCAAAACTTTTACATCATATCTCAATGGTAGAGATCTCAAAACTTTTTAAATCATAGTTGATTCTTATAAATTTTCTCTAAGACCTTGAATTTGATTAACTATTTTATCAATCTGCAAAAGATAACTTGCTATATTTTCTTCCTCTTCCATCCTCAAACTATCTTTTAAAAGTTTGAAGCTTAGCTTGTTGACCCTTTCCATCACCTTTGTAAATATTCTCAATTTTTACCCAAGTTTCATGAGAATATTTACATTGCATAACTTTATCAAATTTTGATTCACATAAACCACATAAAATAGAATTTAAATATTTAGCATTATTTTCACTTGCCTTATTTTCTACTAGAGTAGTTACAAGTGTCTGTGGCTCTTCATATTCCTCCACCACTGCTTGCCATATGTTGAATGCAAGGTCCATCAAATAATTATTCATCCTTATGCTCCAAAAAACATAATTTGTCCCATCAAACAAATGTGCCTTATTTATATAAAATCTTTCATGTGATCCAGCCATCGTGTTTTCCTAATCTACCTTCAAGCTGTAAAACTTTTTCAAAAAGAACCTACTTTGATACCAATTTTTAAGCACAAAATATACTAAGAGGTGGGGGTGAATCAATATATGATATATCTCTTTACTTAATCTGATTTATTTTCTTTAACCACTTAATCACACATTCAAGATATGCAATAAAACTAAAATAATAATTTGTACCACACAAGAGAGAGAGAGAGAGAGAGAGAGAGAGTAGATTTTTAGGTGGAAACCCAAAGTTGGAAATGGCATCAAAAACAATCTCAAGTATATAAATGAACACTAACTCAAAATACAAAGTTCACAAGCACCAACTTGTAGGAGCACCAACCCATAGGAGCACCAAACCCTTGCAAGGATTTGTGAGCACCAACCCATAAGAGCATAAAATCCTCTTGTGTATAAAACACAAATATCTCTCAATGTTTCTTACCCAACAAATGATATAACTCTACAATATCTCTTGATTTTCTCTCTTTGAAAACAAATACAAACCATGCACTCTCTTGCATATAGCAAATAGCTTCTCAAGCCTTTATTTATAGCTTTCCAAATGACCTTTGGCATTCACCCTTTGTGACCCTTCAAACCTCATGGAAAATGGTGCCAAAATTGCATGACCTTTCGTACCCTTGCATTTGAAAAGTCATTTGGTGAACCTTCATAAGCAAAAGCATCTTTTCCTCTTTTATTTTTATCTTGGTGAATTTTTGTATTCCTAAAAGTGTCCCTTCATGGAAAAATGTGCCATACCTCTTTTGTCTTCACATGGTGACTCTTGGAATTCCTCAAGATGACTATTCATGAGAAAATGTGTCCCATTCTTATTTCACCTTTTACCCCATGACTCTTTGACTTCTCCATGGGCCCTTTTTTGACTTATATTCAACTAAAAATGTATTCATTAATATTAAATACATATTAACACACATTATCTAAGATATGAATATTAAAAACACCATTAAATGTAATGGGGACTTTATCACCAATAATGCTAGAAATTTGTCATCAATGACAATATTTCCAACGCTTCACATGCAAGTAGAGGAGAGGTCAGTGATGAAGGGGTATATTCCTCAATAATGATGGTGGTATGTGGTTTGGTTTGCTTCTTATTGGGTACAATGAAACTAAGGCCAAGTTTCTCATGAGGCTTTCTGATTTTAATGGAAATAAACTCATGTGGGTTGTGCTCATATCATCCAAGACCAAATACTTTCCAAGCACACCTATGGAGGTATGTCTTGGCAAATTTTAGTTTATCTAGGTAGGAGAAACTTGTGGTAAATGATTAAGGTGAAAGAAAGGTGGTGGAATTTCCAATACATTTGTCAAGTCCCCCATAGATGAAATGGTTTTGATAGTGGAGAGGTCCAAAAGGATTAATGGTTTTGACATTGGAGTCATATTCTAGGTGGTTAGTAAGTTACCCATACTCATGAGGAGTGAGGAAGGCATCAAGGGCTAAAAGGTGATCTTCCTCTAGTGAAAGGTAGTGTAATGTTGATTCCAAAGCGTCTGAAGTGGGGATATGATAAGAGGAGAAGGATGAGCTAGTGGATTCCTCATTGGTAGAGGGAGGTATGGATTCCTCTTTCATGGTGGAGGTCTTGTACTTGGTTAAGGAGGGTATGTTAGATGGGGGTATGAGGATGTTTTTGGGTTGATAGGTCATGTTTCATGTCAAGAAGGGACTTGGGTCAGCTTAGATGGTGATAACCTAGCCTTTATGCTCAAATTTAATGCAATAATGAAGGGTAGAGGGGGCACAACCCATAGAGTGGATCCAAGGTTATCCCATCAAAACATTTTATTTGAATTCACCTTCCACTACATAGAAGAGTTAAAAGAGCATGTAAGGCCCTACATGGATATGAAGGACAATAGTTCCTAGGGTAGTGGTCATGGTGTTATTAAAAGATCAGAGGATGGTTGAGTTTTTGGACATGACATTATCTAGAAGGTTGAGTTGGTTATAAGCATAGGAGGAAATGATATTAATATTATCTCCCCAATTAATCATGACCCATTTGATGTGGGTTTGGTTGATGTAATCATTAATAAAGAGAGGGGGATTTAGTTCATCTAGATGGTTAGAAGGTATTTCTAAATCCTTGAAGGTGATAAGGTTGGAAATTTGGAGAGTGTTGAAAAAGGATTCTAGAGGTTGAGGGTCTTTAGGTTAGACCTATATCAATTACAATACCTCTATCATTTCTTGGAAATTAGGAGGTGAAGTAGTAATCAACTCATATAAGATCATCTTCATTAGGGTTTGGTGAAGTTATTTGAGCACCACTCTCTTGATGGACCTAGAGGGGTTAGATTGGGAGGTACATAAGATATATACATTAGGTTTGGATGAAGGTGAAGATGTTTGGGTAGGGTTTGGTTGAGAATTAAAAGATGGGCATGTCTATGGTATTGACACTTTGGCCTTCACCTTACCTTCTATTTCAATCTCATGATGGTATTAATGGTATGGATGGAGAGAAGAATTGCGGTAAGATAGTTGTTTGGTTATTTGTCACTCTGAGGTGAGAATAGAGGAATAGGTAAGCTTTGGCTAGTGGTTATTAATTGTTGGATTGGTAATGGGCCCATGTGAGGTTCATCTATTAATAGATCATCCTTGTCATAGAGCTGATGTATAATGGTTTGGAGAGCTTTATAGTTCTTTGTGTCATGGCTTAGTGTCTTATTATAGGAACACACTTGGTGGTCATTATACTAGATGGGTTTTGAACCAGGAGGGTCAAATGGCCTGATAGGGGGTAAGGTCAAACAAGAAGCTTGTAGTAACCTTTGGAAAATGGTGGAGTAAGATTCAACTAAAGGTGGAGAGGCTTTAGGAGATTTGGTCTTGGTTGGTAAGGTGGAAGTCATTTTGGGAGTGGGTTTTGTGATGGAAGGTTTGGGTAAGGTAGTGAATTTGGTTGGTGATTTTGATTTTAGTAAGGTAGTGGTTAAGAAAGAAAAGGTAGGAGTTTTTAGGATAGGTAGCTTGGTCATTGATAGTTTAGAAAAAATAGGTGTGTCTAAAAGCAAGTGTGTTGGTGTAACTAGTAACAGTGGTTTGGTCTTGGTTGGGATGACCAGATTTCTAATTAGAGTGGAGGGATGAGGCCCCAAGATAGAGGGAAAGGTGGAGGGAGGTAGGATTTTATCTCTTTGGCCTTCTAGTGTTTCTACTCCCTTGGTTGATTTAGGTTGGTGCTTGGTTATTGGGTTTGATGAGATAATCTCCACCTTCACAAATAGGTGATTAAGACTCTATGTAGGGAGGGTGCCAAGTTTCTTAGTTGGTTTGGTCAATTTGGTTGGAGAAGGTGATTTGGTTTCTTGGGGTTTAGGTGCCTTGGGTGGCTAAATAATTGTTGGGTTGGTAGAGGCCTTCATCAATTTAGTTGGTAAGATAAGGGTTTAGATAATAGGAGTGGTTAGTTGGTCTCCTAAAGGTGTGGTTAGAGGTTCTTGCTTGGTAATAGAAGGTAACCTTAATTGATGCCATAAGTTGAATTGATCCATGTTAGGGTTGGAGATAAATTCCAATTTCTTTAATAACTTAGAGAATGGTATGTAGGTTGGTTTTATTCTTGCGATAATGGACTTGAAAGATAAGCCCATAGGTTAAGACATAGGGATGGTAACCTCATCTTTTTCCTCAATCAAATAATATAAGGTTTGAATAGGTTACTCCTCTATGGGAGGTGTAGACATGGGGGCTTCCTCTTTGGGAATTATCCCTGAAGGGGAAGTATGTTGCTTGGTGGTTAAGGGAGAAGGTGAAATGGATGCTTATTCTGGTATATCATTCAAAGGAGGGATTGATGGCTCAACTAACTCAATAAGTAGAGGAGGAGAAAGGGGTGATTCCTAAATTTAGATCTCTAAAAGAGGATAAGGTAACTCCACTACCTCAATAAGTGGAGGAAAAGAGTAAAAAATAGGTTGGTCAGTAGGTTCTTCAGTAATGAGCATGTCAAGAACCATGTTAACAATATGGGCATCATGAGAACACTCAACTATGTTGCTCTCATTTTTGGCAGGTGAATGATTGGAGAAAGGCTACCTAAAGGTGTCAAGGGCTTGGTTTTGAGGTGTGTTGGGGTTATCCAACACAAGCTCACCATTATCAATGAGGGATTAGACAATGATCTTGAAGGTGTTACACCTACTAGCATCATGCCCTACCACTCAGTGGAAGGCACATAGATCATTCTCATTATACCAACTAGGTGTAAGATGATAAGAATCAAATTGTTGAGGTGGATTGATATGACGAAGTTGTATTATATTAGCTTTTAATAGCTTCTCCAATATTGAATCATAAGATTATTTGAGTGGAGTAAATTATTCTTAAGTGTTCCAGTTTTGGTTCCACGTGTTTTTCTTTGAGGAACTAGAGGAATTTGGTTTGTTGGTAGATGATAGAGAAGTGGCTTTAAGGACAACTACATTCATAGTTCCCTTGATTTTGGTCTTAGTGTTTGTTTAGTTTCTTAGTTTGGAGGAGGAAGCCTCACTGGTTTTTTAAGTAGAGTTATTCTTTTTTAGTTTTAGCTTTCCTTCATTGATGGCTCTGTTCTTTAATTTACACACCATGGTGAAATATTTGTCAAAATTTTGAAAGATATAAACATGCAATGTGGAATTTATGTGCTTGGCACATGACTAAGCAAATACTTTGATCAATTTGGGTTGGGGTAAGGAGAAGGAAAGCTGATTTATTAGGATCCTCCAATGGGCTATAAAATTGGCAATAGATTCATCATCAAACTACCAAATATATTAGAGGTCAGTTATGGAAACCTTCTTGGAGATATTTATCAAAAATTTATCCAATAATATTTGGGCTAGCTAGGTAAATAAGAACAAATACTATTTGTTTATATAACTATACTAATATAATGTAAAACTAGCTAAGGACATAGGAAAAGTGTAAAGAAGGAGGGAATCAACATAGGCAATAAAATAAATTGAGTGCATAAATTCCATAAGGTGTTTTTGGGGATCCTCCTTACTCTAAAACTTGGGGAACTTGGGAATTTCCCACTAAGGAGGATATGGTTAGATAGGGACAAATGGGTGAATGGGATCATTACAGATCTAATCATTGATATAATGTTGTGACCTCTAAAGATGGATGAATCTAAGGTAGTCATCTTATCCATGAGCATATTCATTATATCTATTTGGGTTTGTGTACCTGAAGGGTTGTAAAGTGCATATTATGGTTGGGGTTGAGTGACATATTGATAAATTTTTAGAGGTTGAGAATCAACCACATATGGGTAAATGGTCATAGGTGGCTGGGATAAAGCCACATATGAATATGTGGTCACTAGTGGTTAGGTAGATGTTATGTACTACTGAGTGGGAATGGGTGGTTGAGTTAGAGGTAAGGGATAATTGGTAACCCTAGTAGTGATAGGTAGTAAGGTAGAAGGTATTGGTGTTACTATATTTTTAAGTAGAGTGGGGGTAGCTAAAAGAATGATAGTGATGGTGATAGTGGGTATTCTAATAATAATTGGGGTATGGGTAGGTAAATGTTAGGTGGTGATCATGTTGGAAGAATTTTTATTTAGGCTAAGAGGTGTTTGGGTGGTACAAGGTTGAGCTAGTTGGTTCTACATGGTTGTTTTAGATGGGTTACTAGCTGAGGTAGATGCTTGAGTAGATAATGGTTGGGGTGATAGCAGAAAAATTAAAGTTTCCTAAAAATCCTAATGGAATGCCATAGGGTGGATTAGTAGGTACTATCAAAAAAGTGTATGGTGAGCTAATGTGTTAAGATAATGATACAAGGCTACTAGGTTATTATCCAAAAAGGTAACAAATTCTAGGTCACCTTGGGAGACTATCTAAGGCACACTAGAAGCATCATAATGATGAGGAAAACTATTAACATCTAAGATATACTTCATAGATGAAGAGGTAGAGGAGACTGGATACTCTATAGATGGGTCTTGACTCGCTAAGTCTCTTCATTATTGATGAGTAAGAACCATACAAGTAGGTTAAGAGGAAAATAAAAATAATCTTACAACTCAAATAGAGAGAAAACAAGAAAATGATCAAGGAAATCCAACACATGCTAGAGTACGTTAAAATCCCATTGTTAATTTTAATCTCACTTTTGGCTTATGCCTTAATTTATGAGAATGTGTGATAGAAGTTAGCTTGAAGATTAGGTACTATAAGAGTAATCTATGGTTTATTTTGGGTTGTTCAAGTGCTCAAAAGGATCTGTATTGGGAATCAATACATGGATTGGTATTGGGGCCTACCCCCTCACTTCACACACTCCAAAGATATAGGTGTTGGGTGCTTAGCCAATATATACTAATTTCTAGAGTTTTTACTCAACCAGAGAGTTGAGTTGGTTCTCCCCTTGGTAATGACCTCCAAGTAGGATCACTAAGAAAGGGTAAGGTGACTGTTAGGTGATGAAATCCTAGTTGGGCCTTGTCTCATGTTTTTTTGTTGTTTAATTGATGAAGGTGGTTTAGTTTAGTGTATACAAAAAAAGTGATGCTAAGAAAAAATTACTATGATTTAATTTAAAGTGAGCTAAAATTAGAAGCAAGCAATGGATGCATTGATTTTAAACCTAAAATAAATTTTACATTCATTAATGAGCATAGATAGAGACAAGAACATATAGATGCAAAGAAAAGAAACCTAAAGTAAAGACTCAAGGCCCCACTTGGTGTGTGAGAATGTTTCAATGAATTTTAGCTTATATTTAAAAAAAGGAAGAAAAAGAAACTAAATATAGGTGTGGTTGAAAAACCTATTTGATTGTGCATGTGTTGAATCTAATGATTATGAAGAAATACTCTTTGGTTCGAGAGGATGACCTACAAATAAGACAACACTAAATCAAATGGTTAGTTAGATAGATAGCTGAGTGGATTTCCTAACATTAGCTAGATCTTCTTCAAGGGCTATCAATCCACATGTTTTAAATAATTAATTTTATAAATATAATGATAAATTACTTGCATCAATAATCAAAAGGTATTGAAATTGAATAAAAGAAATTCTTGATAAATAAACAGACTAGAAATGACTAATATAGAGATAAATAAGTCAACACTAGTGCTAAATGTCTTCGGTTTATTTTAAAAATCAAGTAGGGATCTATGAACAAGTAGGGACATAAAAAATCAGATTTGGCTAAGGGTAGGTAAGTGGGAATATCGTATTGTTATTTCCTACCATAGTGAACATAGGTAGTTGAATTGACAATCAATGGTTAAGGTGATTATCGATGGTTGATCAGATCATTGACAGTTGGGTAAACCATCAATGATTATGATAACCATAGACAATTACTATGTGTATGTATAGGTTGGTAAATGGTCATATTCATGGGATCACAAAGTTGAATTCTAAGATATGGTTGGTGTTGGGTTGAGTATGAAGACAAATAAAGTAATTGAATAATGGAAAATAAATACTTATCTTTTAGAAGGTTGATTGGGTGGGTGCTTGAGGTGGTTGACTCATTGGTAGATTTTGACATGATTCTGATAGAGTAACGGTACTTGATGCTTTAGCAAAGTGGTGGTAGTAAGTTGGCTCTCTGATGTGATGGCTAGATTGTTAGATTGATAATGATGATTCATCTCTAAAAAAAAGGAACTCTATATGCATAAGATCTTGACAATAATTATATGTCAGTTTCACCTCTCTGTTCTTCTCTTCTTGTAGGTAAGGCAAGAGAGTTCTAATAAGATGTTAATTAGGATGCCTAATTTTAAATCATTCATGAAATAGCTCACATGCATTTTTAGATAAGTTATTTTTAGAAAAGCAAGGTAGATGGTTTGCATGTTTTTGGTTGAGGAGGTGTACCCTAACTATCGATGATCAAGGTGACTATCGGTGGTCATACTAATCGTTGATGGTTGAGGGCCAAGGTAAAGAGTAGGTAAAAGGATAGGTTAAGCCAATTGGTCAAATTGAATTTGGTTAAGATTTGTTTGGGGTAGAAAGGTTAGATTGGTCCCAAGGGGTTTATGGAAATTTTGACATTTAGAATCATGGTGTGTGGATTTTTGGTGTCTACAACTACTATGTATAAGGGCATTCAAAATGTTTAAAATCTATGATCCCATTTTGAGGAGATTTTTGAGCCCAAATTCATTAGCAATAGGAAAGATAAGTAGGGGAATTTTAGTGTCTCCTATCACATCATGGATTAAATATAAATTATTGCTCCAAATCGATGTGAACCTTAGAAAGATGAAATCTTGTTAGGACAATGTTTCTAGTAGTTTAGACTTAAACTAGTTCTTTAGTCATTATTTTTTGGTTTTTAGGCTATTTATAGGCTTGATTAGTCTAATTTATTGTTTGGTCTTTGATATACCTTGGTATCTATTATGTTTTTACTTTTTATAGGGTCTGAAGTCCCTAGTTCAAAAAAATCCCCACTTTAACCTGATTAAAAAAAGGGGCTCCCTAGGAATTTAAAGTAAATTTCAACTATAGGTTTCAAAAAATGGGTTAGGTTTCCTATAGTCATCAAGCCCATAATTAAATATTAATTTTTATACTACCTAAGATCTCTAAATTTTGATGTGGTAGTCATGATATAGTCCATGGGGGTAAACACTTTACTAGAGGCTTATGAGGTGGCCATAATGGCAAAAAATTGTCTAATTCAAGTAGGTAAACTCACCCCTAGACCCCTCATGACTTTATTTATATAAATTCAATGCTATATGCCTACCATTACTCCTATACTAACCCCAAACAATCATGATCAGTCATATATAAATCAATTAGATAGGTTATATAAGATTAAAAGTCTACTCAAGGCCCAAGACAATAAGATAGTGGCCTTGGAGAGACATCAAAATCCCCTCCATGGACCTTGTCAATCACGCTACCAAACCCCCTATTAGCCATACCAATATAACAGACCCCCCTATCATCCCAATCAATAAATCCAAGTGTAGATTACTCATGCAAGGCCCTATAATAGCTACAACCCCAATTTTGTCAGTAGTTTTAGATCCCTAGTCCTAAATTAGAATAATAATACTCAAAAAGGTAAATGGACTATTCAATTAAGGAAGTCACATGATATGGAAATGGATCCAAGTGGTGATTTTTTTCAATCATATTTCATGTAGCAATTTTTATCACTTCCAACGTATGACAGTCAACCTCCTACACAACACAAAGAAGATCCTCATATACCACATGGAGACACTCTCTTCATGACTCAAGATCATATGCTAAGACGACAAGGGAAAAGTGGGGTTAAATCATCATTTAAAACCAAATTTATTTACTTTCAAGAATGTGATCACTCCTTTGAACAAGTGACATTCAATCACAATCATAATACAACCAAGGTGTAGACAGTAGAAAACTACACACTTGCAATTTTTGATGACTAAATACCTCAAGACCCCCTAAAGACCTCCTATACCTTTTTAAGCCTTAAAAAACCCCACTTAACCTTAACAAATCATCATTATTCTAGTCACACAATATTATTCAAAATTACTATTTGAAAGTACTATTTGAAAGCACTATTCACCATCACTATTCACTGTGGGACCCACTATCACTATTCATGATGACATGTCATATGACATGGAAAATGACATAGAAAGTGACATATAAAATTGACATAGAAAGTGAAATGGAATGTTACATGGCAAGTGACATGGCATGTGACATGAAAGTGACATGGCTTGATGTGGGACACCATACCCCACTTGGGACCCTTTTTCAAAGTGCTTAATGACTTCATTTAAGAATCAAAAGGGACCCCTTGAAATGTGGTGAATTTCCTCTTAATGGGTCATCATTCAACATATATGTTGTATTCTCACATGAAATTATACTTTAAAAGAGATAACTACCTCTTTAAGACTTTGGGAAAGACAAAGGTCACCCATTTTTGACTTCTTAGCCCAAATTAGAGACTCTCCAACCCAAATGGAAATCCCCACCAACCTCACCTTAGAATTCTCATCCCCCACATGTAAAATATTGCCACATTTTGTGTTCCACCCCTTTAAGTGCTTGTGTGAAAGCAAGAAAGGATGGGGAGAAGTCTTTAAGCCTCATTCAAACCCATGTGTATAATTCCCCATTCAAAGTTGGACTTATGGGTAAATAAGAAGAATTATCAACCCAAATGGAATCTTCCACAACCTCATCTTGGACATTTCATTCCCCCACATTAAAAATAGTGTCATACTTCACTATTCCACTCTTTTGGCATGTTTCCCAACATCAAATGCTATAAATACCCCACTCTCCTTCATCAAAGGTTAAGTTAAAAGATTAGTCTTTGATTATCAATATTTTGTTGAAGGTTTGTGAATAAGGTTATCATATTAGAGTTCATCATAATTTTATAGGTCATCATCATCTTGAAAGGAAAATAATTCAAAGAAATGAAGCTCTACTGGAATTGCTGCAGGATTCCATCTTCATCAGCCATCATCAACATCAACACTCTTCTTCAAGATTGGAAGGTAATCTTTCCTTTTATCTATTTTAGTTATTTAATTTAAATTCATTTCATCCCTTTATGCTCTTCTCTATTTAACTCTAAATATTATCCCTTAACCTCTTATTTTATCTTTTCCCTTTACACCTTTATCTCCTTACCCTCTTTGTCAGCTTCATCTCATTCACCTTCTTTTAGCCCTTTCCACCTTCACCCCATTTACAATATTATTATTTTATCATATTTTCTCCATTTACCCATCTATCTCTTTGTCTATTTTCAGCCTTAACCATCTACCAAACCCAACTAAGCTATCCCTTTGACCCTTGCCATTTTACCAAACTAAAAACCACCATTTTTGTCTAGACCAATTTTTAGCATTAACATTATCCCAAGTAATTGATTCGTTTTAGTAATCTTAGAAAATAATTTAATTTTATTAATTAATTTACTTTTATTTTTTATTATTAGTTTTATTTTTATGCTATTTCATGAGAATTATATCATTTCTATTCATCAAACTTAAATGTTTAAAGTAGGTGGATTGGCAGCCTCCTAGAAAGCTTTCACTTCTAGGATCTAACTCATGCTAGGAAATCCAACCATATGCTTATCTAAAAAACAAGTTTATTTTAGTGTTTTATTATTTTTAGGTAATCCTCCCAAGCCAAATAATATATCTCCAAAATCATCTGGATTCAATGCATGCACATTCAACAAGTTTTTCTACACACCCTATTCCTAGTTTCTTTCTTTTCAAAAAATTAAGAAAAGTAAAAAAAATGGAGAGAAACATTTTTGTACGCCTAGTGGGACCCCTAATGGGTTCATAGTTTTTCAGGCATATATTTTCATTTAGTTAAATTTTAATGCTCTTGTATTTCTATTATTTCTAAATTCTAAGAAGGAAAATATTCTTTCCATTCTTCTTTTCCAAAAAAGAAAAAAAAATCATCCTAGGGATAGGTTGTATTTTACATCTTGCATTTAAGTGAATTTTAGATATTCCTTGTTTGCATGAAAAGATACCAAACTATTTTTTTGGGTTAAAATTGAGTGCATTCATGGTATTGCCTTCTTAATGATTAGCTCACCTAGATTAGTTAAATGCATTATGAATTAACCATATTACACATATGTGACACTACTAAACCAGACGTACAAATTCAACATCAAAACTTATTTGAGACAAGGATTATTTTTATTTCATCACCCTTTGTATCACCTTACCCTACCCGGTGATCCCACTTAGATTTCATCACTAAGGGGAGGACCCACTCTATTCTTTGGTAGAGTATAAACTCTAGACAAATGGTATATATTGGCTAAGCACTCGTACTGGCTACGAGATCATGAAGTGAGAGGAAAAAGCCCCCAATACCAAACCATGTACCCGATCTATTGTAGATTATTTGAGAACAAAAATTCAACCTGAAACCATCCTTAGATTATTTTTTAAGCACCTAACTTACAAGCCAATTTCCCCTTTCACATTATTTAAGGTATAAGGCAAAAGTGATTTAAAATAAATCCTAGGATTAGTTTTGCATTTAGTGTGTACTTTGTTTGATTTGTGTTTTTGTTTATTTGATTATTGTGTGAGGAAAGAGGTTCATTATCAATTTATAAATCTCTCATATGATCTTAACTAGACAACAAGTGAAAAACCAAACCAACCCACCACCATATTCTTCTTCATCCTCATCCATGGATTATACCTCGGATGTTGATAGATCACCCCATGCTTCACCATACCATTCTCCCCCACCTAAAATGCTTAAAATATTTCCTAAAGGTGATTTAGATTTTGCCAACTTTTTGGACAACAATCTAGTTGCTTTACAACACTATTTTAATACATTAGCTTATCGTACTTCGATGGCTTCTGTTCCTCCTATGGATCCATCCTATGGTATGCCACACCACCTTATGGTTTTTGTTACACCATCCCACCCTTCTATTAGCCAAGTTTCATCTTCTATTGTTAGTCAATCTTCCACCACCACCCAAACACTTGTTACCCCAACCAATACCTCTAACATCAATTCAACTTTATCCCTTATCACTTCTACCCCTTTTGCTAGTGTTGTGCCTTCCACACCCATTTATACCACTCATTTCATATTAACCAATATAAAAACCTCAACCCCATTTTAGTATTTTGAACTCTCCATACCAAAATAACTTCCCTCTATAAGCACTTTGGTCACTATCGACCTTTAACCAACTAACCCACTAATCACTTTGATTCCATACATAAACCCCCTAACATAAACTCTCCAACACATACCCATGAAATATTATCAATATATTACTAACACATAGGTATACATACCTTCACCTTCTACCCAATATTACGTGACCTCACATATGCATGTGACATCATCCAAACCATCCACTAGTTATTCCCATGCCACCCAGCCCCAAAAAAATGTGTCATATACCTATCCAACCCAACAACCCCAAATAGACTTGGTCAATATGCTAATGGATAAAATGACTACCCTTGAGTTATCCATCTTGAGATCACATAACCTTATCTCATATTAATAAATTTTCAATGAACCCATCCATCCATTTGTCCCTCTCCGACCATATCCTCTGTAATGGGAATTGCCAAAATTCTCTAAATTTTAAAGAAAGGAGGACCCCCAAAAACATTTAATATCATTTAGGCATGCATGTTACTTGATTTCCCATCATGATGCTCTTCTCCTCCATACTTTTTCTATGTCCTTATCTAGACTATCATTAGATTGGTCTAGTCCCATCCCAAAACACTCCATCTTCTCCTTCTCCCAACTAGCCCAAAAAATTTTGGATCACTTTTTGATCAATATATCCAAGAAAGTTTATATTACCGACCTCTACTCCATTCAAAAATTTAAAGATGAATCTATTAATAATTTTTTGCTCATTAGAGGATCCTAATCAACCAATTATCCTTTTCATTACCTCAACCTAAGCTTATAGAGCTCTTTGCTCAAGCATGTGCAAAACACATTTCATCCACATTACTTGTCCAAATATTCTATACATTCAATGAAGCTTTTACCATGGATCACAAACTAGAGAATAGATCCATTGATGAGGGAAGATTACATTTGAATAATAAGAACCCAACTTACAAATCTAATGAGCCCTCTTCTTCCAAACTAAGAAACCCAATTAATACCAATTCTGAGAGTAAAGCCACCACCAATGTTATTGTCCTCAAAGCCACACCTCCACCATCTACCAACTAAAAGAACCCAAGGAACTAAACCTCTGACCCCTTCAACTATCCAAATAGAAACCAAAGGAACCAAATGTGGAATAACCATAAGCTATTAACTCCACTTGGGGAGCTTTATCCTTCTATTTTAGAAAAGCTACTAAAATCCAATATCATCCAAATTCCACCAATTAAACCACCCCAATAGTTTGATGATTCTCACCCTATGCCTAGTTGGTATAATGAGAATGACCATTGTGATTTTCAATGAGTCATAAGACATGACATAAATAAGTGAAATACCTTTAAATACCTTTTCCAATCCCTCATTGACAAGGGGGAGCTCACATTGTACAATCATAATGCACCAATAAACCAATCCCTTGACATATTCTTCAAGTCTTTCCCTAATCATGCTCCTACCCCTCATCATGAAAATAAACCTGAATCACCTCATTAGGCACATACTATTAATGTGGTTACTAGTAAATCCATTGACAAAGGAAACATTACCTCAAACGCTTCTTTGCCCATTCCCCTAATGGAAGAAAAAAGACTACCTTCTATTCCTTTGGACACCCAAATAAAGGAAGAAACATATCCACACCTCCATTTGAGGATACAACACCTAACTCCCCTACTGCATAACCATCCACCCCCTCTTTGGAATCTATTTCACAAGAGAAGATGGATCCATCCACGTAACCTATAATTTCAAAACCTTCCATCAGAGGTCAAGATAAAGGTAAGGGAACCAAACTCAAAATTTTAACCCCTTATTTGGTAGACCAAACTAAACCAACTAAAACCCCCATTGAACTAACCAAAACCTCCTCCAAATTTATTGACCCTCAAACACCTAAACCCATCAAGATAACTAAAATGACCAAATCGCCTCCAAAACTAACAACTAAAACAACCAAAGAGGTAAAATCACCAAAGGGCCCAAAACCCTAGATTTACCTCTCGTAACCTTGCCCTCCATTTTGGGTCCCCATCTCTCTACCTTAAAGTCCATCATTTTTACCAAAACCCCACCACCTTTAGTGGTCACACCTTCATATTTGCTTTCTAAAGCACCTTTCCCCACTACACCAACAATTCCTAAGTTACCTACCTTTCACTCTTCTACCACTAGCCCATCGACCATCGTGCCTAAACCAAAACCTTCAACCAAGCACACCAATTTATCCAAGACACCTACCACCAAACCTACATTCACACAACCTCCCACTTCAACACCTAAATCAAAAACCACTAAACATTTACCACCTTTAGCAGAATATTATTTAACCATTCACCAATAGTTATTACAAACTTATTCCTTAAGATTACCACCCATCAAACCCTTTGACCCCTCACATACCAAACCCTCTTGGTTTAATGATAACTTGATTTGTGCATATCATAGGGAACCAAGACATGACACCAAGAACTATAAAGCTTTCCAAGTGTTTGTTCACAAATTGTATGAAGATGATGATCTATTATCAGATAAACCTCCTTCATTCCCATTGCCAATCCAACCATTGACTCAACCCATTTAATCTTTAATCTAGCCCAAAAGTGAAGATGAGGAATTGAATCAAACATCTAATATAGAGAACCCCCTTATCTACACTATTCACATAATTACCTAATCTTGGGTCCAATAGAAGGATAAAGGGAAGACTAAGACATCCATTCCTAGGATTTACCCCTATCTAAATTCCCAATAAAATAATACCCAACCTTATCCATCTTTAAACAAACCCAAGGTGTCTATCTTAGGTGCCTCCCCATCTAACCCTCCATACCCTAACCCATATGCAATATCCATTAAAGAAACTATCATCAAGAAACTTCACTAAACACTAACAAAGATGAGCTTGTATGAGTTAATCTCTACCTCTCCCCATCATCATCAAGTACTCATAGAGGCTTTATAATCCATCAAGGTCTAACCCGATGATCCTTAACCTTTAGTTACTTTTATTGGTACCCTTTAGAATTCTAACCTTGTCACCTTCAAGAATTTATAAATACCTTCTAGATCCTAATCCCCCCATTTTTATTACAACATACATCAATCAAACCTGCATCAAAAGGGTGATGATATATGGGGGTGCTAGCATCAATATTATCTCCTCTCATGCTTATGACCAGCTATAGTTACCTAAAAACATCATGTCTAAAAGCTCAGCGGTCATTCATTCTTTCAATGATATTATGGATACCACATTGGGTGCAATTGTCCTCCACATCTATGTAGGGCCTCATACTATTCCCAAACTCTTTTATGTTGTAGAAGGAGAGTTTTAGTATAGCATTTTACTTAGACACCCTTGGATTCATGCCATGAGTTGTGTCCCTTTCAACCTACATCAATGTGTCAAGTTTGATCATGAAGGACAAGTTGTGACTATCCAAGATGACCCTAGTCCTTTTACATCTTGAAATATGACATATCAGTAGAATGATGTCCTTATTCCTCCTTTACCCACTACATAACCATCTACCAACAACACAACCTCATCAACCAAAACCTATAGCATTTCCACACTTAATGTTGATAAAGCTTCCACTAGCTCATCTATCTTCTCTTCCCAGATTCATATATAAGACCCCATGACAACCACATTCTAACATATTTCTTTTGGGGATTATGGACTCTTAGTCTTAGATGCCTTATTTACCTCCCAAGAATATGGGAATCTTAGACATGACCCTTATTATGACCCTAACATTGGAACCATCATCCCCATTGGTCTCCCTAACCATCAAATGAATTTCATTTATGGGGGACTTGATCAGCCACTTCCATCCCTTACCACTACATCATCCATCAAACCATTTACCTCTAACTTTTCCTATCTTAACAAAATATAGTTTAATAATCTGTATCTTTACAGATGTGTGTGGAAAGGATTTTGCCTTGGTCGCTATGAACATGGGCCTCATGAATTACCCATCTCAAAAAAATTCAACCTTATGAGTCATTTGGCCTTGGGTATAAACCACCCCAAGAATCCATCAATTCACCCAAACCCATTTCCACCATAGAGGAAGATATTCCATCTTTTCCAACTGAATCAGTTTCTCCATCTAAAGACCCTGATATCATCCCTCCTAACTTTTTTTTACCAATACTGTAAATTTGGGCCCCCTCTTTTACCATAAGAGTGGCCTCAAACCAATGTCCTTCCACTCATACATCTTGAAATGGTAGAAAATAACTCTCCCACCATTAACACCATCTGACATCAAGATGATGATTCCATTATTAGCTACCTCAGTGTAGGGGATTCTTCTATCCACAAATCTCTTCCTCCTGAGGCCTTGACTATGTTGATTGAATCTACCATCGATATCAACTTGGGCACTCTGAATAACCATTATATTTTCAAATTGGGCCAATTATTGAATACCAATGAACTTCAAGATTTATCCTCTTTCCTATAAGACCATAGCATAGCATTCACTTTGTCTTATAATGATATACCTAGGATTGACCCCACCATTACTATCCATAACATAGTCACTCACCATGATGCCAAGCATATTAAATAGAAAATTCAATGCATGCCTCCTCGCATAGCCCTTCTCATCAAAGAAGAGCTTCAACATCTCTTATCTATAAAATTCATTCAACCCATTGACTACCCCTAATGGGTCTTGAACATTGTACCTATCACTAAAGTCACTAGGGGTCTACACATTTATGTGGAATTTCATGGCCTTAACCTTGCTTACCCTAGGGATGAATTCCCTCTACCTAGCATTAACCAAATTTTTGATCTTACAGCCAACCACAATATGTTATCTCTCATAGATGGGTTTTTAGGTTATAATTATATCTTGATTATTCCTAAATATTAACATAAAATTGCCTTTATGATCCCTTGGGGAACTTTTTAGTATAGAGTCATGCCTTTCAAGTCAAATAATGTTGGTGAAACCCACCAATGTGCCATGACTTATATTCTCCATGATATCATCCATAATATTTTAGAAGACTATGGGGATGACATTCTCAAGAAATCCAAACTCTGAACAAATCAATTAATTGTTCTTACAATCATATTTGAATGTCTCATCCATTATGATGCTCACCTTAATCCCAAATATGAATTTTTGGGGTTCTTTCAGGAAAAATTCTTGGCTTTATCATCTCTCTTCATAGAATTGAAGTAGACCCTACTAAAGTTAGAGAAATTTTAGACATGCCTCCTCTAGCCAACCTTAAGTAGCTTTATAGCCTATAAGGAAAACTCTAATCCATTCATTGTTTCATTTCCTAACTTTCAGATCAGTTTTAACCTTTCCATCACCTTTTAAAGAAGAATGTCTCTTTCAAATGGAATAGTGATTATCAAAAAGCCTTTGATTTGATAAAATAGTACCTTTTGTCACCACCTATCCTCACCCTTCCTAAGGATTACCACCCCTTTTACCAATATATCTATGCCATTGACCATTCCCTAAGGGTAATGTTGGCTCACCGAAATGAACAACACAAAGAAAAATTTGTACACTACTTTATTCATACACTTATAGAGTACGAGAATCAATATACACACACTAAGAAACTCTACTTAGCATTAACCTTCATGGCCACCAAACTCCACCAATACCTTATTAACCATAAAACCTATGTCATCACTAATACTGACCCATTCAAATATATGTACTCTAAACCATACCAAAATCAATGTATGACTAAGTGGCTCATACTCCTAGCTGAATTTGACCTTGAATTCCTCCAATAGAATTTGATTAAAGGTTAGGTCATTAATGATCAATTGGCCAAAGTTCCTTTATCAAATAAATAACTACCTCCTCTTGCCTTTCTAGATGAATCTATCATGACTCTTTTTCAAGAAGATGACATAACTTACCAAATGACCATGTTCTTCGATGGATCAAAATACCAATAATGAGGGGGTGTCAGAGTTATTCTCATTCCTCTAGATGGTGAACCCCTTCCTCGCTCCTTGAAAATTGACTTTGAATGCACCAATAATATGGCTGAGTATGAATCCCTAGTGATAGGTTTCTGAATAACTCAAAGCTTGGGAATTAAGACAATTCATGTCTTTGATGATTACTAGCTTGTGGTTAACCAAGTTAATGTATTTATCAATGTAAGAATGATGTCTTGTAAAAATATAAAAAATTTAGTTGACAAACTCTTAAAATCATTCAAATATTACCTAGTCCAATCCATTCCCCAATCTACCAGTAAATTTATAGATACAATAGCCTTCCTTGCTTCTCAAATCCCTTCTCAACCTTCCAATTCCAAAGTATTTGTCACCATTCATCATTTTACCACACCCTCTTATGTTCAATCTAACCTCCCTACCATTTTTAATGTAGAGGAATCTCCATCCAAAATTTGGTATGACCAAACTTTCAACTACCTCAACCTAGGCATTGTTTCTCCCAACTATAGACACCTAAATCTAGTGACCAGTAACCTCCAACAAGGCTTTTGACCAATTTCCACATAAAGTGCATAATTTGGCCTCAAAAAATTAAAATGCATTAAAATATTTGAAACTAATATATTCAAATGCCAATTTTGGCCAAGGTATCCTTGAATGGGGCAATGCAATTTATGGACCAACTAACTTTGATCAAATCATTTCAAGTCAAAATGCCAATTTTGCACTTGGGTGCTTTATATTGATATTTTATATCAAATCTCTTACAAAAGACATGTGCCTTTGTTATTTTTTATTGGTAACATCCTAAATGGGATAATGGATCCAATGCATCTAACATTGACTTCTAATTCTAATCTAGTCAAATTTTGGACCAATAACAAGGCATTCTGATCAATTTAAGTAATTTATGCACAAATTCCTTAAACATGCATGAAAGATAATTAAACCAAAGTAGGGCCTAATTAAGAATTCCATGGAAACTTGTCTAATAATTTGTTCTGGAAATGAATACTAAATATCTCCATCATTAGGTGACCTCATTTCTTGGGAAGACATCCCTAGGACATAAATGCCATAAATATCAAGATTCATGCCTTCCATGCCTCATTAATGTCCTCCATGCCTCTTAATTACTCCTCTATCCCAAACATTGATGAGCCTATTTATCAATTTTAATTGTAAAATTGGATTAATCCTTAGCCACACATCTCAATCTTGAGATGGACGATTCAGGTTGATTCTGATCAATCTCAAAAATTTATAAATAGGAGGCCTTACCACATTATTTCTATGCTTAATTTTTGCAAATTTATAATGCAGGATTGGTTTAAAAATCTTCAAATAACTAGTGTTACCATACAAAATTGATTCTAAGACAAACCAAGCCATAATCCAAATGTGCTAAGGAGAGATGGAGCTAGACAAGTTTCCATTGCAAAGGACTTCATGAGCACAAAGCCAAGCAAGCCACTACTACAAAGGCATTTGGAGCATTAAAATAAGGTGAAAGAATTATTATTGTTTTTCCTTACTTTTTAGTTGTGTTTGTCATTTGTTTTTGTTACTAAGCTCACCCTAGTAACTAGGCATGAAGATGTTAGCTGAGTGTATTTTTGATTTGGTTTCATTCACTAACACCATACTAATTTCCTCTTCTTAGTCAAATTCCTAGTTCACACCAACCTCTCTAGGAATGTATGAAGAGATTTTATTTAGAGTACCTCTCATTACACCATACTAGGGGGAATCCTTTAAAAATGTGGTTTTGATGCTCTCCTTCTTCATTGCCTACATAGTCATGATGCTTCTCATGCCATCAAGGAAACACATGATGGGATCTATGTGGGACACTTTAACAACCTAGTGGTCTCTAAACATATTCTTTGTCTTAGTTACTATTGGCCCACCCTTAACTAAGAGTGTGATTATGTCAAAAAGTGTGTTAAATTCAACATCATGCTAATTTACATCATGCACTAGCCAATAACCTCCAAGTATATAAGGAATTTTGGCCTGTCTCTCAATGGGGGCTTGATTTCATTAGGGATATTAACCCCCATTATTCATAGAGACATAGCTCCATCATCACAGCTAATGAATATTTCACCAAGTGGGTGGAAGTTATTCCTCTATGTTGGGTGAATATTTTGTCACCAGTTAATTGGTGGGAAAAATAGGTTGTTTCAACCACAACATAAGGAGATTTATCAACCAAATGTGAAGGTTGACCACATCAAAAGGGGAAAAAACTCTCTTCTCATCAATGGGAGGTTCCTCATAAATATGAAGCACTATATACTATATATATAAGCAAAAAATAACACTCAGGGGTAGGACAATTCCATCCATCTCTCTTTTTTAGATATGTTCACAGATCAAAGGAGAAATCTTGGGTGATTGTTGGAGGTAATTCTCTTATTTTAGAAGTAATACTCAATCAACAGCTAGATTCCTTCTTGGTAGTAAAAGTAACAGGGTACAGTAACATAGCAGGATGAAGTGTAGCACAAAGTCTCCACCTCAACTACCAAAGAGTGAAATATGCAAAGGGTAATGGGGACACAAAGTCATCTCAAGATCCTTTACATAGAAATAGAAAAACAAACATGCTAAAGAAAATTGTAGCAACATAAAGTCTCCCACAGTTGGCTTCATGACACATTTCAGATTACTTCCACTACTTCTACTTATTTAATTAAATGGACAAGATGGTATTTAGGAAATAGAACATAAGAACAATTCTCTAAACAACACAAGCTATCTCAACACAAAGTCTAAAAGGTCACTTGCTTTCTCATTCAAATAAAGAAATATGATTAACAATCTGAGCTCAAAGTCTCAAGAAATGCCTTTCAATTTGGGTAGAGTTTTGCTTCTATAACAGAGAGATCTCTTTTGCATAAAATAAGAGATTACAATATATATCACTTCAAGAAAGACTTGGGCACTTTGTTTCATGGAAATGGCCCATGTTTTGCATTTAATGCCTTGAATGCATTTTTAGTTTTGTCAAGGGGCCATGCTAGAACAGGGCATCGGCCTTGACTTTGGTGTATAGAATCATCTCGAATGTCTCCTCCAAAGTATAGGCTATTTGGTCCTCTTCTTGATATTTGTGTAGCTGTCCACTTCATCTTTACTCAATGGAGAAAAACAAGTTGCATCCTTGAGTGCTCATGCTCTCTGATGTCCACTTGGTGGACTATTTCACCTACTAGAAATAACTCCTATGCAAATATTTTTGGTCTTTCCCACTTGTTCCCTCTTTTCTTGTATTTTTTCCTTTCCTTCATGATCTGAGCTCTTAGGCTATCCCTTCACTTTTAGTAGGATCTTTCAGCTTCTTCTTCAGCTGGTCACTGAGTTTGTTCTTAGGTCCGCACCGCATTTGAAAATAAACAGGCATTTCATGACTTCTAAATTTGACATCTACAGGGATATCACTGGTCACTTAAACCATGTTAAACCTTTGAACCTTTGGAGTGCATTAGTTTAATGGTTTGGGTGGTCCTATCAACTCCTTGGTTCAATCGGCTCCTTGGTTCAATCAGCTCTTTGGTTCAATCAGCTCCTTGGTTTAATCAGTTGAACCATCTCTTTGAACTTGTCTATGAAATATTTCATTTCCTCCCTTTGCTCGAAGCTTCCTTGTGAACTTTGAACTTCTTGAACTGGTTGAACTCTTTAAACCATTTGAATCTATGAACCATTTTGGTTCAAAGTTCAATGGTTCAATAGTTTATTCTCTTTCTTTGAATCCTTTTATTCTCCTTTGAACCTTTGAACCTTGAACCATTTCAATTCAAAGTTTAATGGTTCATTATCTTTCTTTAACTCAATGGATTCTTTTCTTTTTTATTGAACTCGTTGAACCTTTGAACTTTGAACTCTTTTGGTTTAAGGTTCAATGGTTCAATATTTCTTCTTTGAAGTCTATTTTTCTTTAAGTCCTTCGAAGCTGTTGAACTTTTTGAAGTGGTTAAACTTCTTTGAACTTTTTGAAGCACTTAACACTTTTTGAAGTCTACCAATGGCATTGAACCTTTAAACCTTGCTAAAGCAAGGTTCAATGGTTCATTCCATTTGTTTGAAGCCTACCAATGGAATTTTTGGTTGAATATCAACATTGAACCAACCTTGAAATTACCTAAGTCTTTGGAAGTTGTTGTTTTATGAGAGCCCTCCTGTTGAAGTTGTTGAACCCATTGAACCTGTGAGTTTATTAGCTAAAAATGCTTGAATAATTGAAGAACTTGAATGCTCAAAACATTTTTTGAGAAGGTAAGAGAGAATTTTGGCCTACAGGACCAAAATAATTGATATGTTGTCCATAAAAATGAGTGACAAATTTTGGGAAAAACAACTGGCTCCTATTGGGGAACTTCCATCGACTGTAAAAACAATCAAAGGGAGCAGAATCTAGAATCTCCAATTCCTTTAAGTGTGCTATTGGGCTACGGAGTCATGATACCCAAAAAAGAAAGGTGCCAAAAAGAAATGAAAATGAACAACACAAAATAGAACTAAAGATTATATAAATATACAAATGTACAACTAGACTTATTTGATACTTAAAGAATTGAAGTGCTTTAGATGCTACCCATTGTGAGACAGTGAAATGATTTTTTATCTTGATATATCAACAAGAAACCATTTTCTCCCCAGAAGTGATGATTGACGAATGGACATCTCCACTAGGAATCAAATTTATAATGCATTCCTTTTGGTTTTCTCCTCTTGCCCCACAGTAAGACTTGATTTCCAGTCTAAAAATCATGAATCCTTGTTCTCTTGCAGAAGAGTTTCTTTACCTAATTTTGATGTGCAGCAGCATGGTCCATTATCATAATTTGATGTTCTTCTAGTTTATTCCAACACATGATTTGATTGTCAGCACCAAACACCTACCAATGGTTAGTTTTATCATGCACACTTGGTAGAAATCCTAGTTTGATAGTGTACCTATTATCTTTGAAATCAGGGTAAGGAACCATGAAGGTTGTAGGGACAACCAATAAATTTGCATGATTATGAAGCTCTCTAGGTATTGTAGATATATTTAAAGCATCAAAACTTTCAGTATAGTCCCATACTAGATTGTAGTAATGGCACAATATTTTGTTCTTGGTTTGACACAGGTTCCTCACCTGAAAAACCATCAGCTCAGCATCTCCTTTGGCATGAATGAGCTTGACATCTTTGTCTTGAGAAGCCTTCAACTTGAGTAACAGAGATTTGTACTTGGTAGTGTCATTGGTGTTGCTAAACTGCAACTTGTATGAAGAAGAAAAAATATCTCCTTGAGGAGATATCAACACAATCCCAGCTCCAGCACTGGTAGAAGAATTGTTGCCATCGAACTCTAAGATCCAAATATCATCAAAAACTGATCTTCTATCAAATATTTCTTCATTAGAGAGGGAAGATCCTTTTTCATCTATACTGTACCCTACCAATTCTTCTGATGTCTTATTTGAATCAATTTTCAGATCACCACCTATAGGACTTTCATCTGTAGAAACATGAACATCCTCTATGGTCACAAAGTAATTACCCATGCCTGAAGACTCAAACAAAATTTGAGCTTCAGGCACTGATGTTTGAGTGACAACATATTTTGCCTCCTTCTTAGGGAGTAATCTCTACATGACACCTTTGATTGGGATCCTTGCTTCAGACAGGTCCATGCTCAATTTACCACCAACATCCTTGCAAAAAAATTATCTAAGAAGGATGCCATATGAGGTTGGGACATCAGCCACTAGGACTGTCATCTTAATTATCTTTTTTGGAAATGCCACAAATGCAAATTGGGCATCCTTGATTTATCCCAGTAGTGGCACTTGTTTGTTCTCCATGGAGAAACACCTCCCAAATGTCTTGGTCAGTGTGAGACCAAGAGATTCTACCACTTTGGCAGGCATGGCATTGTCAAATTCCCTTGAGTCTATGATGCAATTGTTCATCTGGTGACCATTTATCAATAGGGAAACATAGAAAGGCTCTATTTTCCTAGGGGCAATAGGAGGAGTAATGACAAGGTTATTCAGGGTGGACATGTTCCATGGGGGATCATGAGTTACCTTTAGAATAGCTGGTCTTGTAGGGACAGTTTTATCCTTCACACATTCCACTAACCTATCCAATTATTTAGGGTTAGATTGCAAGAATTAAAATTTAGACATTTGAATTTTGGCCTTCTTAACATGGTTGATTATATCAAATGTCTAAAATGAATTAGGAATAGGGGAAGGAATTTCATTTTTCTAGTTTTTCAAGAGTGTAGGACTGATCTATGAATTTGAAGTAGAAGGTGCAAGAGCATTTGGGATACTTACTTTTTTACTGCTCATCAAGTCCTTTGATTAAAAAGGTAGAGTGGTTCCCCACTTAGCAATTGAAATTGTTGGTTGAGATCGCTCCTCTATTTTTTTCTTATTAGCTTGTTGGGCTGACTAGTTCTGGGATCAGGTGAATACAGCGTATGATCCATCCACTACTTCACCTTTACTTCTAGGTTCATCCTGGTAATTCAAGACACCAATGTTGGAGTCACCAGCTAATTATTCTTCTCCCTCTGTGAAGAGATTAGCATCATCTTCTAGGTTTAAATCAGGTTGGAAAGAGAAATTAGATTCTATTTCTAGATATCCAACTGCTGAGTTGGCTGGTGTTGCTTCAATGGCAAGCTTTCCCTATGGGGGAGGGAGATGATTTGGTTGCCCTTGATTCCTGGAAGCATTGCCTTGGTATGACTGATTTGGAAATGTTCTCCTTGGTATATCTCTATAAGAAGGAGAAGAAGACATCCCTTGTACCATTTGCTTCCTGAGACCTAGCAACTCATTTGCCATCTTCTACACCATTGGATCAGTGGTGCCTATAGATGGATATTCAAAGGATGAAGAAGATTTAACTTTATTAGGATCTCTCCTTATCTTCCCCACCAAGATGAGATCATCTTCCACCTCAGTGGCCAAATCCTAAACAGCAGCAAGGTCTATGTGGCCAACCCATCTCAGCAGAAACTCACTTCTAAAAATTGAGAATTGTTGAAAAACATTTAAGATTCTCAGTTATTGGCTAAGAAATTATAGTAATCTTGTTCCTTAGCTTGTCAAACTTGGCTATGAAGTCCCTCATAGGTTCATGAGGCTTCTTCTTCATCTATGTGAGTTGGGCCAACAGGGCATGCACATCTTCTGCAGGCTTGAACCTAACTTCAAATTTGGCTTTGAGGGTGTTCCAGTCAGTCACAGTCTGGGCCTACAGATGATAGAACTAGTCTACAATAGCACTTTGTAGTGTTTCTACAAATAGACTGATTGCTACGTCCTTGTACTTTGCACCTATCATGCCATAGGCTATGCTAAAGGCTACAATATGTTCATCTAGATGAACTCTCCCATCACCATAGAATTTGGGGAAATTCTTCCTTAAACTACGTGGTAGCTCATGTAGAGGTGGAGTTAAATTGAGCAAGCCTAAAGAGTTACCCTAGAGGCCTTGAACTACCATTGTATGACTACGGAAAGGGGGAATAACAAATCTTGGTGGGGTATGTATGGGCAAAGCTCTGATAGCAGAGGAAAAAGAAGCTCTGCCTTATATTGGTGACCTGGGGATGGTAGGAGGAAGACTCTTAGTTCGTTGATGGTGAGGTTATGGAGGAAACAACTCAAAATTGCTCTTCTGCACTAACTCAAAAATAGGATCAACAACACCTTGATATTTTTGGATTCTTGTATAAAATGGAGTTTTTAGATTATAGAATAAAAATGGAAAAGAATTGAAATTACTTCAATTTGAAGCTTGAGGCTTCAAATTGCACATTCTTCCCTAGCGGAGTCACCAAAAACTATTGGGTGAATATTTTGTCACCAGCTAACTGATAGGAAAAATAGGTTGTTTCAACCACAACATAAGGAGATTTATTGGCCAAATGTGTAGGTCAACCACATCAAAAGGAGACAAATCTCTCCTCTCATCAAGGGGAGGTTCCTTATAAATATGAGGTGTTATATACTATATATATAAGTAAAAAATAACACTTAGGGGTAGGACAATGCCATCCATCTCTCTTTTTTTAGAGATGATGTTCATAGATCAAAGGAGAAATCATGGGTGATTGTTGGAGGTACTTCTCTTCTTTTAGAAGTAATACTCAGTCAACACCCAGATTCCTTCTTGGTAGTAAAAGTAACAGGGTGCAATAACACAGCAAGATGAAGTGTAGCACAAAGTCTCCACCTCAACTGCCAAAGAGTGAAATATATGAAGGACAATGGGGGCACAGAGTCATCCCAGGATCTTTTACACAGAAATAAAAAACAAACACACTAAAGACAATTGTAGCAGTACAAAGTCTCCCATAGTTGGCTTTAGGACACCTTTCAGATTACTTCCACTAGTTCTACTTATTTAATTAAATGGACAAGATGTTATTCAGGAAATAGAACATAAGAACAATTCCCTAAACAACACAAGCTATCTCAATGCAAAGTTTGAAAGGTCACTTGCTTTCTCATTCAAATAAAGAAATATGATTAACAATCTGAGCTAAAAGTCTCAAGAAATGCCTTTCAATTTGGGTAGAATTTTTTTTCTATAACAGAGATATCTCTTTTGCATAAAATAAGAGATTACAATATATAGTGCTCCAAGAAAGACTTGGGCACTTTGTTTCATGGAAATGGCCCATGCTGTGCATTCAATGCCTTGAATGCATTTTTAGTTCTATCAAGGGGCCATGCTAGAATAGGGCATCGGCCTTAATTTTGGTGTACAAAATCATCTCAAATGTCTCCTCCAAAGTATAGGCCACTTGGTCCTCTTCCTGATATTTGCATAGCTATCCACTTCATCTTTACTTGATGGAGAAAAATAAGCTGCATCCTTGAGTGCTCGTGCTCTTTGATGTCCACCTGGTAGACTGTTTCACCTACTAGAAATAACTTCTACATATATATTTTTGGTCTTTCCCACTTGTACCCTCTTTTCTTATTGTATTTTGTCCTTTCCTTCATGATCTAAGCTCTCAGGTTATCCCTTCACTTTTAGCTGGCTCTTTCAGCTTCTTCAGCTGGTCGCTGAGTTTATTCTCAGGTCTGCACCACATTTGAAAATAAACGGGCATTTCATGACTTCTAAATTTGACATCTGTGGGGATGTCACTAGTCACTTGAACCATGTTTAACCTTGAAACTTTGAACCTTTGGAGTGCATTATTTTAATGGTTTAATGGTTTAGGTGTTCCTATCAGCTCCTTGGTTCAATCAACTCCTTGGTTCAATCAGCTCTTCGGTTTAATCAACTCCTTGGTTCAATCAATTGAACCATCTCTTCAAATTTGTCTCTATAATCTTCCATTTCCTCCCTTCGCTCGAGGCTTCCTTGTGCACTTTGAACTTCTTAAACTGGTTGAACTCTTTGAACCATTTAAACCTATGAACCATTTCGGTTCAAAGTTCAATGGTTCAACAGTTCATTCTCTTTCTTTGAATCCTTTTTTTCTCTTTTGAACCTTTAAACCTTGAACCATTTCAGTTCAAATTTCAATGGTTCATTATCTTTCTTTAACTCAATGGATTCTTTTCTTTTTTATTGAACTCATTGAAACTTTGAACTTTGAACTCTTTTGGTTCAAGTTTCAATGATTCAACAGTTCAATCTTTCTTCTTTGAAGTCTACTTTTCTTTAAGTCCTTTGAAGCTGTTGAACTTTCCAAAGTGGTTGAACTTCTTTAAACTTGCCAAAGTGCTTAAATATTTTTAAAGTCTATTGATGGCATTGAACCTTTGAACCTGTTGAACCTTTGAACCTTGTTGAAGCAGGGTTCAATGGTTCAATGGTTCAATGGTTCATTCCATTTGTTTGAAGCCTGCCGATGGACCTTTTGGTTGAATCTCAACGTTGAACCAACCTTGAAATTACCTAAGTGTTTGGAAGTTTTTATTTTATGAGAGCCCACCTGTTGAATTTGTTGAACCCGTTGAACTTGCGAGTTCCTTAGCTAAAAATGTTTGAATAATTGAAGAACTTGAATGCTCAGAACATTTTTTAAGAAGGGAAGAGAGAATTTTGGCCTGTGGGACCAAAATAATTGATATGTTGTCCCCAAAAATGAGTGACAGATTTTGGGAACAACACTCTAATCTCTACCAAAGTATAAAATATTGTCAACTTTATCAACCACCATATCATCTACCACTTTGGTGTTCCTCATAAGATCATCACTAATAATGGCAAATCTTTGAAGAATAATCAAGTCCAAGGTTTATGTGATGCATTTGGAATAAATTTAAAATTTTCATCACCTTATCAAACACAAGAAAATGGACAAGTAAAAGCCTCTAATAAAAATCTCACCAAAATATTAACCAAAGTTGTTAGTGCTTTAGGTTAGGATTGGCACTTACACATCCCTTTACCTTATGGGCTTATCACACTAGCATTCAAACCTCTATAAATGCTACCCCTTTCTCTCTAGTATTTAGAGTAGAGGAAATATTGGCTCTTGATGTCCAAATCCCATCTCTTTACATTATTTGAAGGAACTCATTTCTGAGGAATTTTTTTGTCGACAACATTTAGCTCAACTTGAGATACTTTACGAGCATCATTTAGTATCCCTCACCCACCTCCGTATCTATCAAGAGTGTATCACACATGATTATAACAAGAACCTCAAATAATAAGAATTCAATATTAGAGATCTCATTCTAAAATAAAACCAACACGTGACCAACATGGAGAAGAGTAAATGAGGCAAGTTTTCTTTGAATTGGCTTCGACCCTACATCATCACCCATAAGTATGGATCAAGAGCTTATCATTTTTCCTCTTTTAAAGGTAAAATGAAACTTGATCTTCTCAATTCTTCACATCTACATCCATTTTTCTACTAAAAAATGATGAATCTCACCTGCTTGTCTAACTTAAGCTTGTCTCTTGATTATGAGATTTCAACCTTCACCCACTTTCCTCCTCCCCTTTTGATGACATTTGATTACAACATATAACCATGTGATTAACCATCACAATCATGGCCTAATACTAAATATGGGTACTATGGCTCTACCCATAGCATGGTTTCATGGATAATTTTCATCTCTAACCAGATGGAATCCCATGGTCATTGTCTCTCAAAAGCACACCCTTTCACATATCATTGGCCTTCTTATGTAAAATTTTTCCCTCATAAAGGTAAAACTCTAAACCTAATTGGCTTGGTCCATGTCTAAGCACATTTAATCTTGCAACAATTAATTGGGTCAATATCTTAAGCATTATATACTACTCCCTTAAAGGATAGGTACTCAAAAACAAAATAAAAATTTCCACATGTAAGGTAGACTGCTCCCTTTAAGGATAGCTATCAAGAACATTAAAACAAAGCCAATAGGCTTAGACCAACTTGAAATATGGATAAGTTAACTTTGTCAAAAGTAGAGCAATTTCATGTAAGCTTCCTACATCGATCATCTTCCCATATACATCAATAAAGCAAAAGACCCACTATCACAACAAATTCTAAAGCCATAATTGAATTTCCCATGTAGACTTCCTGCATTGATCAATGTACATCTAGCATACAACATGGACTTGTCTATTACCATTCTTAGGCCACTTATAGATGGGACAAACTAATTCACATGATGTTATCATACATATCACCCATTACCCTTCACACCACCTATCACCCATCTCCCCTTTAGATGATCTATAAATCAAGGGATTTAGAGCTTACTTGACACCATATGATCAAGAAATTTTTTTTCCAACTAACAATCACTCATGCATAGCATTTCAAGGGCTTATATTCATTAATTTGATTCCAATTTAGGTCTACTTTTAGTCCTTATTAAAAAAACATCATGCCCTATTTCTCTCTTAATGTGTTTGGTTGATGTTTTCATCATGACTTTTACCATCCAGTATTGCCACAATAACAATCATTCTTTTTAAATTAAGTAAGATTAAAGCAACCATAACCATAACATTCATAAGTATCCACAAAACCTTAAGCATAATAACATTCGACCAATGATATCCAACATAATTTGTACATGTTTATGTCAAACTATGTAATATTTTATTTAGGATGTGAGGAGTTGTATGATACATAAAAAGTTATTATACTATCCATGCTTCACCTAAATCCCCTACATACATTATTTCTTACCTAAGCACTAGGTTGATTGTTTGTTGACTCTGGATTTGTGTTCAACCATCCTTCTAGTTAATTGCTCCTTGAACTCGCATCTATACCATTCCCTATCTCAGTGGTTGCTAAAGGTCATACTCTATTATCCTCTTCCAAATTCATCCCAATAGGGAAATAAACATATTCTACTCTAAGTCTTTCACCCTACTTGTCTATTATATCCATTTCATCCCTCTGCTCTAGTTGTTTTGCTTGCATTGGTACCATTGGTTGTTGCCCAGTGCACATCCCCTTGGATAGTGAGGGTTCCTTCCATAAACAGACCAATTGTCATGTTCTCTATCCCTACATCTTGAAAAGTGAAATTCTCACCTTATTCATTATTACATAGGTAAAACTCTAGGCTCAAGCTCAAACCACAAGTGCCTTTCTTCTTATTGATCTAGTAGTACTTCTATTATCACCATTACATGTTGTAATATCTTTTAGATCTACACATTCACCATATTGATTATTTTAGGCTGTAGAGGTTATTGGTTATCTCTAGCATTGTTCCCATTATTCACCATCTTCAACTTTATGTAGTTATCTGCACTTTCTATAACCTATAAAAATAAATGACTCAATGATAAACATTCATCCTTATCACAATTATTTAAATAGAATACCTGACCATTCTTCTTCACCAACATGATTCACCATTCCAACATCAAGGAAGGTCATATGATGTCATTGACTCCTTTGAATAGTCCTCCCACTTTAAATGGTCATTTCTACTTAAATTTTCATATGGACACATCACCCTTGATCCGATTGGTTGCCTTGATAAATATATTATGCACCATCATGATATCCTTTTGTTGACCTTATCATTTGATCCACATTCAATGTATTTTCTTATTTTGTCATCTTGAAATCCTTGTGGGCCTAGTGGTCATTATCATCATTATCACCATTACCTTAGTTGAAGTAAATTAGCTTCTAACCATGGGCCGTTGTAATGATCATGCCTTCAAAATTTCCAATGTTACTGATGGTGGTTCCCAAATATTTTCTATTATATACACTCTTCCATTAGAGTTAGGCTATCATGAATTCATATCAATACATTCACCTTCTTGCACCTTTTTCCCTCATATTCCTACTAGCCAATTATAACATGCTCTAAGCATCAGACCCCAACCATTGGCAGTGTCTGCTCAAACATGGAAATCTTTTCTCTTGTGCCAATTGAAAGTTCATTCATAGCAAGGGAACCACTATCTTCTCCTGACTATGTAGATTCTTATTGGCTAGGCCTAAACTAGCAGAACCAATAAGTCATTGGTTCCATGGAGATGGGATAGAAGATGCAGACATGGCCACCATTTTTATATCCTACCCATGCATCTCTTGGGTCAGGCAAGGTTCATCTTCTATCGCTTACCATGCTACTAACTTCCTTTATTATAGAATCTACTTGACCATCAAAGAAATTCTTTGTAGGTCTCCACTTCGCTACTACCCTTATAACTTAGCTTGTAGTAGTGATGAACCTTGGCCACATTAACTCTGTAGATCTGAATAGACCCCCACCTCTTAAAACTTGGCTCATAATGATAGACATTATCTCTAAACTCCTACCCTTACACAATTTTTAAATGTGTAACCTCCTAATAAAGGCACCTCTTCTTTGGATTAACTCCATCAAACATCATTTGTGGTAATTAACATTGTGGTCCCTTATAATTTATCCTACCTTTCCCATATGTATCTCTCATCTTACTAAATATGGGATAATTATGCTAATTATTTACCAACCTACCCCATTCACTTTCACAAACACCTTCAACAAAAACAAAAACCCTTATTTTACAAAACCTTCTCCATCAACCCAAATCAACCCATGTGATCCATCAAATTGGGGCATCTAATTTGAGCACCATTTTCCAACCCATGTTGAACTCCATTGTTTTGATGTCCATGGACTATGTAGGTGTTGCTCCACTTCTAGGGGTAGCTTGACCACTAACAACTAATTACCATCCCCTTTTTCTTCTCACTCATTTCCACCACTGACATTTCCCTCTTGCTTATGGTGTCCTACATCAAGGAAGCTTTGAATTGTTTTTTAAGCATCCTTATGTTTTAACACCATATAATACTTCCTCTTATGTTTTTCCCCATTATTGGGAGAACTAATTGTCTTAATGTCTTTTTATACTATGTAGGCATCGCTCATTTACTAAGGTTAGCTCAGCCACATCCTTTAATTTATTTTCCCTTCTCACCTCATATCTTTTCCTCCACTTATCTACCTATCTCCTAACCATATCCCTACCTCTATCTTGTTAATCTCTTATAACCACTTTTATAACTTGTCAATCTCTTTTAACACGAGGGTTGACAACCTTCTCCATTGGTCCCTCTTACCTCCCATAAAGCCACCTTCTACTCTACTTTGTTGGCCTCCCCATCGCATTTCCTTATGAATGCTTCATAGCTCACTTCCCCACCCACATTTTGCAAATTTTTAATCTATTTCACCTTATTGCCAACCTTGCCCTTTATCCCCTTCAATTTAATTCTCTATCCTCATCATCTCCCCTCACCCTTGACTATTTTTTACACCCCCTTATCACTCTCTTTTTCTCACCTATTCCACATCATACTATGCATCTTGTAATATTTCTATTTCTTCTATTGTTTCACTTTTTTTTACATGCACCACCACTCTCTGTCATCCCACCACTCTTCCCACCATACCCATTTTCCATTCTTTTTGTTTTCTTTTTTTCATCCTATTTGTCTTTTTTTTTTCCCTCCACAACTAGCTCCTAACTAGGCCTTCATCCTTTGATAAGCCTTCCATAATTTCCATTTCCTTCTTATCTCTTCTTTCCTTTTACCCTTTGCATTCCCCTTTTCCTCTTTCCATCTCAGTATTCACTTATCTTTTGCATCTGTTTGAGTATCTATGCTTTGTATCGCTACTTCAATTATTATTTTTTGTTATTATCATCCTTGATCTTCATCCCTTAGTTTCATCTCACTCCCTTTCATTTGAATCCTCACCTCACCACCTTTTGGCTTGACAATCTATTCTAATCAATCCTTCAGCTTGTCAGTCTCTTCTAACAAGTTGATTGATGCCTACCTTATCTCTTCACCTTTTTACCCACCCATCCTTTTCTTCCCCTTGTCTTTCTTAACCCCTTTCCAATTTTCCATCATATTCTCATCTCAAAAACCACCATCTACTTTGATTCATTATCCATCATCATCTTTTTTGTGCCCTCATTTCACTCCTTTTTCTATTTTCCTTCTTTTATTTATTGCCTTATTTTTTTCATTTTCATCACCAAATTATTTTTTCCTTGGTCTATTTTTAGACTTATTTTCAAACCCTTCATGGCCTCCCATATATACCAGCCTCCCCTTACCCTTCAATATTATTACACTCCTCTCCCCATCCTTTTCACTTCTCTAATTTGTCATTATTTAGTGCATCTCTCACCCCCCATCTTCTACCTTTTATTTTTCTCTTTTCTCCATTTCATTTCATTTTTTTCATCTCCCTTGATGCCCTTCCTTTCTCTTCCCAACCTTATGACCAAGCCCGGCTTCTTCCATCCTTCTCCACCTTTCTCTTTGTCTACAACCTCATTATTTTCTCTTCATCCATCTCTTGGTCTACCTTTACCTCATCCCTTGTTGGATCTCCCTTATGTTCTCCAATTCAACCTTGACCTCTTTAGAGTGTGATCACTAGTTGTACTACTTCTACATACATCTCCTTTTCTTCTTCCTCGTATCCTCCACACCCTTTCCTTAATGCACAAATTATAGTTAGGTTCATTACTTCAGGAACATCCCTTTATTATTTTGATGCCTCAGTGTGTTTTTCTCAAACTCTCTTTTTTTTCCCTCTCCAACTACTCCCTTCACCCTCCCTATCACATTTTTCCTTTTAAACCCTCTACCCATTTTGAGCATGTTATGGCCTCCAAGATCTTCCACTCAATTTTGGTTTAATATGAGATAAATACCAATCCTATAGCTCTATAACACACTTGTTTAGGAACATGGGCTCATATGACCAATCAATAAGCATGAGCATTGTTAAGCCATCAGGATGAAAATTCCTTCCCCACCTCTTCTGGGCTTGCCTATTTTCAACCCCTTTTACTTTAACCTTTGAAGATGTTAGAATCAAAAATAAAACCACATTCAAATGAAAGATGTGGGATACCCATGTGGGGATTCTAGATACACCCTCTTATACACCCTACCTTTTGTAGACACCTAAAATTGGCCACCAATAACCCCCAATCAAGCTTTTGACCAATTTCCACCCAAAATTCACAATTGGGCCTAAAAACACTAAAGCTTATTAAATGAGTTGAAATTGACATACTCAAATGCCAATTTTGGCTAGGGTATCCTTAAATGGGGTAATACAATTTATGGGCCAACTAAATTTGATTAGATCATTTTGAGTCAAAATGTCAATTTTGTACCTAGGTGCTCTGGATTGATCTTTTCTATCAAATATCTTGCACGAGACACGTACCTTTGTTATTTACTATTGATAACATCCTAAATGGGAATATGGTTTTAATACATCTGACGTTGACTTTAAATTCTAATTCAGTCAAATATTAGACCAATAACAAGGCATTCTGATCAATTTGAGTAATTTGTGCACAAAGTGCTTAATCATGCTTAGAGGTAATTAATCCAAGTTAGATCCTAATTAAGAATTCCATGAAAACTTGTTGAATACTTGTTTTTGGAAATGAATATTGAATATCTACATCATCAAGTGACCTCATTTCTTGAAAAGACATCCCTAGGCCATAAATGCCATAAATATCAGGATTCATGCCTCTCTGCCTCATTAAATCCCTCCATGCCTCTTAATTGCTCCTCTATCTCAAATATTGATGAGCCTATTTATGAATTTTAATTGTATAATTAGATTAATCCTTAGCCACACATATTAATTCTGAGATGGATGGTTTAGGTTGATTCAAGATATTATCAAAAATCTATAAATAGAGAGGCCATGAACATCATTGATAATCTATTTTGGTGCAAAGTTATTATGCTCAAATATCTTCTATGACATGATTATGCAAAGTTATAATGTAGAATTGATTACAAATCTTTAAGAAACTATTGTTACCATGCCAAATTGATTTCAAGCTAAGCCAAGCCATAAGCCAAAGGTTCCAAGGAGAGATGGAGGTAGCCAAGCTTCCATTGCCAAGGACTTCATGAGTACAAGCTGAGTAAGCCACTACAACAAGAATTTTGGAGTATCCAAGGAAGGTAAAAGAGGGTTTATTTTGCATTTTAGTTGTGCATTTTATTCATGTTTGTTAACTAAGTTATCCCTAGTTTCTAGACCTAGAGATGTTATGCTAGTTAGTGTGTTTATTTCATTTTGTTTTCATTTTGGAAATAACACCATACTAACCATCCTCTCTTGATTCAAATTCCTAGATTCACATATGGTACACCCAGTGAGACTAGACACATCCCACACATGAAGAAGATCATTTTTTAGCTTTAAAAAATCTATTTGGATCATTAAAACTCTTATAAATTGATTTTCTAACTTTGTTTTGTTGTTTTTTTTTACCATGGGTTTATACCATAATTGATGTTGGTTAGTAAAATTGACATCAGTTGGATAGCTATCATCGGTCACATTGGTATAACCAATGTCAATTAGATAACTGTAATTGGTTAGACAGTGTAAATATCATCGCTTATATAACCAACATCAGTCACTATGTTTTTCTTAAAACACAGACCTGAGAGCTCTTTTTTTAAAGTTCATTATTTCAAACCCAAAAGAGATTCAAGGCCAAAGGACATGATAACATTTTTGTTACAAGACCAATCTTGATATTTTCTAAAAACATGTTTAGATCACCTTTTACATGCTTAAAATGAATTAGGAACATTATTTTGGGTGCTTAAAGTAAAATTTAGGTGCTTAAGTGAGTTTCTAGCATTAGTTTTCAAAGTTACAACTAAGACCAAGGGGTCAAATAAACACCACCTCATTTTCCATTTGGGTTTAAAAATGAACTCACCTTTCCAAGTTTTTGTATTTACTTAGTTGTTTAAGTTAAATCTCTATTTGGCAAAAAGAGGGGTGTCACATGTATGCTCTTCCATTTATTTCCTTTAGGGAACCCTTGGAATCAAAAGCACCATTCCTATTTCAAATATCCTAGTCCAAGGCTTAGAAATAAAGTCATATAAATCACTCCCTAAAACTTTTTAAAAGTTTGGGTGACCTTGAAAATGACCCTAAAGTCTTTCTATTTCATGTTTTCTTTATTTTTATGCAAACTTGGCTTGTTAAGGGGACTTCATCACCTCTCATGAGTTCTCTAGGGAAGATTTGACCTAGGGTTTCATCTCCTAGCATTGAATTCACTTACTCCTTTGGAGTTTCATATGGGACGTATCTACATTTGGACATTGCACTACACTGAGCAAACAATAGGATGTAGTGGTTGTAAAAAGGACTAGACCTTTTTATAACTAGCCAATACCACTGTTACCCAATTTCTATGCTTTTATTTTGCTTTGTTTGATATGAAATTCATTATGCAATTGATTCCCCTAGAAACATTCAAAATATTTCTAGTTTAGTCAACCCCACATTGACATACCCTTGTTAGGATTTAGATGATTATACTTAGTGTATTTTGGTCATTTTTTCTTGGTATGATCTAAGACTAAAACTTGTTTGTTTGTTTGTTCATAATCCATGTCAAAACAATGCATTTGAGTTGAGGAGGTTATTTTTATGCTAACCAAATCATGTCAAACCATTTTGCCTTCAAGTCTTTTGAAGCATAACATAGATCACATCATTCTATCATGCTTACATCATTAGGATGATTAATTTTTTTCAAGACTTGTTTCACCTTGTATCAAAAACTATTTATTTCAAACCATGTCATGTATACCATTTATACCTTTGTCTTGTGCCGTCATGATATTTGATCTTGTCTAGCTTGTTTTGTCATATCCTAGTTTTCAACATTGAGTTTTCAATTAACCTTGTCAAGCTTAGATTCAAACATTGATTAATTTTTGTTTAGGCCTCAATTCATGGTGCTGATACACAGATCTTTCTATTTTGGGTTGCATAACTTTGGTTAATCAATTACTCAAATTTGAAAACTATTGATGGTTTATTTATTTAATGCCTATCCTCATCATTGTTTGTGCCTTTATTTGAGAAAACACAATCTTTCTTCAAAGAGCCTTTTGTCTTATGCCTTATGCCAATTGATCATGTTTATGTTTGATTCCATGTGTCAGGTCTATATTAAAATTGTTTCCAAACTTGTTAGATGAAATCAAATCACATTAGCCTTTGTTTTAAGTCTAACTTTTGATGCCATTTGGCCAAAATTCCTAGCATATGCCTATTTGTTTGAGCCTAGCTTTTGACTCTACATTTGGACAAAAGACCTAGTAACTCAACTTTTCCCTTTCCTATTTTGGACCTTGTTTGGAACACTTTGACCTAGACCTTTGAATGCCATTTTTTATTCATATGTTTGACCTTTTGTGTGTATGACATTTAACTTTAGATGTTTGAAGTTAGGATATTTTATGCCAAGTTTTATCACAAACCATTTTAGAGATACATCTCTACTTTTAGACCAAATTAGAGATACAACTCCACCCCAAGTTGGAATCATTTGTCTTTTGGACATAGTTTTTTAGATTTTGTATAACTCTAAGCCTTTTTGTCTCAGAGATTATATCATTTATATAGATATGTATAGCTATATTTATGGTGGAGTCATGTATAATCCAACTTATGATATAATGGCCGCATAAAATCCCACTAGGAACCCCTATAGAGAAATATTTTCTAAGAAGTTTTATTATTCTCCTTATAATACTCCATATGGGGAACATAGTCAAAATACACAAAATCCAAATTGAAACCTTGATTGGCATGAAAAGGTTTGTGAGGAGGAATTTGAAGACCCAACTACAAATAATGTTGTTTGGGATATGGATCCATACCCTCTTTGCAATAATCAGTACATGGAACATAGTAAAGAACCAGCTTATGAGCTAACTCACAATTGGGATGATATTGTTTATGAGGAAGAATTGTGTGCTTTGGCTTGTGCAAGAAATCAAGTTCCATGATGTCCTTTTATTATCCAATCATTGATTAACCCTAGCCCTCATTTGGATTATATGAGCTATCAAGCTCTATAATATCCAAGGAATATTGTTGCCATTCCTATACCTAGTCCTTTGGCTTGTGCAAGCAATCAAGCTCCACAATGCCCCTTCATCATCCCAAGACTTAGTCCTTTAACTTGTGTAATAAATCAAGCTCCACAATGCCCCTTCATCATTCTAGGACCTACTCCTTTGATTTATGTGGGAAATCAATCCCCACAATGTCCTATTATTATCATCTCAAGACTTTATCCTTTGGCTCATGAAATCAATCATGCTCCCAAAGGCCCTACCATTATCCAACCACAAATCATTCCTCATCCATAATGAGTCCCATCCAAACCTCAACCAATCTAATCCTTTGAATACCAAGCCATGTTCAAAACTAGTATTTTCCAACTCATTGGAAACCAAAGCCAAAATAACCAACTAATCTAAGATTTTTTTGTTGATCCAACCATTTGTGATAAGTCAACCTATGATGAATCACCTATTGATCCTATACCAATTGTTGAGGAATCTCACTCTGACAAGTTAGTCTTTACTAAGTCACTTTTTAATAATTACAACCACCTTTGGTCAAATAATTACCTCAACCATGTGCCTATTTTTCAAGAGCCTCCTATTGATAAGCCAGTCCTTAAGGAGTTGTCTCTTGACCTATTTCCCATCCTAGAGGAGTCTCAATTTGACAAACTAGTTCTTATGGAGCCCATTATGTTGTTACAAGTTGTTACTTATCCAATACTAAGCATTCAATAAGACATATTTGTAATAGAGTACCCAGTAAATGAAGAATCATAATTAGAGTCAGGTTTTATTCTTGAATTGACATCAGATTTAGCATCAAAATTAGAATCAACATTAGTTTCAACATTGAATTTAGATTCCCTTGAGTTAAAATCAAATTCAAAAGAAGAATATGTTTATGTTTATTACAACATTGGTTACACATGCCTCATAGATCAATTTGAACACATTTTTTATCCTCATTTATTTTTTGAGGATGAGTACTTCAACTTTGACACAAGTTCTCCTAGTATCTTTTACAAGGATTGTGATACCAAAACTCATTCCATTACCATTCCAAAAGCCATTACCATCAACTAAAATAGCCATGTTATTGACATTCCATCTACCACAAGTGTTGATTGGGATCTATATAATCACACTTTGTTAAATTTCATCCATGGTCACATAGAATTTTAAGAAGAGCAAGGAGGCCAAGACCACATTCATATAGTAGAAGAACACTCTCCTAGTGAAACCTTTTCAAAGGCACTAGGGGACAATCAAAGTCAAAACTCATCATCTTCTAGTGAATTTTTTTTAGAAGCACTAGAAGATAATCAAAGTAAAAAAGAAAAATTCCTTAGTGAAACCTTCTCGAAGGTGCTATGAGACAATCAAGACAAATTCATTGTTGAAAACCTCATTGAGGCACCAATAGTTGAGCTTTAAATGTATTCACTACTTGATAAAGACAAAATCAAAGATAAAAATAAAATAGCTTCCAATCTACAACCTAATTAGATGGTAGCCACTCTCAAGATCAAACAATATAAAAATTTGGTGGCCTTATTGAGAGAACAAATCTTTAGCCCCACCATAACTAAAATTATGTTGAATCTAGCATTAACAACATACGTGTGACTAAAAGTCTTGATCTTCATTGGTTTCCCCACCATTCCACATTCCATTATCATTTACCATTCTATTTCACAATCAAACCTACCATCCATGGTTGAAATTTACTTTATAGAGGCTACAAAGACACTTTGTTTCAATGTTTGAAGGAATCAGAATCAATGAATAATGAAGATCATAAAAGCATTCTTGACAACCAAATCTACATTGAGTTCTTAATATAGAAGCTTTTTAGATGAGGTGTGGGCTAGAAATTAACATGATCAAGTGTTTTGTTTATATCATTTATTGATTAGGATGTGCATCTCCCCATCAACAGGATAAATAGAATCATATGCCAGAAAACACACCTAGGCCAAAAACATGTACCATACCATTTCACATGCCATTTCCATTGTTATATATGCTTATTTACCATTATTTTAGATCCCAACCATTTACCCCAGCACTTGGGGGAAACCCTCTTACCATTTTATCTAATTTATCAAACTATATTAATGTAATGACATTCCATTCCTATCTAAACCAAAGCAGGTTTTTACTCATCCTACCCAATCCTATTTTGATCTTGGTTACTTTGGTTCTTCCCACACCTTTTGTGGGGGGATTCTAATTATGTTTCAACAATCAATCCATTTTTTGTTTCAATTAAATTCTATGAAACTATTGTGTCAGTTAATATGGAAAGATATCTTTCATCCTATCAAGTTTGTATTTGTGACCCTGATTATAACTGCCTATGGGCAAATCAGTGTCTCACTAGTCTTGCTACTAATTATAAAAACCAATGGGAAAATTAATATCATTGACCTATACTATTTTATCTTATTTATAACCACCTATGGTAAAAATAGGGGAAATACTTGTTTACCATGCATTTTTGCATCACCTTGCCATTACTATTTTCATTTGACTAGCCATTTGCCAGATTTGAGAACTTGTTGGGACCTAGTTAATTTTTTCCTTCCTCTTATGTGGATAGAATTACTATGATATGAGGTCATTCTAGGACTATGTGGGTCATCCTAAATTCATGTTGAGGTCACCTTAGTCCTCCTTTCCATACACTCCCACTATTTTGTGAGTAGGTATCTTGTCATTCTCGATCAAGTTAATATACCTCAAAATGCCAAAAATATCAAATATTTCAAAAATCCAAAAATATTTGTCCTTTATAATCTTAGTCAGTTATCCTTGATCTACCTTATTGAGTCATTGTAATTTTTAAGATGCTTTATTTTGCTTTTGTTTTTAGGCATTCTATTTATTTGTTTAGGTTGTTTGTTTATTTGTTTATTGGCTTGCCTGCTTGTTTTCTTTCAACACTGTTGTCTCGAATCAGTCTATATTGTTCATTGGGTGATTCCTCAAGCACATTATTCTTTATTCCATCCATATTCATCCATTAAAATTATCATCATGGTTTTTATCATTGGTGCATTATTTTCATTTGGATATCGGATATTGGGAGTCAGTTCTTATGCATATTTTGGCCAAGTCTTCATGGTGTTCTATCATGAAGCCTACCATCACATGATATAGAAAAAATTAGCTTTAGGAAGGTCCAAAATAAATGGAGCCACATAATTTTCTCCTTGGCACCTTGGAAAATCCTCCCACCCACCTTTATAAATATAACTCATTTGACCATTCTAGTTGTATCATTGCTAATCAAGACAAGCATCTCCTCATTAGTAGGTACAACTAAATCATTCACACTAATAAATCTTATTAATCCATTCATATCTTTCATCACTTTACACCCACTCATATTCAATCTATATTCCAAGTTATATCCTTGAGTTATGCTTGTTAATCAGCCCTAACTGGGGCACAACCATTAGTTTTTGCCAATCTAGGTCATCTTCATGATTATAACTGCCTATGGGAGAATCATTATTTTAATATTATTCTTGATTATAAACACCTTTAGGTAAATAAAAATCCTTTTTAAATCAATGCATTAAATCATTTTCTCATTTGGATTAATCTCAACTATGGGTTAATTTCACCTTTCTTCTTATTTCTTTTCGAGCGACCATCCATCAACAAATGTAATTACCACTCTTTTGAGGGGGCACCATTTAGAAATTTTTCTTTAACCATCATCCTATTTTTGGCATACAGGACATCTCTCATTATTTTAGAAGACATTACTTTTCCTACGGTTTGCAACATCTTCCCAAATAGAAGCAAACTATAGACACCTAAAATTGGCCATTAATAACCCCTAATCAGGGTTTTGACCAATTTCTACCCAAAATGCATAATTTGGCCTAAAAACACTAAAGATTATTAAATTATTTTAAACTAACATGTTCAAATTCCAATTTTGTCTAGGGTATCCCTAAATGGGGTAATGCAATTTATGGGCTAGCTAACTTTGATCAGATCATTTTGAGTCAAAATGTCAATTTTGCACTTAGGTTCTCTGGATTGATCTTTCCTATCAAATATCTGACACAAGACACACTCATTTTTTTTTGTAACATCATAAATGTAAATACAGTTCTAACGCATCTGACATTGACTTCTAATTCTAATCTAATCAAATTTTGGAACAATAACAAGGCATTCTGATCAATTTGAGTAATTTATGCACAAAGTGCTTAATCATGCTTAGAGATAATTAATCCAAGTTAGATCCTGATTAATAATTCCATGGAAACTTGTTGAATAATTATTTTTGGAAATGAATATTGAATATCTGAATCATCAGGTGACCTCATTTCTTGGGAAGACATCCCTAGGCTATAAATGCTACAAATATCAAGATTCATGCCTCCCATGCCTCATCAAAGCCCTCCATACCTCTTAATTTATCCTTTATCCCAAATATTGATGAGATTATTTATAAATTTTAATTTCATAATTATATTAATCCTTAGCTACACATCTTAATCTTGAGATGGATGGTTCAGGTTGATTCTAGACATTCTCAAAAATCTATAAATAGAGAGGCCATGAACATAATTTATAAGCTATTTTGGTGCAAAGTTATTATGCTCAAATATCTTATAATACATAATTATGTGAATTTATAATGAAAAATTGATTAGAAAACTTTAATACGCTAGTTTTACCATGCCAAATTGATTTCAAGCCAAGTGAACCCACAAGCCAAAGGTGTCGAGGAGAGATGGAGGTAGCCAAGCTTTCATTGCTAAGGATTTCATGAGCACAAGCTGAGCAAGCCACTACAACAATCATTTTGGAGCATCTAAAGAAGGTAAAAGAGGGTTTATTTTGCATTTTAGTTGTGTTTTTTATTCATGTTTGTTAACTAAGCTCTCCCTGGTGTCTAGGCCTAGATATGTTATGCTAGTTAGTGTGTTTATTTCATTTTATTTCATTTTGGAACTAAAACCATACTAACCATCCTCTCTTGAGTCAAATATCTAGATTCACACCTTCCAATAATTTCCCTTAATTCTCCCTTCCTAGAATACATCTTATTACACCTTGAAATAGCCCTTGCTTTAATGCATGAAATCCACAACCTGCTCCCTCATTTAATTAATATTATTATTATTCACCTCAATCCATATTCTAAAACCCCTCGATGTCTTTCTCTGAATTCCCTCAAAAACTCAATGCTTACTTATTTTGGAGTGCCATTGACTCAAGATTAAAGGGTTTGAATCTTTTCCACTTCTCATTTACCCACTATGTTACTTTCCTTCCCTGAATCATTGAATAATAACCTTCCATAGCATGCTAATGACATTGTTGTGGAATGTGTACAATGTTGACTTATTTGGATGTTGATGAAAGAAACCATCAAATCACCATGTAAATTTGAGTAGTTCCAAATTTTACAAAGCCTAGTAAATCATATTTCTCCCTTTTATTTTCTTTAAGAAGGTGGATATAATTTCATGCTTCAACCTGCTTATCCATGGTTGCAAATTCCTTTTGCATAGTTGACATAATCATCTAATTACATCCTAGGTAATATCATCCACCATTTATACCACACCCATTATAAATGATTTGATATCCATCTTTTCCACCCTTTGGTTCTTCCCTTTCTCCAACATCCTTCACCTAAACCTACCTACATGATATCAAATTGGGGAAACCAAGTTAACCAACACCCTTCACCTTAAAAGAACTACATTTGGCCTGATGTGATTTTTGGATTCATATCCATGGAAATATGTAGGTAGCATCCACTTGTCATGTGCATCTGTAGTCAACATAACCATCCCCTTCCAACCCATACCCAATCCACCCACACTTTCAACATATCTACCTTGATGTCAGTTGCTTTTGACCCAGAACATTGGTGTTTTTTACAATAAATTTTGACCAAAATGGATAACATTGTCATGTTGAAGTTTTAAATGTTTACACCCCCTCATGAAAAACTAGACCATTTGTGTTTTCTTAGGATCACTTCCTACCCTGGATACCTAAGTCAACATCGACCCTATCTAAGAGCCTTGATAACACTAACCTGATCAGCTATGACCAACATTAGGGACTAATTACCTTATCATTTATCTTAGAACCTAAAATTTTTGTTATCAACATTGGCACCTTTAGTCTCTATGTAATCTTGACTATTATGCTTAGTCTTATTTTGTGAACCCATTGGTATTTCACATACCCAGCTACCTTGTGGCACCACCTAGTGCCTCCCCATCAACTTCTTATCAAACCTACACCCAATTTGGCCTTTCCACATTAACTTTAGATTTGAGGGGAACACTTCCTCCCATACTCAAAGCACCCTGACCTTGACCAAGTGATTCATTTTTGTTATGTAACTTATTAATTCAAATACACATAATAAAAAGGGGTAAAATGTAGACATTAAAAAACTACACACTTGCAGTTTTTTATGACTAAATACCTCAAGACCCCCTAAACCTTTTTTATCCTTAAAAAACCCCTCTTAACCTAAAAAAATCATCATTATTATAGTCACACAATATTATTTAAAATCACTATTTGAAAGTACTATCCACCATCAATATTCACTATGGGACCCACTATTACTATTCATGATGACATGGCATGTGACATGGAAAATGACATTGCAAGTGACATGGCATGTGACATATAAAAGTGACATGACAAGTGGCATAGAATGTGACATGACATATGACATGGCTAGTGAAATGGCTTGATTTGGGATACCATACCCCACTTAGGACCCTTTCTCAAAGTGCTTAATGACCTCACTTAAGTATCACAAGGGCCCCCCTTGAAATGTGGTGAATTTCCCCTTAAAGGGTCATAATTTAATATATATTTTGTCTTACCACATGAAATTAGACTTTAAAATATATACCTACCTCTTTAAGACTTTGAGAAAGACAAAGGCCACCCATTTTTGACTTCTTAGCCCAAATTAGAGACTCTGCAACCGCCCCCCTTGAAATGTGGTTAATTTCCCCTTAAAGGGTCATAATTTAATATATATTTTGTCTTCCCACATGAAATTAGACTTTAAAATATATACCTACCTCTTTAAGACTTTGGGAAAGACAAAGGCCACCCATTTTTGACTTCTTAGCCCAAATTAGAGAATCTGCAACCCAAATGGGAATCCCTAGCAACCTCACCTTGGAATTTTCATCCACCACATGGAAAATGGAACCATATTTGGTGTGCCACCACTTTAAGTGCTTGTGTAAAAGAAAGAAAATATGGGGGAAAGTCTTTAAGCCTCTTTCAAACCCATTTGCATAATTCCCCATTAAAAGTTGGACTTATGGGCAAAGAGGAAGACTTATCAACCCAAATGGAATCTTACACAACATCATCTTGGATATTTCATCCCCAAACATGAAAAATGGTGCCATAATTCACTATTCCACTCTTTTGGCATGTTTTCCAACATCAAATGTTATAAATACCCCCTCTCCTTCATCAAAGGTTAAGTTGAAAGTTAGTCTTTGGTTATCAATATTTTGTTACAGGTTTGTGAATAAGGTTATCATCTTAGATTTCATCATCATTTTATAGGTCATCATAATCTATTAAGGAAAATAATTCAAAGCAAAGAAGTTCTATGATAATTGCTACAGGATTCCATCTTCATTAAACATCATCAACATCAACACTCTTCTTCAATCTTGGAAGGTAATCTTTCCTTTTATCTATTTTAGTTCTTTAATTTAAATTCCTTTCTTCCCTTTAGAATATTATTTATTGACCTATAAATATCATCCCTTAACCTCCTATTTTATCTTTTCCCTTTACCCCTTTATCTCCTTACCCTCTTTGTCAGCTTCATCTCATTTACCTTCTTTTACCCCTTTCTACCTTCACCACATTTAAAATATTATTCATTTGTCATCTTTTCTCCATTTACCCATCTATCTCTTTGTCTATGTGCAACCTTAACCATTTACCAAACCCAACTAAATTATCCCTTTAACCCTTTCCATTTTACCAAACTAAAAACCACCATTTTGACTAAACCAATTTTTAGCATTAGCATTATCCCAACTAATTGCTTCATTTTAGTAATCTTAGCAAAGCGTTTAATCTAGTAAATTAATTTTATATTATGTGTTGTTATTATTTTTAGTTTTATGCCATTTCATGAAAATTATATCATTGTTATTCATCAAACTTAAATGTTTAAAGTAGGTGGATTGGCAGCCTCCTAGAAAGCTTTCACTTCTAGAATCTAGCTCATGTTAGGCAATCCAATCATCTACTTATCTAAAAAATAAGATTTTTTAGTGTTTTATTATTTTCAAGTAATCCTTCCAATCCAAATAATATCTCTCCAAAATCATTTGGATTCAATGCATGCACATTCAATAGGTTTTTCTACACACCCTATTCCTAGTTTCTTTCTTTTCAAAAAATTAAGAAAAGCAAAAAAAATGGAGAGAAACATTTTGGTATGCCCGGCGGGACCCCTAATGGGTTCATAGTTTTTTAGGCATATAGGCATTTAGTGAAATTTTAATTCTCTTGTATTTCTATTATTTCTAAATTTTGAAAAGGAAAAAATTCTTTCCATTCTTCTTTTCCAAAAAAGAAATAAAAAATCATCCTAGGGATAGGTTGTATTTTACATCTTGCATTTAAGTGCATTTCATATATTCCTTGTTTACATGAAAAGATACCAAACTCTTCTTTTAGGTTAAAATTGAGTGCTTTCATGGTATTGCCTACTTAATGATTAGCTCACCTAGATTAGTTAGATGCATTATGAATTAATCGTAGCATACATATGTGACACTACTAAACCTAACACACAAATTAAACATCAAAACTTATTTGAGACAAGATCTATTGGGATTTCATTACCATTTGGATCACCTTACCCTACCTGATGATCTCACTTAGATTTAATCACCAAGGGGAAGACCCACTCTATTCTCTGGCATAGTTTAGACTCTAGACAAATGGTATATATTGGCTAAGCAGTTGTATTGTCTATTGGATCGTGAAGTGAGAGGAGCAAGCCCCCAATACCAAACCATGTAACCGATCTAGTGTAGATTATTTGAGCTCAAAAATTCAACCTAAAACCATCCTTATATGATTTTTTTAGCACCTAACTTACAAGCAAATTTCCCCTTTCACATTATTTAAGGCATAAGGCAAAAGTTATTTAAAATAAATCCTAGGATTAATTACACTTTTATTGTGTTCTTTGTTTTCTTTGGGTTTTTATTTGTTTTCTTATTGTTTGAGGAAAGAGGTTCATTATCCATTTCTAAATCTCTCATATGATCTTAACTAAACAAAAAGTGAAAAACCAAAACAACCCACCACCATATTCTTCTTCATTCTCATCCATGGATTATACCTTGGATGTTGATAGATCACCCCATGCTTCACCATACCATTCCCCCCCACCTATGATGCCTACAATATTCCCTGAACATGATTCATATTTTGTCACCTTTTTAGACAACAATCCAGTTGCTTTACAACACTATCTTAATACATTAGCTTACCATAATTTGATGGCTTCAATTCCCCTTGTGGATCCACCCTATGGTATGCCACACCACCTTATGGTTGGTGTTACACCATCCCCCCATTATATTAGCTAGGCTTCATCTTCTATTGTTATTCCATCTACCACCACCTCCCAAATAATTGTTACCCCAACCAATACCTCTAACATAGATAGAGAGAAGAACATATAGATGCAAAGAAAATAAACCAAAAGTAAAGAATCAATGTCCCACTGGGTGTGAGAGAATGTTTCAATGAATTTTAGCTTATATTTAGAAAAGGGAAGAAGAAGAAACTAAATATAGGTGTGGTTGAAAAACCTATTTGATTATGAATGTGTTGAATCAAATGATTGTGAATAATTCCTCTTTAGTTTGGGAGGATGAACTGTAAATAAGACAACACTAAATCAAATGGTTGGTTAGATAGATAGCGGAGTGGATTTATTAAAATTAGCTATAACTTAGAAGTAAGAGCTTCTTTGAGGGTTATCAATCCACATGTTTTAAATAATTAAGATTATAAATAGAATGATAAATTAATTGCATCAATAATCAAAAGGTATAAAAATTGAATACAAGAAATACTTGATAAATAAATATACTATAAATGACTAATATAGTGATAAGTAAGTAAACACTAGTGCTAAATGGCTTGGGTCTATTTTAAAAATCAAGTAGGGATCTGTGAACAGGCAAGGACATAAAAAATTAGATTTGGCTAAGGGTAGGTATGTGGAAATATCTTGTTCTTATTTCCTACCATAGTGACCATTGGTAGTTGATGTGATCATCAATGGCTAAGGTGACTATCGATGGTAGATCAAATCATTGATAGTTAGGAAAACCATCATTGATTACTATAACCATAAACAATTACTATGTGTAGGTCTAGTTTGGTAAATGGTCAGATTGATGGGATCACAAAGTTGAATTCTAAGATATGGTTGGTGTTGGGTTGAGTATGAAAGACAAATAAAGTAATTGAATAATGGAAAATAAATACTTAGCTTATAAAAGGTTGATTGGGTGGGTGATTGAGGTGGTTGACTCATTGGTAGAGTCTGACATGATTCTAAGAGAGTAACGATACTTGATGCTTTGGCAAAGTGGTGGAAGTAAGTTGTCTCTATAATGTGATGGCTAGATTTTTGGATTGATTATGATGATTGACCTCTAAAATAAATGAACTCTAGATGCATAATATATTGACAATAATTATATGTCCATTTCACCTCTTTGTTCCTCTCTTCTTGTAGGTAAGGAAAGAGAGTTGTAATAAGATATTTATTAGGATGCCTAATTATAACTCATGCATGTAATAGCTCACATGCATTTTTAGATAATTTATTTTTAGAAAATCAAGGTGGATGGTTTGCATGTTGTTGGTTGAGGAGGTGCACCCTAACTTTTGATGATTAAGGTGACTATCAACGATCATATTAATCATTGATGGTTGAGGGCCAAGGTAAAGAGTAGGCAAAAGGATAGGTTAAGCCAATTGATAAAATTGACTTTAGTTAGGCTTGGTTTCAGGTTGAAAGGTTAGATTGGTCCCAAGGGGTCTATGGAAATTTTGACATTTAGAATCATGGTGTGTGGATTTTTGGTGTCTACAACTGCTATGTATAAAGGCATTCAAAATTTTCAAAATCTATGATCCCATTTTGAGGAGATTTTTGAGCCCAAATTCATTATAAAAAGGAAAGATAAGTAGGGTTAGTGTAGTGTATCCCATTACATCATGGATTATAGATAAATTATTGCTTCAGATTGATGTGAACCTTAAAAAGATGAAATCTTGTTAGGAGGATGTTTCTAGTAGTTTAGACTTAAAATAGTTCTTTAGTCATTCTTTGTTGGTTTTTAGGCTATTTTTTAGATATTTCTACACTTTTTTGGTTGTATTTATTGTTTAATCTTTGATAGACCTTGGTATCTCTTATGTTTGTACTTCTTATAAGGTCTGAAGACCCTAGTTCAAAAAAATCCCCCCTTTAACCTGAATTAAAAATGGGCTCCCTAAGAATTTAAGGTAAATTTCAACTATAGGTTTCAAAAAATGGGATAGGATTCCTATAGTCATCAATCCCACACCTAAATATTCATTTTTGTACTACCTAAGATCTCTAAATTTTGATGTGGTAGTCATGATATAGTCCATGGGGGTAAACACTTTACCAGAAGCTTATGAGGTGGCCGTAATGGCAAAAAATTATCTAATTCAAGTAGGTAAACTCACCCCTAGACCCCTCATGCCTTTATTCATAGAAATTCAACCCTATATGCCTACTATTACTCCTCTACCAGCTCCAACCAATCATGATGAGGCATATATAAATCAAGTGGATAGGTTGTGTAAGATTAAAAGACTACTCAAGGCCCAAGATAATAAGATAGTGGCCTTGGAGAGACATCAAAATACCCTCCATGGACCTTATCAATCACCCTACCAAACCCCCTATTATCCCTACCAATATAATAGACCCCCTATCAGCCCAATTGATAAATTCAAGTGTAGATTACTCATGCAAGGCCCTATAATAGCTATAACCCCAATTTTATCAGTAGTTCTAGATCCCTAGTCCTAGCTTAGAATAATAATACTCAAGAAGTAAATGGCATACTCAATAAAGGAAGTCACATGATATGTAAATGGCTCTAAGTGGTGATGTTTGTCAAGTATATTTCATGTAGCAAGGTCTAGCTCTTCCAACATATGACAGTCAACCTCCTACACAACACAAAGAAGGTCCTCCTATACCACATGGAGACACTCTCTTCATGACTCAAGTTGATGTGCCAAGAAAACAAGGGAAATTGGGATTAAATAACCATCTAAAACTAACTTTATTTAATTTCAAGAATGTGAACACTCTTTTGAACAAGTGGCATCCAATCACAATCATAATACAACCAAGGTATAGACACTAGAAAACTACACACTTGTAGTTTTTGATGACTAAATACCTCAAGAACCCCTAAAGACATCCTAAACCTTTTTAATCCTTAACAGACCCCTCTTAACCTAAACAAATAATCATTATTCTAGTCACAAAATGTTATTCAAAATCACTATTTGAAAGTACTATTCACCATCACTATTCACTGTGGGATCCACTATCACTATTCATGATGACATGGCATGTGACATATAAAGTGACATGGAAAGTGACATGGCTTGATGTGGGACACCATACCCTACTTAGGACCCTTTTTAAAAGTTCTTAATGACCTCATTTAAGCATCACAAGGTCCCCCTTGAAATGTGGTGAATTTACCCTTAAGGGGTCATCATTCAACATATATTTTTTCTTCTCATATGAAATTATAATTTAACATATATACCTACCTCTTTAAGACTTTGGGAAAGACAAAGGCCACCCATTTTTGACTTCTTAGCCCAAATTAGAGACTCTCCAACCCAAATGGGAATCCCCACCAACCTCACCTTAGAATTCTCATACCCCACATGGAAAATAGTGCCACATTTGGTGTGACACCCCTTTAAGTGCTTGTGTGAAATCAAGAAAGGATGGGGAGAAGTCTTTAAGTCTCATTCAAACCCATGTGCATAATTCCCCATTTAAAGTTGGACTTATGGGTAAAGAATAAGAATTCTCAACCCAAATGGAATATTTTACAACCTCATCTTGCACCTTTCAATCCCCCACATTAAAAATGGTTCCATACTTCACTATTCCACTCTTTTGGCATGTTTCCCAACATCAAATTCTATAACTACCCCCCTCTCCTTCATCAAATGTTAAGTTGAAAGTTAGTCTTTGGTTATCAATATTTTATTGCAGTTTTGTGAATAAGGTTATCATATTAGAGGTAATCATAATTTTATAGGTCATAATAATCTCTAAAGGAAAATAATTCCAAGCAATGAAGCTCTATTGGAATTGTTGCAGGATTCCATCTTCATCAACCATCATCAACATCAACACTCTTCTTAAAGCTCAGAAGGTAATCTTTCCTTTTATCTATTTTAGTTATTTAATTTAAATTCCTTTCTTCCCTTTATACTCTTCTTTATTGACATATAAATCTCATCCCTTAACCTCTTATTTTATCTTTTCCATTTACCCCTTTATCTCCTTACCCTCTTTGTCAGCTTCATCTCATTTACCTTCTTTTACCCCTTTCCACCTTCACCCCATTTACAATATTATTCATTTTTCATATTTTCTCCATTTAACCATATATATATTTATATATGTTTAGCCTTAACCATTTACCAAACCCAACTAAGTTATCCATTTGACCCTTGCCATTTTACCAAACTGTAAACCACCATTTTGACTAGACCAATTTTTAGCATTAGCATTATCCCAAGTAATTGATTCATTTTAGTCATCTTAGCAAATAATTTAATTCCCTTAATTAATTTTATATTATTTTATATTATTAGTTTTATTTTTATGCCATTTCATGAAAATTATATAATTTTTATTCATCAAACTTAAATGTTTAAAGCAGGTGGATTGGCAACCTCCTAGAAAGCTTTAACTTCTAGGATCTAGCTCATGCTAGGCAATCCAACCATCTACTTATCTAGAAAGCAAGTTTCTTTTAGTGTTTTATTATTTTTAGGTAATCCTCCCAAGCCAAATAAGATCTCTCCAAAATCATCTGGATTCAATGCGTGCACATTCAACAAGTATTTCTACACACCCTATTCCTACTTTCTTTCTTTTCAAAAAATTAAGAAAAGCAAAAAAAATGGAGAGAAACATTTTGGAATGCCCAGTAGGACCCCTAATGGGTTCATAGTTTTTTAGGAATATAGATACATTTAGTGAAATTTTAATGCTCTTGTATTTCTATTATCTCTAAATCTTGAAAAGGAAAAAATTCTTTCCATTGTTCTTTTCCAAAAAAGAAAAAAAAGTTTTCATCCTTGTTTTTATGAAAAGATACCAAACTCTTCTTTTGGGTTAAATTTGAGTGCATTCATGGTATTACCTACTTAATGATTATCTCACCTAGATTAGTTAAATGCGTTATGAATTAATTGTAATACACATATATGACACTACTAAACCAGACACACAAATTAAACATCAAAACTTATTTGAGACAAGGATTATTTGTATTTCATCGCCCTTTGTATCACCTTACCCTACCTAATGGTCCCACTTGGATTTAATCACCAAGGGGAGGACCCACTCTATTCTTTGGTAGAGTATAAACTCTAGACAAATGGTATAGATTGGTTAAGCACCCCCACTGGCTATGGGATCGTGGAGTGAGAGGAGCAAGCCCCCAATACCAGACCATGAACCCAATCTAGTGTAAATTATTTGAGCATAAAAATTCAACCTAAAACCATCCTTAGATTATTTTTTTAACACCTAAAGTATAAGCTAATTTCCCCTTTCACATTCTTTAAGGCATATGGAAAAAGTGATTTAAAATAAATCCTAAGATTAATTACACTTTTAGTGTGTGATTTGTTTTATTTAGATTTTTCTTTGTTTGTTTATTGTGTGAGGAAATAGGTTCATTATCCATTTCTAAATCTCTCATATGATCTTAACTATACAATAATTGAAAAAATAGAATAACCCACCACTATCTTCTTCTTCATCCTCCTTCATGGATTACACCTCAAATGTTGATAGATCACCCCATGCTTCACCATACCATTATCCACCACCTATAATGCCTAAAATAGTCCTTGAAGATGATTCAAAATTTTCCACCTTTCTGGACAATACTCCAATTGCTTTACAACACTATCTTAGTACTTTAGTTTATCATACTTTGATGGCTTTGATTCCTCTTATGGATACACCCTACGGTATGCCACACCACCTTATGGTTGGTATTACACCATCCCACCCTTCTATTAGCCAAGATTCATCTTATATTTTTATTCCATCTACCACCATCACTCAAACACTTTTTATCCCAACCAATACCTCTAACATCAATTCAAATTTACCCCTTATCACTTCCACCCCTTTTTCTAGTGTAGTGTCTTCCACACCCATTTCTTCCACTCCCTTCAGTTTAACTAATATACCAACCTCAACCCCCTTTTAGGATTTGGAACTCTCCATACCACAAAAACTTCCCCCTATAAGAACTTTGGTCACTACCCACCTTTAACCAACTAACCCACTAATCTTATCAATATATTCCTAACACATAGGTATACATACCTTCACCTTCCACCCAATCTTACGTGACCTCACACATGCACGTGAAATCATCCAAACCATCCACTATTTATTCCCATGTCACCCAACTCTAAAAAAAAGTGTCAAATACCTATCCAACCCAATAACCCCAAATAGACTTGGTCAATATGCTAATGGAGAAAATGACTACCCTTGAATTATCCATCTCAATATCACATAACCTTATCTCTTATGAAAAAAATTTCAATGAACCCATCCATCCATCTGTCCCTCTCTAACCATATCCTCTACAATGGGAATTACCAAAATTCTCTAAATTTTAAAGCAAGGAGGACCCCCAACAACATTTAAGAGTATTTAGGCATGCATGTTACTTGATTACCCCTGATGATGCTCTTATCCTCTATACCTTTGCTATGTCCTTATTTGGAATAGCATTAGATTGGTATAGGCCCATCCCAAAACACTCCATCTTCTCCTTCACGCAACTAGCCCAAACTTTTTTGGATCACTTTTTGATCAATATATCCAAGAAAGTTTATATTACCGAGCTCTACTCCATTCAGTAATTCAAAGATGAATCTATTACTAATTTTGTGGCTCATTAGAGGAGCCTAATCAACTAATTATCCATTTCATCACCTCAACCTAAGATTATAGATATCTTCACTCAATCATGTGCAAAACACATTTCATCCACATTGCATGTCCAAATCTTCTAGACATTCGATTAAGCTTTTACCATGGATCGCAAACTAGAGAATAGATCCATTGATGAAGGAAGATTATGTTTCAAGAGCAAGAAACCAACTTAAAAAACCAATGAGCCCTCTTCTCCAAACTAAGAAACCCAAAAATACCAATTACAAGAGTAAATTCACCACCAATGCTATTTTCCTCAAAGCCACACCTCCACCATCTACCAACTAAAGGAACCCAAGGAACTAAACCTCTGACCCGTTCAACTATTCAAACTAAAATCAAAGGAATCAAACTTGGACTAACCATAAGCTATTAACTCCACTTAGGGAGCCTTATCATTCTATTTTGGAAAAGTTACTAAAAGACAATATCATCCAACTTCCACCAATTAAACCACCCCAACAATTTGATGCTTCTCACCCTATGCCTAGTTGGTATAATGAGAATGACCATTGTGCTTTTCACTAAGTCATAAGATATAACATCAAAAAGTGAAATACCTTTAAATACCTTATCCAAACCCTCATTAAAAAGGGGGAGCTCACATTGGATAATCCTAATGCATGACCAAACCAAGCCTTCGACATATTCTACAAGTCTTTCCCTAATCATGCTCCTACCCCTCATCATGAAAATAAACCTAAATCATCTCATAAGGCACATACTATTAATGGGGTTACCAGTGAACCCATTGATGAAGTAAATGTTACCTCAACTACTTCTTTCCCCATTCCCCTAATGGAAGAAAAAAAACTACCTTCTATTCCTTTAGACACCCAAACAAAGGAAGCAACCATATCCACACCTCCATTTTAGGATACCACACCTGCCTCCCCTATTACATAACCATCTACCCCATCTTTGGAAGATATTTCACAAGAGAAGATGGATCCATCCACCCAACCTATAATTTCAAAACCTTCTATCAGAGGTCAAGATAAAGGTAATGGAACCAAATTGGAACTTTTAACCCCTTCTTTGGTAGACCAACCTAAACCAACTAAACCAACTGAAACCTCTACCCAACCAACCAAAACCTCCTAAAAATTAATTGATCCTCAAACACCTAAACCCACCAAGATAACTAAAATTACCAAATCCCCTCCAAAACTACAACCAAAGAGGTAAAATTAGCAAAGGGCCCAAAACCCTAGATTTTACCTCCCATAACCTTGCCCTCCATTCTAGGTCCCCATCCCTATACCTTAAATTCCATCATTGTTACCAAAACCCCACCACCTTTAGTGGTCACACCTTTATACTTGATTTCTAAAGCATCATTCCCCACTACACCAACAATTCCTAAGTTACCTACCTTTCCCTCCTCTACCACTAGCCCATCAACCATCATGCCTAAACCAAAACTATCAACCAGGCACACCAATTTATCCAAGACACCTACCACCAAACCTACATCCACACAACCTCCCACTTTAACACCTAAAGCAAAAACCACTAAACATTTACCACCTTTAGTAGACTCTTAACCATTCTCTAGTGGTTATTATAAACTTCTTCCTTAAGCTTACCACCCATCAAACCCTTTTACCCTTCACATACCAAACCCTCTTGGTTTAATGATAACTTGATATGTGCATATCATAGGGCACCAAGACATGACACCAAGAACTATAAATCTCTCCAAAATTTTTGTTCACAACTTGTATGAAGATGATGATCTATTATCAGACAAATATCCTTCATCCCCATTGCCAGTCCAACCACTGACTCAACCCATCCAATCTTTGATCTCACCCAAAAGTGAAGAGGAGGAACTGAATTAACCATCCAATTTAGAGAACCCCCTTATCTACACTATTCACATGATTACCTAATCTTGGGCCCAATAGAAGGATAAAGGGAAGACTAAGGCATCCATTCCTTGTACATACCCCTATCCAAACTCCCAAGAAAATAATACCCAACCTTATCCATCTTTAAACAAACACAAGGTGTCTATCTTAGGTGCCTCCCCATCTAACCCTCCATACCCTAACTCATGCAATATCCATTAGAAAAGTTATCCTTAGGAAAATTCACTAAATACCAACAAAGATGAGCTTGTATGAGTTAATCTCTATCTCTCACCATCATTGTCAAGTACGTATAAAGGGTCTATAATCCATCAAGGTCCAACTCGATGATTCTCAACATCTATCTACTTTTGTTGGTACCCTTCAGACTTCTAACCTTGTCACCTTCAAGAATTTAGAAATACTTTCTAGATCCTGATCCCCCATCTTCATTACAACACACATTAATCAAACTTACATCAAAAGGGTGATGATAAATGTGGGAGTTAGCATCAATATTATCTCCTACCATGCTTTTGACCATCTATACTTACCTAAAAACATCATGTCTAAAATCTCAGTGGTCTTTCATTCTTTTAATGATACTATGGCTACCACATTAGTCACAGTTATCCACATCTATGTAGGGCCTCATACTATTCCCAAATTCTTTTATGTTGTAGAAGGAGAGTTTCAATATAACATTTTACTTAGAAACCCTTGAATTCATGTCATGAGTTGTGCCCCTTCCACCCTACATCAATGTGTCAAGTTTAATCATGAAGGGCAAGTTATGACTATCCAAGTTGACCTTAGTCTTTTTACATCTTACATTATGACATATCAACACAATGACATCCTTCTTCCTCCTTTATCCACTGCACAACCATCTAATAACAACACAACCTCACCAACCAAACCCATATCATTGCCACACTAAATGTTGATAAAGCTTCCACTAGCTCATCTATCTTCTCTTCTCAGATTCATATATAAGACCCCATTGTTTCTATCGCTAATTCACTTTTCAAATTATAAAGAGAGAAGAAACTAAAGAGATAATGGTCAAGGCATGTGAAGTACCTGGATATAGACTGTGCACCGTAAATCCAAACGCTTGTGAGCACCCCTCTTTGGCTGTGGAGGAATGACACCTGCAAAGAAAGAAGACTTGGACAAAAAGACGTTAGATAGGTAGATGGTGGGTTGCCAAGCAGAAGCCTATTCACAGAAGTATGAGAACTTCCTTAAGGGAGGTCAACCCACTATTTTAATGAAAGATAAATGACTGATAAATGACAGAATGCTAAGAAGTACTGAAATGATAGCAAACTGAAAGAGAAAGGGAAGCAAAGGCTTACCTGGAAGAAGCTGTCGGCTTAGTCACAGTCACCGGCATCGGTGGTCCTACCGACGTCGGCTATGTTGCCGACGTCGGTCGGGGTAATGGTGGGCGTCGGTCGGGGCAATAGGCAGGGTCTGGTCGAGTCTAGACAGAGTCTAGTCTGGGCTTGGTCTGTGGACGGGTCTGAGACAGAGTTTGTGGACGTACAAAGTGGTCTGGGAGAGTCTGGTCTTAGTTGAAGGTCTGTGCAGAGGTCTAGGATAATGGACAAAATGTCAAAAAGGGACAGAGAGATAAAGGAGGCCAATCAGGGAAATAGGAATCCGGGTCTGCCTGGTTTGGTTAGCTGTTTGGGCTGGGGGAAAAGGAGAGCTGAATCTAGTTTAAAACAAGATAACTAGAAAGCATAAAGAAAATAAATAGAGTACTTACCTGTGCCCTGCTGAAGAAGGTGGTGATCTTGTTGCTGATGATGCCAGATGTGAAGCCCTGTTGCTGATGAAGAATCCCTATTGTTCACTTGCAGAAGCTTGCTGTGTACCTGAGGGAGAGAGTTAGATTGATTGGCAGAGAGGTCAAGTGAAAGGACTGATACAAGGGTCTGATACGAAGGTTCAAGAGTCGGGAGGCCAGAGAGAAATGCAGAGAAGCGAAGAGAAGCCAAGAGGAAGAGACAACGGTACAAAAGCCGTTATGAAGGGTGCCGACGCCGACAATATCGCCGACGTCGATCGATGGTTAACCTACGTCGGCAGCTAAAAGGCCGGAAAAAGGCTAAAAATAGCCTTCTATCCGTTTCCCAAATGCCGGGTCAAATGAATGCGAGGATGAAACGGTCGACGGGAGTTAAATGGGCGTGGGAAGAGATTGGAATGGGAGTCTTAGGCATTAAATGGCCATGTGAGGAATGAAGGGGATCCAAGGAGGGTATCCTAGGGTGGCGAGGTGGCAAGGAGAAGGGAAAATGGACTTATTTAATTAAAAATAGATGATTATTTTCAATTAATAAGACCTAGGTAGGTTAGGGATAGTCGAAGTGGTAAGGGACCAAGGGGAGAGAGGAAGACCAAGGGTTAGACACTTTTTAGGTGTCTACATTTGCCCCTTTTTGTCTTGTTGGTTGTTCTAGACGAACTGCAAGACAAAAACAGGAGGTGGTTGCCCCAGGTGAGGGATGATGTGGGTTGCCCCGAAGTATGGATGAGGTATTCCCCCTCAAAGCAGGAGTCGAGGGAAGGAACCTGATGTCGGGTGCTGATTTGATAAAAGGTGGATGAGAAAGAGGGGTGAGGGTGGAAAGTGAGTGATAATGCTGCAAAAGTCATGATTGTGCGTATACCACATCACGAGACAGGTAGGTCAAAAAGTGTCACAGGTCAAGGATCGAGGAGTACCAAAATCAAAGTAACTGGGCCCCAACATTTAGTCGTCTGCTGATCGGGTCACTCAATCTAAGCTGAAGCTCCAAATGGTCATCGTGTTCTAGGTATCCAGGGCTCAGGAAGTGCTCCCAAAAACACGAAAAAGTCACAAGTAGTGCAGATCAACTGGCTTGCGATCCTATACTTGTGAGGGTCCAAAAATAAGGTCTGCGAACAATTTTGCTATCTATACGTGAGGTAGCATACATGCAAACAAAACCAAGACAGCGTTGTCTCGGAAGTAGTCGAAGGTTGGAGGAGATAAGCATGATCTCCAATGGTTGGTGGTCGATGAAAGGGATGGACGAAAGGATGTGGCTGAGCTAACCTCAGAAAATGTCATGTGATCTGAGTGCTGCCTACATAGCCCTTGTGTGAAGGGCCTCAGGCCAATGTAGTTCTTCCTAAAAGGGAGGAAGGGTCAAAGAAAATGATTGGTCTTGGTCAAAGAAAATGATTGGTCTTGGTCAAAGAAAATGATTGGTCTTGGTCAAAGAAAAATGATTGGTCTTGGTCAAAGAAAATGATTGGTCTTGGTCAAAGAAAAATGATTGGTCTTGGGCATGATAAAAGTCAAAGAAGAGAAGGTTTGTCCATCATAGAGACGAACAAATGGGGGTGGTCGAGCTAACCTCAGAAGATGTGGTATCTGAGTGCTGCCTACATAGCCCTGGTCATAGGGCCTTAGACCAATGTAGTTCGGACTGTGAGGGTCAAAATGGTCGATGATGAGTTTGGTCGAGTGTCGAAATGATGAGGGTAAGATGAGGATAAGATGACGCTACAGATGGTGTATTCTGTAGAATTGGTCGAAAGGTCTTTCATCCCTAGCAATATTCCATAGTCGTGATGGATGTATGCTAAAAATGAATGGAGGTCTATTTATGCTTCAGCAAGTATTGGTTTATGCTTAACATAAATTGGGTCTGGTCGGTAGTTTCCATGTGTATTGGTGTCCATAGAAACTATGTGAAAAGGACAAGGCAATGCCTGATGTCATGTTGAAAATGTCGAGGTTGGTTTGAAAATGTTGAAGTTGGTTTGGTTTAATGTGACCAAAGTAAAAGATAAGTGAAAGGCGAATTGCTCTTTCATTGACAAAAGACCAAAAAGGACAGCATGGATAGGGGTTGTTAAAACAAAAGCCCCGTGTATGCTTTACGTCGTTGACCAGTGTTGTGCTAGAGAAATAGTCGAATCACTTGACGTTAAGTGAGCTCAAAGTCCCTTGAGTGTGTTGGGGTGATAGGATGAGTTATGTGATACGAGAGGATGGGGTAACCCCTTTTTTTTTTGGTGGCAGGAAGAACCTTGCCCCTTTTATAGGTGACCCAAGAACGACCATAGGCGTGTCCATGACTTGATAGCGTGTCAGTCTTTTTTTTTTTTTTTTTGACGGTGAACTGATCGATGCGGGAAGTCCACATAATGATGTTGTTTGCTTGGTGGTCATGTTGTGAAGCTGATCAATGCAAGAAGCTTCAAAAGAAAAGGGCTATCTGTAGCAATAATTAGTCATAGCCATCCTTCGAGGGAGTGGTCTATACTTTTTCTTTATAATGTTTGATAAGTTGGCCTAGCTGTCCTTCAAGGGATCAGTCTAGTAATACAGCAATTATGTAGCTGTCCTTCGAGGGAGCAGTCTACATTTAGAGTGTTTTATGACCTGGTATGATATAATATTTTTGATATGATTGTTGACTGAAGTTTAGCCATGGATGAGCCTGTAGAGGTTTAAGGGTTCCCTTTTATTAGGACAAAGCATTACTGCTTGACAAAAAAGGGTTGACAAGTCTTAGGAAGCAGGGTTGATAGGAAAAGGAATGATAATGACAAGGGGTTGCTCAAGGGACGAGCTCAAGTAAAACGTCAAGTGATCGAGCACTCGACTAACAGTAGAAATGGTCGAAGATGCAAGATAGAAAGGGGGGCTCAAGGCCTGATAAGTCCCTGGGCCATGCTAGTGCATTAAGGTCTGAGTCAATTAGGAGCAAACCTGCCCCATTTGCCTCTTTCCAGATTGGTCAGGCGTTGATTGATGGATGTGAAGTTGGTTGACATAGTCGTTGGTTGGTTGAAAAGGGTGAATGTTTGGTCGAGAGGTCTGGTTGACTGATATTTGGTTGAAGTTTGGTTGAGACTGGTTGAATAATTGGTCGGGGGTTGGGTCGATGGACACTTGGTCGAGATTGAAGATAAAATGAGTGATTGATATGTGGTAGAGGCTGGGTTGAAAAGTTGGTCGAGGTTTGGATGAAGGATGAGTTCCCCCAGCAGGTAGGGAGAATGTTTGAAAGATTGGTTAAGGTCGGCTGAGGTTTAGTGGTCAGATGGATAGTATTAATGTCGAATAAGGGGGTCAAAGGTGGCAAAGGGACCACAGTCTGGCGTGGAGATCCTGATTTGGGTGATGAGGTTGGAGTCGGGGTTGATGTTTTATCAAAGAGGCGGTCAAGAGGATCCTTGATGAGAAGGGAGTCCTTTTTTTGGTGCTGACGAATGACAGCCTTGAGAGCGCAACAACGCTCAGTGTCATGTCCCGAAATGTGATGATAATGACAGAATTTAGAGTTGTCGAACCAAGAGGGCCTTGATCTGAGAGTGGATGAGTGGGTCGGTTTTGAAGGTTTGTTGAGAACGTGGTTGAAAAGGGAGGTGTCATTCTCCAAACATCGGCGAATGGCAACCTTGAGGGCACAACAATGTTCCGTGTCGTGTCCAGGCATGCGATGATACGCACAAATGCAAGTGGGGTCGAACCAAGGTGGTTTAGGTCTGAGAGATTGATATTGTCTAAGAGGCGGGAGGCTGATACGAGATGACTGCAATAATCGCCGTAAGACCAAGGCATATGAACCTGCTAACGGGTCAGGATGTTTTATTATAGTGAGGGTTGGTGACGTTGGTTTGGGAGGCAAAAAAGGCAAAGGTCAAGGGTTTGAAGGAGATGTATGTCTCATGGGTTGAGAGAGTAATAGAGGCGACTTGCCTCTGTGAAATATGGGAGTGGGAAGCACTCCTATTAAAGTGGACGGATGCGGGCCCAAGATTGAAGGTAATGACGAAGGTGGAGGAGGAGTTCCCCGGTGAGGTCTAGTAGCATTCATGTGTTTGGGTCGAGGGCCACTATTGTGTGAGGCGAGGTTAGATGTAGGTTTGGGTTTGGATGTGGACGGAGGTGGGCAAGATGTAGAAATCTCACGCAAAGGGCAAGAGGAAACCGTGACTGGGTCTTCCTCAGTTGAAACAGGTGGAGAGACGGGTTCTTCTCTTGGTGGAGAAGAAATAAGAGAGAGCGGCTCCTCAGGTGGGCAGAGGGCATGGATGATCGTGCCTTCTACTTGTAGTTGAGGAGTAGGCAAGATAGGGTCTTCGGATGGAGGTGGGCTTAATGGTGTTGATGTGGTCAAAGCGTCCTCCAATACAAGAGAGGTAGATAGAGGACTAGTAGGAGAAGAAGGTTCTTCATCCTTTAATGGAAGAGATTGGTCAAGGACGAGAGGCAAGATAGTGTTAATCAAGTGAATGTCATGGTCTTGAGGGTCATTGGTCGAAGTCTGGACGTTGTTTTGAGTAGGCGAATGATTCGGAAATGGTTGTTTGAAAATGTCGATATGTTGGTTAGGTGGGGCGTTCGGGTTATCTAAAATAAGGTCCCCCTTGTCAAGCATGTCTTGGACGATGTTTTTGAAGGTTCGGCAGTTGTCAATGTCATGGCCTTGGACGTGATGAAAGTGGCAGAAGTCGGCCTCCCTATACCATGTAGGGATGGCTTTTGAAGGGTCAAATTGAGGTGGTCAGATTGGAGGGAGATTAAGGACCCCCTGCTTGAGTAGTTTTTCCAAAATGGAAGCGTATGGTTCGCCAAGTGGAGTGTAAGAATGCTGGATGTACCATTGTTGGAATTGTTTGGTGATGCTGGAAGATGTAGAAGGTTGAGATTGATTTATTGTTGTCGAGGATGGTGATCTATCGACCACAGTATTGGCCACTCCTTTGGATTTGGAATTGGCAGAAGAAGAAGGTCTGGAAGAAGAATGGCCATTGGTTTTAGCGTTGGTATGACGCAATTTGACCTTATCTTCTTCAAGGGCGTGGAATTTGAGCTTTCGAGCCATGATGAAAGCTTCGTCAAAAGTGCGGAATGTCTGAATCCGTAAGGTAGAAGAGATGTGTCTGGCACATGCTCGAGAGAAGAGCTCGATGAGCTCAGGTTGAGGCAAAGAGAAGGAGAGCTGGTTGATCAGCCCTCTCCAACGAGCGACAAAATCGACTACAGATTCGTCATCAAATTGCCTGATGGAGTAAAGGTCTGTGATTGAGACTTGTTTGGTGATGTTGATCGAGAAATGGTCAAGAAATAGTTGGGCGAGTTGAATGAATGAAAAGACAGAGTGTCTGGTAAGAGAACTATACCAGTCAAGGGCAGGGCCAGAAAGGGACATAGGGAACGTGCGTAAAAGCAATGCATCGTCATGAGAAATAAGATAACAGGCATGTCTAAATGCCCGTAGATGTTGTTGTGGGTCTTCCTTACTCTGAAATTGAGTGAATTTAGGAAGCTCCCAATGGTTAGGGTATGTTAGAATAGGGACGGAAGGATGGATGGGCTCGTTGCAAATTTGTTCATATGACAAAGTATTGCTTGAACCAGAAATGGAGGCTTCGAGACTGGACATTTTATCCATCAGCATCTTAATGATGTCTGCTGACGGATTGGTGGGTTGGGCACCCCCTAGGTTGTAAGGTGCTTGGAAGAGGCTAGAGGAGGCGTGCGACATAGTCGGTTGTACAATGTACGGATGACTAGTCGCAGGGGCAGAAGTGGAGGCTAGAGGTGGTTGCGTTATGAAGGTCGAAGGTATAGGTTGACTGGGCACCGCCAAAGGTGGTTGAATGGCGGCACTGGTAGAAAGAGAGGTTGGCACTCCTACATTTGTGGGCGCAAGAGTATGAGGGGTCGAGACAATCAAGTTCTGATATGATGTAGAACTTGGTTGAATTGCAGGTGGTTGAGGGGGTAATGGAACCCCGATGGAGGTCGGTCTAAAAATAGACAGGGAGGCCAAACTTTACGTATTGGCCATAGTTGGGTTAATAGTTGAGGCAAAAGGCTGAGTCATAAAAGGTTGGGTGACGAATGGTGTGGATGTCATCGCCACGTCACCCGAAAGGTCTCGCATTGGGTTTCTCGTGAGATAGTTTTGGAGGGCTGCGGTATTGAGGTCCAAGAATCTCTCAAAATCTCGGTCCCCTTCAGGGATGATGGGAATTTGAGTCGGGGTCGGGGTCAGGGTCGGTCCTGTAGGAGTTCTTTCAGTCTCCGAGTGGAACTCCATGATAGGACTGGGTTAGGGACGAGGGAGTGTGGTCAAAAGAGAGGGTCAGGTTCCAGAAACTGTGTTTTTGCAGTTCCAAAAACTTAGAATGGAGTCTTGACAGAGAAGGGATAGGTTTTAGGCTGCTGGTTTTGAAAGAAAAGGATAGTGACAGAGACCGACGTCGGTTGAAAAACCGATGTCGGTAAGAAATATGGCCGACGTCGGTCAGATAACCGATGCCGATAATATAGGAAAGCCGACGTTGGTGACAGAACCGATGCCGGTGATAGGGAAAGGTTACGTCGGTGGAAGAACTGATGCCAGGGACTGTGTTTTCCAGAGAACCAAAAGATTTGAAGATTCTTGGAAAAACAATGAAGAAAGCATCCTCACTCACTCAAACAAACAGATGAGAAGAGGACAGACAAGCCTAAGCGATAAATCCTAAGAATTAACTTTAGAATCTGTGGCTTATGCCTTAGATGAATGTTTGGGGAGATTGGCTGTCAAGAAGGTCCTAGAAGAAGTAGTCTAGAGCTAGTTTTGGGTCTTGTTTTAGGTGCTCAAAGTCTGTGTTAGGTCTGGTACGTGGCCTGGTGCTAAGGAGCAAGCTCCCCTCACTTCACGATTCCAGTGGTTAGCTGGTCTCGCTTAGCCAAGATATACCTCGCCTAGAGTTTATCCTCCACCAGAGAACAGAGTGGGCTTCCCCCTTGGTGATGAAATCCAAGTAGGGTCACCGGGATGGGTAAGGTATCCGCTGGGGGATGAAATCCCAGTCGGGCCTTGTCTCAAGTAAGTTTTATATTCATTTTAGTGCATGTGGTCCGGTAGTGTAACATCAAGTGTCTACGATTTATTCAATATGCAGATTAAGTTACTAGATGTGGACTAAGAAGATGCAAGCACAAGCAGAAATGAATGCAAAGTGTTTTAATGCCCAAGTCGAAATGTGATGTTTGTTATGAAGACATGTTTGAGAAAGGGTTGAGAGTATGATGTTTAGACTAGTCTAGAAATGCAAGGAAGAAAGATGGATTCTTTTTAATTCCTGCTTATAGTGTCATTGAGAAGAAAAGAAGGAGGAGGAAAGGTAAGAACCTAATGCTCCTGAATGAATGAAGAAGAAAAGGAACCCAAGAGGAACCTAGGGTCCCACCGGGCGTGCCAGAATGTTTCTATCGCTAATTCGCTTTTCAGATTATAAAGAGAGAAGAAACTAAAGAGATAATGGTCAAGGCATGTGAAGTACCTGGATATAGACTGCGCACCGTAAATCTAGACGCTTGTGAGCACCCCTCTTTGGCTGTGGAGGAATGACACCTGCAAAGAAAGAAGACTTGGACAAAAAGGTGTTAGATAGGTAGATGGTGGGTTGCCAGGCAGAAGCCTCTTCCCAGAAGTATGAGAACTTCCTTAAGGGAGGTCAACCCACTATTTTAATGAAAGATAAATGACTGATAAATGACAGAATGCTAAGAAGGACTGAAATGATAGCAAACTGAAAGAGAAAGGGAAGCAAAGGCTTACCTGGAAGAAGTTGTTGGCTTAGTCACAGTCGCCGGCGTAGGTGGTCCTACCGACGTCGGTGGTCAGAGGTGTCGACGTCGGCTATGTTTCTGACGTCGGTCGGGGTAATGGCGGGCGTCAGTCGGGGCAATAGGCAGGGTCTGGTCGAGTCTAGATAGAGTCTGGTCTGGGCTTGGTCTATGGACGGGTCTGAGACAGAGTCTGTGGACATACAAAGTGGTCTGGGAGAGTCTGGTCTTAGTTGAAGGTCTGTGCAGAGGTCTAGGATAATGGACAAAATGTTGAAAAGGGACAGAGAGATAAAGGAGGCCAATCAGGGAAATAGGAATCCGGGTCTGCCTAGTTTGGTTAGCTATTTGGGTTGGGGGAAAAGGAGAGCTGAATCTAGTTTAAAACAAGATAACTAGAAAGCATAAAGAAAATAAATAGAGTACTTACCTGTGCCCTGCTGAAGAAGGTGGTGATCTTGTTGCTGATGATGCCGGATGTGAAGCCCTGTTGCTGATGAAGAATCCCTGTTGTTCACTTGCAGAAGCTTGCTGTGTACCTGAGGGAGAGAGTCAGATTGATTGGCAGAGAGGTCAAGTGAAAGGACTGATACAAGGGTCTGATACGAAGGTTCAAGAGTCGGGAATCCAGAGAGAAACGTAGAGAAGCCAAGAGGAAGAGAAAACGGTATAAAAGCCGTTATGAAGGGTGCCGACGCCGGCAATATCGCTGACGTCGGTCGACGGTTAACCGACGTCGGTGGCTAAAAGGCCAGAAAAAGGCTAAAAATAGCCTTCTATCCGTTTCCCAAACGCCGGGTCAAATGAATGCGAGGATGAAACGGTCGACGGGAGTTAAATGGGCGTGGGAAGAGATTGGAATGGGAGTCTTAGGCATTAAATGGCCATGTGGGGAATGAAGGGGATCCAAGGAGGGTATCCTAGGGTGGCAAGGTGGCAAGGAGAAGGGAAAATGGACTTATTTAATTAAAAATAGATGATTATTTTCAATTAATAAGACCTAGGTAGGTTAGGGATAGTCGAATTGGTAAGGGACCAAGGGGAGAGAGGAAGACCAAGGGTTAGACACTTTTTAGGTGTCTACACCCATGACAACCACATTCCAACATATATCTTTTGGGGAATATATACTCTTAGCCTTAGATGCCTTCTTTACCCCCCAAGAATATGGGAATCTCAAACATGACCCTTATTATGACCCTAACATTAGAACCATAATCCCCATTGGTCTCCCTAACCATAAAATGAATATCATTTATGGGGGACTTGATTGGCCACTTCCATCCCTTACCACTACATCATCCATCCAACCATTTACCTATAAATTTTCGTATCTTAGAAAAATAGAGTTTACTAAGTTGTATCTTTATAGGTGTGTTTGGAAAGGATTTGGCATCAATCACTTTGAACATGGACCTCATGAGTTACCCATCTAAAAAAAATCAACCTCATGAGTCATTTGGCCTTGGGTATAAACCACCTTAAGAATCCATTAATTCACCCAAACCCATTGCCACCATAGAGGAAGATATTCTGTCTTTTCCAACTGAATCACTTTCTCCACCTAAAGACCCTAATATCATCCCTCCTAACTTTTTTTTACCAATACTATAAGTTTGGGCCCCCTCATCTACCACAAGAGTGTCCAAACTAAAGTCCTTCCACTCGTACATCTTGAAATGGTAGAAACTAACTCTCCCACCACCAACACCATCCGACATCAAGATGATGATTCCATTCTTAGCTACCTCAGTATGGGGGATTATTCTATCCACAAATCTCTTCCTCTTAAGGCCTTGACTATGTTGAATGAATCTACCATCGATATCAACTTGGGAACTCTAAATAACCATTGTATTGTCAAATTAGGCCAATCATTGAATACCAAGGAACTTCAAGATTTATCCTCTTTCCTCTAAGACCGTAGCATATCATTAAATTGATCTTATAATGATATACCTATGTTTTACCCCACCATTGTTATTCATAACATAGTCACTCACCATGATTCCAAGCTTCTTAAATAGAAACTTAAATGCATGCCTCCTTGCATAGCCCTTCTCATCAAAAAAGAGCTTCAACTTCTCCTATCTATAAACTTCATTCAACCCATTGACTACCCCTAATGGGTCTCAAATATTGTACCTATCACCAAAGTAATTAGGGGTCTACACATTTATGTGGACTTTCATGAGCTTAACGTTGCTTACCCCAGGGATGAATTCCCTCTACCTAGCATTGGCTAGCTTGTTGATCTTACATCCAACCACAAGATGTTATCTCTCATGGATGGGTTTTCAGGTTATAATCATATCTTGATTTTTCCTAACAATCAACATGAAATTAATTTTACTATCCGTTGGGAACTTTTTACTATAAATTCATGCCTTTTAGGTTAAATAATGTTGGTGTAACCTACTGACATGCCATGACTTATATTTTCCATGATATCATCCATAATATTTTAGAAGACTATGTGGATGACCTTCTCAAGAAATCTAAAATCTGAACAAAGCACTTAATTATTCTTACAATCATATTTGAATGCCTCATCCATTATCATTTCACCTTAATCCCAAATATGAATTTTTGGGGTCCTTTCAGGAAATTTTTTTTGGCTTTATGATCTCTCTTCATATAATCAAAGTAGACCCTGCTAAAGTTAGAGAAATTTTAGACATGCTTCCTCTAGCCAAACTTAAATAGCTTTGTATCCTACAAGGAAAACTCTAATCCATTCACTGTTTCATTTCCTAACTTTTAGATCAGTGTCAACCTTTCCATCACCTTCTAAAGAAGGATGTCTCTTTCAAATGGACTAGTGATTGTCAAAAAGCCTTTAATTTACTCAAATAGTACCTTCTTTCACCACCTATCCTCACCCCTCCTAAGGATGAACACCCCTTTTACTTATATATCTCTACCATCAACCATTCCCTAGGGGAGACATTGGCTCACCAAAATTAACACAAAAAAAAATTGTATACTACATTAGTCATATGCTTATAGAGTACGAGACTCAATATATACACACTAAAAAACTCTTCTTAGCATTGACCTTTATTGCCACCAAACTCCACCACTACCTTCTTAACCATAAAACCTATGTCATCACTAATACCAACCCACTCAAATACATGCACTCTAAACCATACCAAAATTAGTGCATGACTAAGTGGCTCATACTCCTAGCTAAATTTGACCTTGAATTCCTCCAATTAAATTTTATTAAAGGTTAGGTCATTAATGATCAATTGGCCAAAGATCCTTTAGAAAATAACAAACTACCTCCTCTTGCCTTTTTGGATGAGTCTATCATGACTCTTTTTCAAGAAGATGACATAACCTACCAAATGACCATGTTCTTCGATGAATCAAAATATTAATAAGGAAGGGGTGTCAGATTTATTCTCATTCCTATCAATGGTGAACCCAGTCATCTCTCCTTCAAAATTTACTTTGAATACACCAATAATATGGCTGAGTATGAATCCCTAATGATAAGTCTCTGAACTGCTCAAATCTTGGGAATTAATATAATCTATGTCTTTTGTGATTCATGGCTTATGTTCAACCAAGTTAATGGATCTTATCAATGTAATAATTATGTCTTATAAAAATATAAAAAAATTAGTTGACAAACTCTTAAAATCATTCCAACATTACCTAGTCCCATCCATTCCCCAATCTACCAATAAATTTATGGATACAATGGCCTTCCTTCCTTCTCAAATCCCTTCTCAGCCTTCCAATTCAAAAATATTTGTCACCATTCATCATTTTACCACACCCTCTTATGGTCAATATGGCCTTACTATCATTTTTAATGTAGAGTAATCTCCATAGAAAATTTTGTATGTCCAAAATTTCAACTACCTCAACCTAGGAATTATTTCTCCCAGCTATAGACACCTAAATCTAGCCACCAATAACCTCCAACCAAGATTTTGACCAATTTCCACCTAAAGTGCATAATTTGGCCTAAAAACACTAAAATGCATTAAAGTATTTAGTTATCAATATTTTTTTTAAGGTTATCATCTTGGAGTTCATAATCATTTTAGAGGTCATCATCATCTTGGAAGGAAAAGAATTCAAAACAATGAGGCTTTGCCAGAATTGTTGCAGGATTCCATCTTCATCAGCCATCATCAACATCAACACTCTTCTTCAAGCTTAGAAGGTAATCTTTCCTTTTATCTATTTTAGTTATTTGATTTAAATTCCTTTATTCCCTTTGTCCTATTATTTCTTGACTGATAAATCTCATCCCTTAACCTCTTCTTTTCTATTTTATCTTTATCCCTTTATCTCCTTACCCTCTTTATTAGCTTCATCTCATTTACCTTCTTTTACCCCTTTCCACCCTCATACCATTTACCATATTATTCCTTTGTAATTTTTGCTCTATTTACCCATATATATCTTCATATATGTGTATCCTTAAACATTTACCAAATCCAATTAAGCTATCCCTTTGACCCTTGCCATTTTACTAAACTAGAAACCACCATTTTGACTAGACCAATTTTCAGCATTAGAATTATCCCAACTAATTGCTTCATTTTATAATATATATATATATATATATATATATATATATATATATATATATATATATATATATATATATATATATATATATTAATTTTGATACCATTTCATGAAAATTATATCATTATTTTTCATCAAAATTAAGTGTTTAAAGTAGGTGGATTGACAGCCTCTTAGAAAGCTTTCACTTCAAGGATCTAACTCATGCTCGGCAATCCACCCATCTACTTGTCTAAAAAACAAGTTTATTTTAGTGTTTTATTATTTTAAAGTCATCCTCCTAAGATAGAGAGGAGCTCTCCATAATCATCTTGATTCAATTCATGCACATTCAAAAATTTTTTCTACACATCCTATTGATAAATTTCTTTATTTTCAAAAAATTAAGAAAACCAAAAAAATTGAGAGAAATGCAAGGTAGATAATTTAGTTGCATCCCATAGAAGGGCTATAATAAGGGTAGTTGATGATGGTTTAGTACTTGAAAGAGTAACCTTTACACCCTCTTAAACACCTCAAGGGACTACTAATCAAGATGCATCTCCTTAGACACCATCAACTAAGAAAATTTAAGATGGGAAAGGGTATAATAATAGAGGTCCTTTCATACCACATTTCACATAAACTCCAAATAATATTTCTACTCATAAATTATAGTCCAAGGCAACCAACCCTCAATTTAGAATTATGTATTAGATGAATAAGTCCCATGTTATTATCCCTATGTGGGACACTTTGCTCATTATGGGGAAAAAATATCTCCTTCAAGAAGAACTTTCCAAACTCCATGTCTTATATAAGCAAGAAAAAAAGGTAAGTGTAGTCCTCACTAATTCCAATCAAATTCATGATTCCAAAGAACCTAACATAATCAAACCATATGCCTTATATATTTTAGGCATCATAGGTGATTCCATAGTGTATAATTTCATGATAGATAGTGGGGATGACACTTTTGTCATGCTTAAGTCTACATCAGATAATTTGGGGCTAAATTATGAACCAAATACAAAATGGGTTTACAATTAGATTGGTATAATACCAAGACCATAAGTGTCCTTAATGACCTTAAAATCATATTGGATACTTGTCCTAATTAAATAATATCTCAAGATGTGATATTAGTTGACCTCCCTCCCTACTTTTCCTTATGCTTGTCTAAGGATTTCACTACCAAAATAGTGGGGTATATCTCTTTTGATTGGTTCTATATGGTTTTTAGGACCAAGTATGGGACAAAGTTTACCATAAGGTATGAAACTATGTCTAGGTTACACGTATAACCCTACATGTATAAATTATCAAATTTCAATTGTACCATCTTGGATGAAGATGAGTAACCCAATGACCAAGATCCCATTGAACCATTTGAAGGAATATAAGATTTACTCCTTGATGAGTGAGAAGTAGATAATAGTGATTATGATCCATACAAAAAAATTGAAGAGATAGGTTTGGGTGTGTATTACATGAATGAAAAAGGAGATACCATACCAAGTCTCACTAGCAAAATCCATGATCATGAAAGAGTTTTTAAATTATTCTTTGATGACTCTAGATCTAATAATTGAAGTGGGGAAGGTGTCATGCTTATCTCCCCTTCCAATCAAAAATAATATTTTTCCATAAAAATTTAATTCATTTCTACTTCCAATATAATAGAATATGATGCCCACATCTATGGGTTATGATGGGAAAGAAAAAGAGGCATCAAACTCTTACAAGATATAGGAGATAGTGATTTAGTGGTGCATCTGGTGAGAGCTCTAAGTATAGTCAAGAATTCACTATTGAAGGCCTAAAAACATAGGTTTTGGGATCTCTTGAATTAGTTTCAAGACTTTGACATTAATTACATTCATAGAGAAGCCAGTGAACATGCAGACTGATTAGCAGCCATCAACTTCATCAAAATATTTATACCCAAATTTGTAGAATTGGTAAGGCCTCTATTTCACATGATAAAAAAACACAATGAGTTATCATGGATAGGGAAGGTAAGATAATTTTTTAGGCCATAAATTATACCATTTCCTAATCTCCCACCCTCTTAAACCCTAATTTTATAAAATATTTCTTCATGTATGCCTTATCCACAAGTAACACTATTTTTTCTATGTTCATATAACAAAATAGTGAATGCCTAAAACAACCCATAGACTTCTTCAATCAAGTGTTGGATGGGTATGAAGAGAGGTAAATGTTTTTTTTTTTAAATTAATTGAATTCATGAGAGGCCTAAATAATTTTAGACACATGGTGTCTAACAATAAGATATTTGTAATGGTGGTTCATCCTAGTATTAAGGATTTCATCCTTAATAGATACTTGAGTGAAAAAAGGGATGATTGGGTGACCAAGAGAATGTATTATTAAATAGAGATGAATGTTAATAAGTTTATCATGGGTATAATATTGTGTGAAAACCTTGGATCAGATGTGAAGGAAGAAAAATACATGGTTTTGGTAGTCCAAGATGATCAACAAGCAACTAAAACTATGTCTCCTTCCAGATGAACCCAGGACATGATGAGATTACTCCAAATGGGATAATGTCCTATAGGTTTATATAGGATAAGGAGGAGGAAATTTATGATATAATATATCCATTACATCTTGGTTTATGGGTTACTCTTTAAGAAAGACCTTGGTGGCATGCTTTTGAGGTGTGTAGAGACTAGTCAAGTTGATAGGATTTTAAGATAGTTCCATGATGGGCCTATAGGAGGGTACTTTGCATCCAAGAGAATAACATAAAATATCATAATATTTTTTATAACATTATTTAGGGACTCCCATTCTTGGGTTAGTAAGTTTCCAAGATGTGTTATGTTCACTATCAAGGAATGACTAGTTGCCTTGCCTCTAAAGTCCATTCAAGTTGAGAAACCTTTCATGTAATCGGGTCTAGAATTTATAGGTATGATTTATACCATATATATTTTTAGATATAATTGATTTTTTATTGATACTAATTACTTTACTAGGTGAGTGGAGGAATCTACACTTAAGGAGGAAAATGAGAACTCAATTTTGGAATTCTATGATAGCCGAGTGACTAGATTTGGGATCCCTTCCACCATTATATTTGATAATAAATCATAATTAACTAGTGAAAATGTGAGTGAGTGGTCCCTTAATCATGGTATCTACCTCAATTATTGATCCAATTACTATCCATATGTCAATGGACTAGTAGAGACCAACAATAAGAATTTGATTAGGATCATAATGATAATAGAGTACAACCAAAGGGATTGGCACAAAAAGTTAAGGACTACCTTATGGATAGATAGGATTACCCCCAAGAAGTATAATTTCCACTCACCTTATCTCCTTGTTTATGTAAAATAAGAAATATTTCCCATTTTAATTGATCTATTGGCCTTGGTACTTACACACCAACTTGAACTCATGGAGAGTGATGCAATGGAAGTGAGGATAAATGAGTTGAGGTAACTAGAAGAGACAAGGGATGATATTATAAACACCATGTGGTCTAACCAATATAAATTAAAATTTTCATTTGAGAATATAACCTCTTCAAAGACCTTTCAACAAGGTGGCATTGCGCTTAATTGGGATGAGGTTCGTGCCAAGCCAGGTAAGCATTCTAAATTTGATAGTTTTTGGAGTGGACCATATATCATTACCATTTTTAAGGAGATAAATGCCTTAAAATTGTATAATATGATTTGTGATTAAATCCCTTTCCCTTTAAATTTTATGTTCCTCAAGTATTGTTATTATAAGTACAAAACTCTCTTGTACATAGTAGCTAGTTTCCTTCCACCAAGTGATAAAGTACATGATTTTTTAGTTATTTGCTTATATAGTTATTTAATTATATGCATATTTAATGTTTTTTATTATTTTTTAGTTTTTCCAATCCTAAAGGTTTTCAAGGTACCAGTTAGATTGGTAGTGCAGTCAAGAATCTTCATTTAGGCATGAGTGATAAGCAAATAAATCCTGGGTCCTCTTGACTAATAGGTAGGTCAAGCCTTCAAAGTCACTAGTAATGTAGACTAATTTCTAATCTTAGGCCAAGAAAGGATTAAACCTAAATATTGAGTACCCTATTCCACCTAAGACTTATCTCTTCTCATACCTATTGATGAGATAAGGTAGTTCAAAAGTGATCATCGGTTATCATGTGAAGGATAGTAGGTCTAAGTGTTTTGTAATGCCAATAAAACATCATGGTGGTAACCAATACACCTTTTTAAAACTTATATCAAGTGTCTTCTTTGTTTTTATACATGTTTAAAAGTCCATAACAATACTTGATGTGGTCTCAATAGTCCAAATGTGCCATAGTGGAGATGACTAAAGACTATAGCTGATAATTCATCATGAATCTATCTAGTGTCTTAAGGATATGTAAGGTATGGCTTGATCATAGGTTTTATTAATGTTTTCAAGGTAGATGATAACCTGATTGAAGTATTTTAGCATGTTCTAGGGCCTTTTAACATGTATTGGAATGCCATCTAATTGAAACCTTCACTTGAATCCATATACATTATCTTAAAAGAGAATATTTGACTTTAAAATGATGATATTTGACCTCAAAAGGCCCCTAAGACCACCATTAATGTCCTCAAAAGCCTTCATGAATTCCATTATGCCACAACCAAGTGGTTTCAAATGCTAATGTTATCTTTTTCACAAGTCAACACCTTCAATAGCCACTAAATAGGCCCCACACATGTAAAAATGTGTCCCTTAAACTCCCTAAACCATACCAACTACTTTAAAAAATTATCTGGCCCCTATTTTCCCTCCTACCTAAAAATAATGATTTATGGTTTGAAACATGAGAAAACATAGAAATTTGTAAGATATATGAGTTTTTAGTGTTTTAAAAATTTATACAATATAAATTTGATCATATGGAGTTATGGATATACAAGGGGATTTTAATATAGTCATATGAAGAATAAATTCAAGTGTTTATGGTCCAAAAGATCTAAAAACAATTTTACTTCATCTACTAAGCTCTTTGGTATACATAGAGAGCACTTAGGTTTGTGCTCTATCTATATGAGAGAGGGTGAGGCTCTAAGGTCTTAGACAAATAAAAGAGACTTGATGACCTTCCAATAATGGCATTAGTTTTAGGTTTATTATATTATGATTTATGAACAAACACTAATAAGCTAAGTAACCTAGTTACCATCTTCATTTTCATAGGGAAAAATAAGGGGAATAATTTAAATGTATTTTTGGCTTGTTTGATCAAACTAGTGGTTTCTCATGTCTCCTCTAATCCTGTAGGGATATATCATGGAATTATCCACCTCTAGTTCACATGTGTGAGCCTATAAGAGTGATAAATATCTAACTTTCCACTATCTATAGACTGCAATCAAGGTTTCATTGGTGAAAGGGGGGATTCAGTGCATATATCTGAAAGTGAGTAGTGTTTGAAAGTGTAATAATGGTGTCTTGAAGTTATTAAGGCCTCTTTAGTTAAATTTTATGCTCAAATAGACCTCCAACTCTCTTAAGCAGTGATTTCAAGTGATATTGTCTGTAGGTTTGGGTTTCACTGCAAGGAAAGGTAGTATGTTGCATGACTGACATTTAGAAGTTATTAAGACACTATAAAGGATAGAAAAAGAGTATTTTATTCACACCAAAATGTCCTTATCTCAATATTATCAAAATTTATTATAGCCTCACAGGCCAATAAACCACCATTTATCTTTCAAACACTTTCATATCCTTGTTTTACAGAGACTAAGGTTTTTTAGTAGAGTTTGAGGTTTTTAGAGGGTCCTAAGTTTCCATTACTCACTACATATGCCTCATTGATGACCCTAAAATGTTTTATTCCATTATTTATGTGTGGAGATGTCTAGGGTCCTTGTACAATATTTTGGGTATGATTTCATAGTTTAATTCAAGCCCTTAAAGAGCCTCTACCATTTGACAACCTCATCATTATCAACCTACCTCAGTTCAAGCCCTGAATCAAGTCTCAAGCTCCATGTGACCTTAAAAATCATCAACCAGAGGTCACTACCTTTTAACCAAGACAAAGACATATATTTAAGGCCTAATCACCATATAAGGCTATCAAGAGTAATCAATACCATAATGAAATTAACCTATATAGTTATAAGCCCTGTTGAGAGAGAAAATCATCACCTATAGGAAACAATTTAGACCCACCTTACAAAGTCCTTTAAAGTCATTATATGAACATGAGTCTCAAGTTTAAGAAAGGTATATGACCAAGTAGATGTCTATCTTGATGGGATGGACTCAAACATGAAGGACATAGGGATATCAAGTATAATAATGAAGGCTCTCTTTTAACTCAGAGGTTTATTCAACAGACCTATTGACAATCAATACACATGAATCAATACCTATATTACTATTGAAAATTTATTTATTTCCATTAATATGATACCTATATTCACATAATTAGATAAAGCTCAAACTAATAAGGTGTTAAATGCATGGAGATGATGGTACCAAAGGTAAAATGGTTTGACCATATGACTAAATAGAATGATGTAAAAATATATAGTTAACCAACCCTACTTAGTCAACCTAGAATGCATGACTAGATCAAATGATAGTGCCAAGAGCATATAATAAAGGGGATTATTAGGGAGATAAAGACATAAGAGACCTTTTAAGGCTTCACATGATGGTGATACTAGTCTAGGGTAACTATGTGATCTAAGTTGAATATTTAGGACACACGGGCCTTATGTATGACTGTGTAGATGAACCTTATTGCCAAAGTTAGAGAATATAAACCTCAAAGATATAATCAAGACTTGAAATATGATGTTTGAACCCTATTCCTACCCCTATAATGAGTTAAAAGAGATTGATCAATTCACCTATCTCAATTTTTACAAACACCTATACACAGAACAATATTGCTCAAGGTAGTCTATAAGAAAGAGAAGGGATGGTAAGAGGCCTGAGAAGATAAGATCATGTGCATAAGATAGAGAGTCAATTTGAAAGGATTATTTGACAACTTTAAATCTATAAATGCACCTATGGGAAGGTAGAGGTTCCAAAACTCAGTTTGACCCTACGAGTCTTAAAGACACATCTAAGTCTCAAGACCCCATATTCACTTCAGGGGCAAATCCTAACCTCCACATAGACTCAATGCAATGTGGGGGTATATGAATATATTTGATCCCTTGAAAGAGGTGTTTGAAGAAGGTGAGTGAAATGAAATAGGTCATTTTATGTTTAAATCCCCAATCAAGCTCCATTGCTTTAAGCATCCATGTCAATCTGCACCTTCCAACACTCATATTTATCACCAAAAAGGATCTCAATCTTAGGTATTTTCCTCTAAAGTTATTCACCCCTATGGACATAAAATCCATTAAGGAAAGAATTCACTTTAAGGGACTAACTCTATAAATGAATGTTTAGAAGGTAACCTACACAAACTACTTAGTAGAAAGCTCAAGACATACCTTATTCTGTTCATATCTTGACACATAATTTACATGGGACCCAAGACTATTTAGGAGAGATGAAGGGGTCTATAGGATAAAAGTTCATAATAGTAAGTTTTGGTTTGGAGGTCTGTACTATATGAACCATCATTAAGATGGTGGACCTCCAAAACCCTTCCTAAATCCTAGATCAGACATGATGAAGGAATTATGCCCCAAAATGCATCCAAACAAGGTGATTGGACTATGAAATAGTCCTAATGGATCCCATAAGCACTCATATCACCTACTAGTTGGCATGTGCAAGATATGTATTATACAAATTAGGCTTGAGAGAGACACTTTAATCCTTTAATCAAGGATTTGAGATGGATATGCATATATTATAGGTTTATAAGGAAGGAAAGGGGCCCAAGGATCTCAATTGACTTCATATTAGTCACATACAGGGGCCTCCATGCCTAATTACTACTTATAGATAGGCCTAGGTGATTAATGAGAGACTGTGTGCATGTAACAAGAGGTAGAGGTCTTAATCAAGCTAATACATATGCTCTAAGGGCCCTCAAGGGTGATTTTAATGTCATATAAAATGGATAAGTTCCTCAAAACCAAAACTTACGGTCTTAACTTAGAAACCTTGCATCTAAACATGATGATTTAGCACCTTCCTCAAGGAAATACCACTTAAAGTTTGGAATAGATGATAAAATGAGATCAAATGACATCTTAGACCTCTATATAAATGTTCATCATGTTTTTTTAGATGTGTGATCCACTTTGGTTCATAGGGAATAAGCCAGCGTTGATCATTTTGGCCTAGAAATGTCTTAGGACTGCTTAGAATGCTTGTTTCTCACCTAAGAGGTAGCATGGAAAGCTCATAACTATAAAAAATGAGTATATTAGGACAATAACTTTAGTATATTTGAGGGGACTTATCCAAAAGAGATCAGTGACATTGGTTTAGATTTTAAGGCCCTAATCTCTATGAACCATTGTTAAGAGTCCAAACCCCTCTTAAACCTCCCTAAAGCCCTAATAAGTACCTAATTGGGAATATTTTAGAAAAAAATTCGTCCAAATTCATTGAAATCATCTAATAATCACTTGAGTTATATATTCCACTTATAGATTACCTCAACTAAGGTACTAGTCTATACAGATAATATACAAACACTCCTATAAATTGTAAATTTATAAGGTTTTAAACATAAAATGAGGTATAGGACTTGGTCAAGGATTAAAAATCATTTGAGGATTTGATATGAATATTTTTAAGCTCTTAAAATCATTAAATTTTCACATCTTTTCTTGGAAATACTTATACAAACCTTCATCGAATAGGCAGTCTTAGAATGCATGAAGGAGGTGACCTAGTCATCTAAGTGGAGTGAGATTGCAAGTGTAAACTAGTTGTAAAGTCTAAATCCTAGTATATAAAGTTATTTCAAATTGAAAATAAGATAACTCAATCATATTGGAGATTTTATCTAGTTCTCATAGTCATCCAAATAGTGGACAACCAAGAGACTAGATTGTTTGTCTAGTAAGCCCCTTTAATCAACAAAATGATGAATCTCTTGGGTGTATAAGGATAGTATGGGGTTAATGATTCATCATAAAACATATATAAATACACCTTGAGGTAATAAATCCCCATATCCATGGTCATTATGAAAGAGTTAGATGGCTTCTTGAACATGGTCAATATGCAGGAAAATGCAACTACTTAATGCTTCATGGAGAAGGCTTAATTAGACCTTTTCAATTCTTAGTGACTGATGAGAGGGGATGGAATTGAATAATTATGTTATGTACATTATCTTCATGGGTCAAACCTTTCTAAAATATACTCCAACACCTAAATTCTCTCCTTCAAGGCACTAGTCAGCCTTGTTGGGATTAGTTTTCACATTATATGAAAAAAGGTATTTACAGAGATAGGTAAATAGTAATTTTCATATTTACCAAAAGTTAAATATTAATTAGCTAGTATGTATCTATATGGTTAGTATGATAATTTTGTATTAGATAGGTTATATTATTGTTAAGATATATTGTTAATAGGTTATAACAATATATCTAAATAGGTTTGCTTAATTATAGGATTTGGGTGAGAGAAAATAGTAGAGAAGTTATAGGAATAATATTCCTATATATTTGTATTATGTCTCAAATGTTAATTAATTAGAGTGTGAGAACTAATGAATGTAGTTAAGAATATATTTGTGTTGAAATAATTCTCTGTGTATTTAGATTTGCATGAGTTAAATCATTATTTGACTCTCTTCCAATTCTCAACAGTGGTATCAGAGTAGGATCTATTTATTTAATGAAGCTATAAAGATTTTATGGGAAGATCTATTTTAATTTATGGTGGCCCATATATGGATGTTTAATGATGTGAGGTATTCTATTTAGTTTTAGAGAGTAAAGCAGTGTTTTTGTATTATGTAGAAGTTACATTAGCATTTGATTCTATTTAGAGTTCCATTTAACAAATATATTTTATTATATCAAAATGATCTATTCATAAGTCAATAGATTGGGAAAACCTTGAAGGAATTGACCTATATATATTTGGATGCTAATTAGTTACATTCAAATGTATTAGAAATGTCTTGAGAGAATTAAGTGGTTTTAGATATTCTCCTTACTATGTATGTCTTTCATGATTGAGCAAGCTACAATTTTGAGCACCATTTATGCACTATCCAACTCATCTATCCTAGCACACTCTCCATTCAACTTTCATAAATCAATGGTTACCATGTATTATTTTTACAATATTTATCAAATGTGAATAAATTTTCTTAAAATACCTAGCTCGCCTCAAGCACAAGCTCAGTTAATACATTGAATGATTAGAGATATTGTTTGTTTGTCATCAGTTTAAGAGATCTAGTTTACAAACATTGTCAACACCATCAAAACTAGAACTATGTCCCATATTCTCTATTTTATTTGGCCAATATTTATCTCAAAATATCTATTCATGATTTTTATGAAAATCCATGAGTTCTATGTATCATCAAACCATTCAATCTTTGCATATAGAATTAAAACGTGCAAGACCAACTTGCCACACATATTGTCCTTTAGTTTTTTTGAACCTGTGTACTTAGTTATGGGCAATTATTTGTATTGTTCATAGGATTTGAAAAATTCAGCATCATTTCTACCATTTTTTGTGATAGATCTGCATGATGAAGACACTAGAACTTTGGCATTGAAAAGTGCCAAATCTTATTCACATTTTGTCATCTATGCATGTTTGTCATCCCTACATGTCAAACTTTTGATTGAAGTCCTATTTTTCATGGTTAGTCTAAAATTCATTTTAAAAGTTTTCTAGAATATTTTATAGGTTTTTAATTTTTTTTATTATATTGGTTAATACATCATATAATAGTTTTATGAGTTGTCATAGATGATCCTAAGTGTATATTTGTCTTGTTCAATTTTAAAAAAAAGGTCTTATGGTATTGTGAAGGTTAAAAAAAAGATGTTATAGTATTTATATTTTTTTTGCTGGAAAGTAATTAATTATTAATATGCTTATTTTTAATGTTTATAATTCTTTTATGTTTGGCCTATAGTAATTAGAATTTTGAAGTCATTTAATGTTTTAAGAGTCGTGTCATTTTGTTATGAAGTCAAATCTATAATTATATAAGTTGGATTTTTTTTTTTAAAGTTTAGAGTTGGTTTGTTAATAAGTCATTATAAGTTAGGTTTTTTAGATCTTGTAATATTTACAAAGTCTCAAATAATGATTCAAGTGTTAATATTTAAAAGAGTTAAGTTAAAAAATTATTTAACGTGTCAAAAGCAAAAATTCAAAAGTGTCAAAGTTTTTTATTAAGATCTCATCGAGTCATGATATTATATAGAGTCTTGTATGTTGTAGTGATTTTTCAAGAGTCATAGATGCAAATTCACTTATACATGATGTCTGCATTGTGGGGGGGATCTTCCTTAGAAAAATACATGTAACTGAGTTTCATCAAAATATTCATTGAGTGAGCAGCTTTATCATCTACTAGAGTATACATGGAGGAAGGATGTCTTTAAAATACCTCTCATCAGTCTCCAATGATGGGGCCACACCAATGATGCGGTGACATTTTATGGTGTGTTATTTTTATTTTTTTTAGTGTGGTGTGGTAGTTACATTTAATTTTTAGCATGTGTGAAAAATAAGAATAGCTATACCTGGTCACTTGTGAATAATATTCCCATGAAATCCCTTTTCTATATGTACATTGGATAATGTTGATCTAAAAATCATTGTATCAATCATGATGAAAATTTAGTGGTAAACTTGAGAAAACCATTATGTAAGGTTAGTAGTGAACCTGAGAAAACCATTTTGTAAGGTTAGTGGCGAACCTAAGAAAACCATTTTGTAAGGTTATTGGTGAACCTGTGAAAATCATTTTTGAAGGTTATTGGTGAACCTAAAAAACTAATTGTAGATGAGTGTGAATAAATATATGTGTTATGTCACAAGTATGCATAGAATATCATGAGCACACGGAGGTGGTAAGCTACAATTAGAAAATGAGATATATTGTACCATGTAAAAACTATAGGGGTATTGTTGGGATTAGTTTTCACATTATGTGAAAATAGGTATTTATAGATAGAGGTAAATAGTAAGTTTGATATTTACCAAAAGGTAAATAGTAATTATTTAGTATGTAACCATATGGTTAATATGATAAGTTTGTATTAGATAAATTATATTATTGTTAAGATATATTATTAATAGGTTATAACAATATATCTAAATAGGTTTGCTTAATTATAGGATTTGGGTGAGATAAAATAGAAGAGAAGTTATATGAATAATATTCTTATATATTTGTATTATGTCTCAAATGTTAATTAATCATGGTGTGAGAATCAATTAATATAATGCAGAATATATTGGTGTTGAAATAATTATTTATGTATTCAACTTTGCATGAGTTAAATCATTGTTCAACTCTCCTCCAATTCTCAAAAAACCCAAGAAACACATGCAAGAGTGTGGAGGGATATTTTAACTAGTGTGAGAGTGGGTTATGACCATTATGGCCTCTTCATGCCACTTGTACACCAAGATTACCTTCTCTCTCTTGATCACAACTCTACATATTCGAGCCTTAAGGCCTTTATTATCATCCCTCAGCTGGGTATGATAAAAATATCCCTAGATTTTAACTTTATAAACCTCTTGGAATGTTAATTGACTATTAAAACTTTTTCATGATTAGACTCTAGTATGTATATGCTTGTTTTGATATGTGCAAGTGGTGTAATTTATCCATTTATAGGTGTTTTCCACACCTAGATGATAGTAGTTTGTTTATGTAGGTCATATGATGTGTTAAAGGTTGGTAATCATAATTGAAGTGTAGATTGGTTGGAAGTGTCTCAAGATAGGCTACTCATCCATCACCTCCAAGTTGTATCCATCCACCACAACCTTCATATCAAGAATTGTTGCATAGAAGCCTTGGAGAAAGTGTTTTAGTTTAGGTTTAGTTCAATAGTTTTGTTTCAAGTAAAATAGAGTAGACAATGATATTTTTGCATCACCATCCTTATATATGTTTCCTTTTATTCATTCATTTTATCCCTTTTTCACCCTAATTAGTAGGTCTTAGTGATTTTAAGCTATAACAAATGCACCAGGGGAGCTAGACCAATAATCTATAGGTTTATCCCAATCATAGATCACCCATAAACTTTGGCTATTCCTATGTTACCCAAAATTTGGAGGTAGGTCTAAACAACCTCCTCCTAAGGTGCAGGTTTGAGTGTTAACAATAACCTCGATTAGATTTGATAGGAAAATTAAAATGTTGAGATTCTTTGAATGGAACACTTGACAAGGGTTAAAAGGTTGGAATTTTAAATACATCATGTTTTTAGAATTGTTTAAAATTATAAGGGTTGGTGTCTCATTAAATCCTATAGATAACACCATTATGGGGAAACTTGACACATTGGCAAGTATAAGAGGCCCCTCATACGATGAGTCCAAGGCCTACCAAGTAAGATGTTGTAAGAAAGGGTAAAGTTAAATATCATAACCTTCACTTAGAGAGTGTTAATAGGGATGGTAATAGGAATCCACATGCAACCTAAATGAGGCATTTACCTTTGATCATAACCTTGACATGTCTTTCATATGGACTTAAGATTACACTCAGAATGTCTAAGAGTTTTAATGAAGTTGAGGGAAGTGACACAAGTACCTGAACCCCCATCAATCAAGTCATGTTTGACTTAGATATCACTGATTTGAACACTTATAAATATTTGAGGATCATCTAAATGAAGTAGAATCTCATTATGGATTATGGAATTAATAAGGACTTTGAGGAAAAGAGAAGTGTCCATTGTTTCATCAATGTGTATACACATTTCTTCGCATTGTTGTAATATACTATCTTCTGACCTAGATAAGGTAGCTTCATATCCTAATAGGGGAGGATGGGGGATCTTCATTTCATAAAACATTGCATTAGGTAGTTGTAATGACATGGAGAAGTTTGCATGATTTCAAGAAAGGGTATTTGAGATGGGAGATTAGTGAGTTATACAATAGGGTCCCATTCATCATAACCCATGGGGGGACTACTAGATAGAGGCATTAATGTTGGAGGATATCCTAGGAAGGAGAATTAAAAGTGAATTAAAACTTATGTTTATAAGACATGGTCAGTTTATTTTGGGTACAAATTGATTGATTTTCTTTAGATGATGGCATATTTGATTTAGGGTTTTTTTGTGATAGATTTGAAGAAATTTTATTGGAAAGGTGAAGTATGTTTTTTATGGGTATATATGTTGGGGTAATTGTATAAATAATATGAGATTTGTTATCTAATTGAGGTGTTGGAATTGGTTCTTGGAAAGAGATAAGCTCCTCTTGCCCCAACTCTATTAGGTGAGATGGGGAAGAATCTTGGATAACACAAAATATTGGGGATGTTTGGCATGGGTGTATTAGATTAGAATAGATCAAATCAACTACTCTTCACATATTAGTCATATTTACCACATTATCTTTAGGAGTTTGGTCTATAATAATTTCAACATTATTTTTGTAAGGATCAAGCTTGTCATTGTTGTCTTGATGATTAGGAAGAGGGTCTTTATAGATGGTAAAATGAGCATTGGCCTAGTTTAAATATTGTTTTTTTGTTTTTTGTTTCATAAGATTTAAAGTCTATATCATAGGATTATTGGAATTTAAGAATGAGTGAATCATGATAAAATTTTGTGCTAAGGAGGATATCCATAGCTAAATTATGTAATTTCCTAAAATTCTCTTAAGAGTGGCCCAAACCTGTATGAAACAAACAAAATTTATTTGGATCATACCATGATTTCATAGGATGAGTGGGGTCAAGATCTCATGGTAGAGGCCTAGGTAGATTATTTTGGAGCTCAGATAGGGTTAACAAATTATGAACATTGATGTTGTTAATTTCATAAAACTGAGGATTAGGGGTGTTATTTAGAAGGGGAACTTGCTTTTTAACATGGTTGGGAGCAATAGATTAAATATTGTGAATGGTATCATAGGAATAAGTGACATCATCATTTGGTATCATGATGATTTTTATTTTTAAAGAGCATGATAGTTCTCATATGAGGTTGGGATGCATCAAACTGGTGCATGAGAAAATCTTGGCATTTGGCTGGGTCGAGGGCTTCTTCCAAATTTCTTGGAGAGAGAGTCCTAACTTGATATTGCAATTTTGGATAGAGAGTGTTAGTGAATATATGAAATATATTATCATCTACCATGTTATGATCACACTTATTAGACAAGGTCTTCCACTATTTGATGAAATTTTATGTTGTTTCAGTTTCGAGATGCTTATAATTGATAAAATGAACCAAGGTATTATCAGAGAGGTCACTAGTTTGAAACTCTTATACAAGGGAATTAACTACATAATCTAAACTAGTGATAGAATGGGATTTGAGTTGACTATACCAATCTAAAGCATCTCTAAGTGTTTTTGCTAATAGCTTGATATTAACAAAAGTGTTTAATTTGACCCAATATTTGTAGAGATTACCAAATGTTTTTAAATATAAGGTATGAATAGTTAACCCATTGTAACTAATGATAGGTGTGATACCTCCTATGTCTATAATCTCAATTTTATGTGTATGAGGATCATTTTGAAGATGTTTAATTATTTTTTTAACAAGGGGTGGTTAAGGAATGAGGTTGTCATGGGAATACTTAAGGTTGTGGGGGGTATTTTGATTTTACACTCCCCATAGAACCTATTGAGGTTGATTTTGAAGGTGAATAATATGATTTTTCATTTTCATCATTTTATTGGCATTATTAGTTTGAAAATCATTCATTTGATTAATATTTTTCAATAAGATTTTATGGGTTTGAGTGATATTTTGACTAGTTTTTATGGTACATAAAGCATTAGCATTGGTATTAGTGGCTTGAGTTGTACTATGAGAAGTGTCAAGTGTGACACTAGTGGTGTGAGAGGCATTGGTAGAAAATAAGGCACTAGTGGAATTATAAGCATGTGTAGTAAAATGTGTACTGGTATAAGGAGAGGCATTAGAATAAAAAGAGGAATTCATGGCATTATTACCATTGGTAACAAATGGTGCACTAGCAAAATGATTGAGAAGGAGGTGTCTTGGAAAAGGCCCACTAGATGTTGAACCTACCATGTTAATAGTGATACTTGGCATGGACGTTGAATAAATTAAAAAAGAGGTCATAGTGTGAGGAGTCAAGATAGAAGGGAGAGGTTGAGAAGAAAAAAAGGTATCACCCAAAAATCCATGAGAGAATGTAGGTGATGGTGAATATGGTTCTCTGACTTGACCAATTATCATGAGATTGTAAATAGTTGAAGGATCTTTCCCCTATGTTGAGGAAACTCATTAATGAAAAAAATCATTTCAAGCATTTACTCTAATTATGATTGATATTATAAGAAGAAAAGAGGGTTATGAAATGAATGTGAATGAGGAAGAGTCCTATAATTTTTAGTGTGAGTGGCCACATGCACCTTGCTTTCATCTAAAGTGAAAGCCACAAGTTGTTTACTAGTAAACCTTTTGGAATTATTAATTTTATCATGTCAATTGAGTTACACTCTATGTTATCTTCATAAAATAATTTCATGATGAGGAAAAGAGGCTAAAAAGAGTGATGCAAAGAAAAAATTAGAAAATAGGATACAAAGTTGAACTAGTCAACTGTGTTCTATAAATCATGGAATAGAGTAGGAAGATAAGGATACATAGTCATGCAAGTCAATTGTGTATTATAGGTAAGAAGGATAAATATTTTTTAAGAAACTATATCAAAAAAGATAACATTATTATAAAATAGGGGAATTTTTTTCAAGATAATTTGAATCAAAATGAAAGCAAGCACACAAATAATTGGATCAATGTGACTAATCTAATTGGAACACATAGAACAAACCTTGCACCAATATTGGCCAATGAAAGTTTTACAATACAACACACAATGATCAAATATAAATAAATAATTAGAAAATAAATTCTATCTAGGTGGTCATCCTAAGTGTTATTAAGTTATAATAAAGTGTAATTTTAATGTGATAGGGAAGTTGTCTGAAATAAGGAAATAAAAATCAATCTAAGGTTAGTTTTAGGACATTTGGGTTGAAAGGGATTTGTATTGGTTATGGTAATGACTTGATATTGGGGCCTACACCCTCACTTAAAAATCCTTTATCAATAAGGGTGTCAGTTGATTTGCCAATATATGCCATCAACCATGTATTTATAATTAGCTAGAAAACCAAGTTAGTTTCCCCCTTGGTGATGAAATCCAAGTAGGTAGGACTTAGGAAGACAAATATTTAATGTTTTTTGAATGTAAAGTGATTTTTTAGTGTGTGAAAAAATGAAAACAATGTAACTAAAATGGTAATTTTAATAACCACCTATTTAAGCTATGTGAGTTGCTCTAATCATGTAAACAACTACAAAGGAAAGGTTAATTAATTACTATCAAATATGGGTTAATTCCTTGATTGAGAATAATATAGAGTCCATTTAGGTGACACTATATGAAAATAGTATATAATAGAGTTGAAAAGGTCATTGTTGTTATATATAATCAATTTATATAAGAATACACTCAAACAAGTCGACTATGTCTTTTATATAGAAGATAAACTACAAAATTGTGTTGAATAGGTTGACCTAGTTGGTTGTAGGATTATAGTTTTATAGACTAAAAATTTGTGAAAAATAGTAATAAAATAAGAACTAAAATGACAAAGAGAGAAAGGAAATAACCTTGATGGGATTGAAGATGTTTTAGATTGCAATTTTTTATGTTATGATGTTTAAATGTTTTTTTTTAAATTCTGCCAGCTAGGTCAACTAGTTCAAATAAGTTTGAAAAACCATGTATTCTAAAGAAGAAATAATGAATAGAGTCAACTAGGTTAACTATATTTATAGACCTATATGTTGATAAAATAAAGTAGGGAATAGAGTTGACTAATTTGACTATGTATTCTAATCTAGATATGAAGAATAATATTGTGTTGAACTGCTTGATCTAGGACCTGTAATTGGCAAAGACCTACATAGATAGAATAAAATCATTTTGAAGTGATTATGTGTTAAACCTACACATAGAAAGTTATAACTATATTGACTGGTTCGATACAATAATGTAAATATATAAGAATATAATATGATGACAAAAATGATGGTGTGAAATAAAACCTTCAAGGGATAGCTTCACATTGGGTTCACCAGATTGTATGTAAATGGAAATTTAAGTGATCTATAAATCAATCCTAGCCCAGAGAAGATAAATCCTACTTACACTTATAATTATTGATACATTATATATTTGAAGTCATGACCAAGATGGATCCTCTAGACCCAGCCAAGGGATATCTTACCATAATAAAATCACTAGGGATAGTTCCAAAGCCTCCAATCAATCAAAACTATGTAATAACCCTAAATAAGTCCTATGTTTTCATATTCACAAGAGTAAATGATAAGTAAATTAAAATCCAATCTAGTTCTCCCCAAATATTATGGCACAAAGTGGGGGTAATAAACATAAAATTAAACATTCATAAGAGATATATACTCACTTCAATATATACAAAATTATAATACATGGGATAGAGTAAAAATGCAAATCTATCTACTTTTATAAAGGGAGAACAAAGTTAGGAATATTTACCTTTGAAGATGAACCTTCCAAGACTCAATCTCTCCCTTGGCCAAGGTGATTTGTAATAGGTTGTTGTGGTATGTAAGGATAACAAGGATAAGTCATCTCTATGATACATAACCTATCTATGCATCCAAAAGACTTTTCCACAAGATGATATCTATATCTCCAAAGAAATTATTAAAACCCTAAACTATGCTCCTCAAGTAGAATGTTGGATAAGAAAATGTACAATATATATTTTTCTTCTTCTCTTCCATATAAATGATAGAAATGAATGTGTATATATAGTTGAATCTAACCCTAAACATTTTTTAAAAATTAGTTGATAGGGTCAGCTCAATCAACTCTATATTGTTATTGAAAAAATAAAATTACATCTTGGTTTATGTTGGGTAAGGGACAACCTAGGCCCTAAATGAGTTTTATCAATTAGAGTACAGGGTCGATGGGGCTAATAGTGTAACATAAACCCTTAGAAAGGGTTTTAGGCTAGGGAATGGACAACAAAAGTGGAAAATAATTATAAGAGGGTGAAAAAGAGGAGGTAAATCTTAGGAGAGTTTTTTTAGGGAAGGTAGGATTGATATTAAGTGGTATTATAGGGATAACAATCCTACAAAGCACAAATGGTCTACCCACACCTTTCTTAGTGTACCCCTTAAGGCATGCAATCATAGATATTGAGAATTGATGGGTTCCTACAAGAGAGAAACCATCAATAATTAATAAAAGTTTGAAAATATTATGTGGATACACTATCCTTATGTGCTTGTGACAAATCTAGGCAATTTTTAATGTTGTCCTTAAGGTCTTATTTTCAAATTCAATGGGAAATACATGTTTCTTTCCATAGACCAATTCATATGGAGTGAGTCTAGTTGTGGTCTTCCATGTGATTTGGTATGCCCAAACTACTTAATGAAGACTACTTTCCCAATATTTATGATGCACATTGACTATTTTGGTGAGGATTTTCTCTAACTTCCTATTTATGAACTCTACCTATCCATTAGATTAAGGATGGTAGGGGGTGGATTTATTGTGCCTGATTTCATATTACTTGATAAGGGAAGTTATGATAGCATATGTATATTGAGGACCTTTGTATATAATAATTTCTCTTGGTACCCCATAACAGGTGAACATTTCCTCATATAAAAATTTATCTATTTTCTCATCTCTTGCATGAGTTCAGGCCTTCACCTCAACCCATTTAGTGACATAATCCATGCAAACCAATATGTACTCCTTATTTTTGGATTTTTTATCTATGGGACCCAAAAAATTAATTCCTTAATTATCAAATGGTTCCAAAACCAATTATGATTGTAATGGCATTTCATCTTAATGTGTGGGCTTTCCCATATGTTGGCATTGATCACATTGATAGGTGTATTCTAATGATTCATTATGTAGAGTAGGATGGTAGTATTTGGTAATTAGAATATTGATGGAAATATTTTTTCTAGTAAAATAACCACCACAGAGTTTAGCATGACATGGTAAGGATGTCAACAACCTCATCTTCTCAGATACACTGATGCATAACTAAATCTAGTCCTGTGAAAAATAGGTACCTAAAGATCCATGAGTATAGCCACTTTTTATAATTAAATTATGCTTTTGTTTGAGAGAAAAATGTAATGGTAATAATGTTGAAGATAAATAATTAGAAATATCTGGAGACCAAAGATTATTAATGGTTAGTGAAAAAAGTTGATCATCAGAAAAAGAGTCATCTACTACAAGACTTGTCTCATTGAGAAATCGAGATAATAAATCTAAAACTACATTATCCTTGCCTAGTCTATTAACAATGGTTATATCAAATTCCTATTAAAAAATAAACCATTTGATTATTTTTCTAGTTACTATAGGCTTATTTTTTAAATACTTGATTGTTGCATGATCAATATGGATGAAGACTTAGTACCTAATAATGTAGTATCTAAACTTATTAATAGTATAGTCTAGGGTAAGGAATTAATTTTTGTATAACTGTATAGTTTATTTCAGCTCCTTGGAGTTTTTTTTTGATAAAATAAATGGTGTAGCTTAAGGACTACTCTTTTTGACCAGAGACATATCCTAGAGTACAATCAAAAGTGTTTGTATGGATATGAAAGGGTTATGTCCAGTCATAACCTCTTAAAACATGAGTTATTATCAGTAAATATTAGATATCTTGGAATTTTTCTTGACATGCAACAATATAAACAAAACCAACATATTTAGAAAGCAAAACAAATAAAGGTGTTATAATTTTATTGAATTCCTTGATAAATATATCGTAATAAATAACATGTCTTAGGAAACATCTAACATCTTTTTTATTCTTTAGAATTGGTAAATATTTGATTATACTTATCTTTGCAAGATATACCTTAATCCTATAGGTGAGATGTGGTGTCCCAACATAATACCTTTTGTCATTAACTTGTAGCACTTTTCATGACTTAGAGATTGTTGATGGTCTTGAAAATAATGAAGGAATTTTTCAATGATTAAATGGGATCCATCATAGGTTTCTCCATAAATGGTGAAGTCATCCATATATATTTCCACACAATCTTGGGAGAGATTATTAAATATGCTCAAGATAGGTCATTAGAAGGTGGTTATAACATTGTATAAACTAAATGTAAGTATTGCATATGAATGAATTACCCTAAGGACATGTGAAGGTAGTCTTTTCTTGGTCCTTAGGTGATATTATGATCTATTTATAACCACTAAATCCATCAATAAATGAGAAATATTTTTTTCCTACCAATATGTCAAGGACTTGGTCAATATAAAGAAGGGTAAAATGATCCTTCCTTGTAGCTACATTCAATTCCCTATAGTTTACACATATAATCCATTTACCTTTTTTTAGTTAAAATCACAAGGGGTGAAACCCATTGAATATCATAAATAAGATTTATAAAACTTACATCTAATAGCTTATACAACTCAATTATGACTATATATTTAATAGTAGGGTTCATCATACATTGTGGTTGGCAAATGGGATTACATTCTTCATTGGTGTATATGTGATGGGTGCATAAATCTGGAGGATACCCTTCATATCATGATAATCGTAATCAAAATTTATCTTATGATTTTGGAGCATAGTGAATAACTTGGTTTCTTAGTGGATTGTCAACTTATTTTTGATATTGAGGGATTTTCTGAAAGGATTTCCACTTGCTTGGATAGGGACAACATGGATTCAATTTTACCTATCATTAGGTCATAGATGTAATGGTGTGGTAATAAATAATGGAAGGTTTTAATGTATTTTTCAAGTTTAGAGGGACTAATCTCAAGGAAGATATTTTCAAAATGGTATGTTGTACATTTAAAGATATTATATGTTTCAATGTCCTCTTTATAAGTGTTTTTTAAAATATGATAGATTATTGTGTCTTTCTTGTGATATTTGATGGATGTGCTACAGTCAAGTGTGCATAAAATGTGTAAATAAAAATGTTTCTCATCTACTTATTTTACCCAAGAATATTGGTATTTGAATAGGAAATTATTTTTTTGGATATAACACTAAATTCTTAGAGTCATTTCCTTTTGAAATAAACATTTATCTTGACCTACAGCTAATGAAAGCATTGACTATGGCAAATCATGACCTTCCTAGGATAAGTGGGCAGCCTCCTAGGTTATTTTTTAGTTTTGTAATGATTAAATCTACTAAATATTCCCATGAATCCATAGTGATGAATAGATATTCAATCATCCCCTTAGATTTAATAGTTGATCTATCAACTATTTGTATGATAGTAGGTGTTAGGTGAAATTATTTTATTCCAAGTTTGTGCATGATTTATATAGTCATAAAATTGATGGTTTACCCTAAATTAATCAATGTATTTATTATAATTTGGCCATTAATGTTGACATTGAGTACTGTAGACACCCCATTCTAGCCACAATTGGCTTTCAACTAGACTTCAGATTGATTTCTACCAAAAAGAACAAATTAAGCCTAGGAATCACTAAACACCCATATTTTGTCTACACATTAAAAATTAGTGCTTAGAATCATGTTGAGGCATCCCTATTTGGGGTATTATCCTATACATAACATTGACCTCTCATGGATTCATATTTAATCACCTTACAACCTAACAACTAGTAGTTTGGTCTTTGGACCCATTAAGCAGGGTACTTGAACAATTCTTAAAGTGATAAAATCCTAAGTTGAATAAATAAACTAATTAAACCAAATTAAATTCCTAAGTGAATTTTCCATGTGAAATTAGTGAAAATAATTTTTTGGAAAGGAAAATTCAATAAATATGAGGTCATGATGATATCATCATCCTCAAAGTTAAGGAATTCAAAATATTTCCCTAAATACAATAATTTCAGAAATGGAGAGCCATGATAATTAATGGGATCTCTATTCCAAATATTAATTACATGTTCCCTAATTAACTCAACTAGGATTACCCTTAACTCACTTAGGGTTAGTTTGAACTCAACCATAGTTAACTCTAACTTAACTACACCTAGGATAGAGTTAGTTTTGGAGGCTATAAATATAAGGCCTCACCTATTGATCCATAAGCTCTCTTGGTGTAAATTTATTATGTACAAACACATAAAGAATTTCATTATTTTAGTATTACCATACCTATTTTCTAATCCAAGCCAAATCTAAAATCAACATTACTAAGGTACCAAGGAAAGGTGAATCAATGGAGCTTCATTGACAAAGATTTCTTGAGCACACAACTGAGCACATCAACCCATTACCAACTCACAACACTTTCTCTCATGTAAGGTAATTTTTTTTGTTTTGATTTCAATTTTTTAGTTAATTGTGTAGTTCTCTAGCTCCTTGATTGTCTAGGCTAGAGGTGTTAGTTTTTAGTGTGTTTATTTTGATTGATTTCTTGACTAACACCATACTGATCTCCCCTCAATGTCAATTTCCTTGCTCATATAATGGCATGTATAGTGGGACGCTCACCCCAAAAATATATTAATATGGAATTTTAGGACCTCTTACTAATATTTTTCATGCTAAAATTTTGATTTAGTGACCAAAAAAGTGAAAACTTGAAGCTCATAGATCTTACATAGAGTCATATAGTTTTACACCTGGTAGTTGCAATATTGCTCTAAAAAGATGTGGTATTACACATGTATTTTTGCATGATAGTTGCATTATTTCACTATAGAAGTGCAATTTTGTGTGATTAAATTTTGTTTTCCTTACTATGTGTAGTTTTGCCTTTGATACATGTGTTAATTTGCTCACAATAGGTGGTTTTGACTTAAATTATGTAGTTTTTCAGGGAATATAGTATTACAATAGGTAAATGCATTATTTCCATTGTAATAAGTGGTTTTGTGTTGTTAACATGTAGTTTTATACTAATAGTGTTTATTTTGTAGGGTAAAATGTGATATTTCCTAGGACATGTGATTTTTCCATCATGATATGCAATATTACACTCTATAGATGTAGTTTTTCATTAACATTTTTTTAAAAATCAAAGTGTAATTTTGATTTATGTAAGTTGTTATTTTATAAGGAATATGTGGTTTTGCTCTATAGATCTATGGTATTATACTAGGTAAAAAAGGCATAAAACCCAAGAGCCAAAAACTCATTATTATTTCCTCATTTGATTTTTACATTCTAAATAAAATAACCCTATAACAATGTTTGTAAGACCTAAAGGCCAAGGAAAGATGTTTTTATCACTTTAAAAGTTTATTTAGTGCTTAAAAATCATTTAGTCACTTTGTTTTTATTTTTCAAATTTCACAAATTAACAAACAAAGCCAAGGGGATAAGTTTCACATCAGATTTAGCTTGGGGATTTAACATGAATAAAAACTTAGACTAAACATTCTTAAGCGCTTCCTTGTTTATCATTTTCTCTATTTGTTATTTTTGTAAAATAGACTTAGCACATATGTTCTCTCCCTACCCCTTTTAGGGAAATCAAGTGACTAAAAGTGCTTTATCCGTTACTTATGTCACTTAGTCCATATATAGAAGGAAATTTTCAAAGTCACTCCCTAAGATCCAAGTGACTTGGGTGATCATAAAATGACCTTAAAGTCCTTCTATATGTTTATTTCTTACATCTTGGCTTGTGGGTAGGATTTCATCACCTCTCCATAAGTTCTTTAGGGAAGTGTTGACCTGAGAATTAATCCCCCAACATTTTTTTAACCCCAATCCATGGTGGGTTATACAAATTAAGCTAGTAAATTATTGGGATGGTAGTTTGAGTAGTGAAACTACCTTTGTTAGGGATTGTTACCCTTAGAACAATGGATTACTTTGGACATTTCACTACACTAAGTAATTGACAGATGTAGTGGTTGTAAAAAAGGACAAGACCTATTTACAACAAGATAATTAACTTGGATCCAAATGATGCGTTCCACCCTAGTATGAATCACACATATGGGACCATTTATAACATGTAAAAATTATAGTTTTTAGACAAACCTCACTTTTATCAATGTAGGGAAAGTAACCCAAAGTTCTATGTCACCATATGAATTATTGAGAGAAGAGGGAACCTAATAACCCTAATTTTCATACACATCTAAATTTTTGGATTAACAAATTATTTCCTCTAAAGAAGGAGTATATAGATGGAATTTGATGGTATGAAGCTACCTTGTCAATTTTTAGGAATGGGATGATATACTTAGGTGTTTTTACTTCTTTTCCATTTTAATTTCGTTATTTTGAGTCAATTTTTTTTTTTTTTAAAACCATGTCCAAAATGAGTCATGAATAAATCACATGTTTATACACCACTTTTTTCTTAAAGATGTGTTATGCCATCCATTTGTTGCCACACTTTGCCTTGGACATTTTTCAAACTTTTGAGTGTGTGTGTCACTTTTTTGAAAGGGGAATCATTACTCTACCCATTTCATCTAAATTATTTACCTTAGAGTTTTGAATCAAACCATTTATCATACATTTTTAAATCAATAAAACATCATTACATTGCTCACATTATTTCAAAGACCCTTTGCCTTGTGTTAATTTGAGTTTGAAACCACATATACCTTTTGGTCTATGTTTGGTATTGTTACATCATCTAATTTGACTTAGAATGTTATTTATTTTGGAAACAAATTCTTCTAAACCAAGTTTGAAATTGGACTTGTGAAGTTCAGATTCAAACTTTGATTGGTTTATGCTTTTCCCTTGCTTAATTTTGGCTTAGATGTTTACCTATTACTTTTGAATTATGAAATTTGGACTAATTCCTATATTTATTTGAAGATATTTTATGCCTACTTTTTTGAATTGATCTCTTTTTCATATGCCTCACATCTATTTTCTTATTTATAACTAAGGTCAAAACTCTCTCTCCAAGTATAACCTTGAACATGATTAGTTTACATTTGAGTCATGCTCATCACTTAAGATTGAATGTTTTACTCCTCATCCTTATTTTTGCCTACTTGTAATTAATTTTCATAATTAGTTTTATGTATGTGCCTAAATTCCAATGTCTTTTACCAATGATCAAGTTTGTGTTTGAATCCATATGCCTAGTTTGAGTCAAAGTGTTTCAATTTTTTTGATTAATTACCTTTCATTTTAGACTTAGCTTTTTCCAAGTCTAGCTTTGTGTCGTGTTCCCAAATACCTATAATTTTACCTTTCACCTTATACTTAGTTTAATCCAAGTATATATTTATGATGTGTTTCTAAAGACCTAGTAATTTTCCATTTTCTCTTATACCTAGTTTGTTCCAAGTATATATTTGTGTTGTGTTTCTAAAGGCGTAGCATTTTTATCTCTCATTTTAGACCTAGTTATTTTGAGCCTAGCTTTGTGCCTTGTTCCTAAAGACCTAGAAACCTTTTCCTTTTTTAGACTTAGATCAGAGTTGTTTGAACCAATTATTACCAAGTTTGGCATTCAACTTTATATTTAACTTGACCATTTGTGCCATAAATTTGACATTAGACCTTGAAGACATTTTAGAACAAGTTTATCATTTATTAATTTTGGAGAACAACTACATTGCTAGGCCAAGTTTAGATCATTTACCTTTTATACCAAGTTTTCAAGTTTGGACCATTTACCATTTAGATTGTGTTTTAAGATTTTGTATAACTCTAGGCCTCTTATTCATTAAATTTTAATCATCAATTTGGATATCCCTTATTACACACATAGTGGAGCCAAGTATAATCCATATTATGATAATGTAGTCATGAATGATAACTTTTTTCAAGAGCCATTTGATGATGATGTAATTTATGAGATAGATCCCTATCCTCCTTACATTGATTAATAAGTAGAGAAAAGTCATCATCTATTAGCACACTACTTGGTTAACACACCTCCATATTCAAAGCAAGACCAAGAGAAAATAACTCAATATCTCGCTAGTGTGCCAATTATTGTGGAATGAGTCCAAGTTCAACTATACTAAATTACTATGTAATTGACATATGACCCATATTTATTTGATCATTACTTACTTGAAAATAAAGATGAGGTTTTTTTCAGATCCCTAGAGGTAGGGGCCAAGTTTCTAGTAGACTTCCCCCATGAAAAACTACCTAGTCTAGTTAGAGTGTTAAGAAATGTACCTTATACCTAAATTATAGAATAAGGTTCTACTATTTATACTCAACCACTCATTTAAATTTCATACCAAGACCCAAATATTATCATAAGAGGAAAGGGTCCCATGGAGGACCAATTCCTAAAAATGTAATAAGCATATCATACCTACCTTAGCATAGCACAAACTTCCAATGCCATGGCCATATCAAATGCTCCTCTCATAGAGTTAACTCCTTTAACAAGAGTGGTAGTTGATTTGACAGGTCATTACATCTAATTATATACCAATTTGTCCAAAGAACTTTAGTAGGTGACATGTTCAATGCCCCTTTCATTGAATAAATAATTTTGGCTTCCACTCAAGACAATGTGCAAAATATAGTGGATAACATGTGTCTTCCAATATAGGCCAAGGTGAGACAAATGCACCAATAAATAATTTGTAACAAAAATTACCTTTAATCAATACTATGAGTGGTTCACAATAGTAAGGGTATGAATGCCTCCTTCCCAATCATATTAGGTTACTTCGAATCCTTAACCAATTACTTATTCAAGCATGACAATAGTGGATAAGTAATTAAGCATTGATCAATGTTTTGCATCAAGAATAAGTGATGAATGTTATCCCACTTTAAAAAGTGATGGATAATATTCCATGATGACAAAAAAAGTCTAATTTACCATCATAGTAGAGGTAAATTCCAATTTATAAATGTACCTTAACAATCTCATAAGAATATACCTTTACAATCATAAACATTATCTAATTAACAACATATTTATATTGGTCAAAGATAAATGCCAAACACCTAACAAGCATCTAGTTTAAAATAGGTGTTTAAAAACAAATAGGTACCAATATTTAACTAGTTCCTATTAGGAAATAATTTCCTCTTACTCATCAAGTGCCCCAAATACAAAGATAGGGCCTTGGTCAATAAAAATTTCCCTTTATTCATTCAAGTTCAACTAGTTGACAACAAGTCCCTACTCAACCTCAATAAACATAGTATAGTTCATAAAGCCAAATATTTATGTCACAAACCCAATTCCCTCAGACCTAAGGCCATATATTGAATCTAAACTATAATATATACCAACAATGAATGCAATATCAATAGTTACATCCAAATCTATGGATGCATATCCCTAGTTTATTCACCCATCAAACTAATATTCCACAACAAACCATTCCTCCATTATACCATGGTTAAGGTAATCCACCTTTGATCTCTCAACCATAGCCACAACCATAGGTACCATCAATTTTATTGGCTCAAGAACTATAACAAATTAAGGATGTGATTATTTATATTCAAATAGGGAAGCAAACCAAGAAATTTAAATTAGATGATGTGTGTTCCTACCCATTTAACATGGAGTATCTTTATATGTTATTTCCTATGGGTTATGAACCACAAAAATTTGACAAGTACAAGGTTAAAGGAGACCATAAGGCACATCTAACAAAGTTCTTTATCACTTTCCATCCAATAGCTTATAGTGACATTTACCTACTCCTTTTGTTTCTTTGAAGTCTATCTAGATAGTCTTTGGAGTGGTTTCTTAAATTGTTTAAAAAATTAGTATTTGATTTTGATAATATCTCAAATAAGTTTATGCAACATTTATTCTATAATATCAAACATGAGAGTTAGTCTAAGGATAAAGTTGGATAGAGCTATGAAAACTACTTATAGAGATGGAGAGTGATTTATAGTCACTTTACCCATAACTTACCAAATAAATAATTGGTCATTATGTTTACCAAAAATTTACACAATGAGATATCTTGTCATCTAGAGCTTCAACATGCACATACCTTCAAGGATATTATTTAAAAAGGTTTACATATTTAAAACTCCCTTATTAACAAAGAGATTATCAAATTGACCTCCTCAAATTAGAATCAAAACCAAAGCCAAAATATAGGCCCAAGTCAAAACCCTAATCTAATCTAAGTGCAAGCATCTCTACCAGCTCAAGCTAACAACTATGAAAAATCCAATCCATATAATAGCAACAAGAATTTTTTGGGTAATAGAGTGACTGAGTCATGCCATGTCCAAATGGTGTAAACACCATATGCTTAGATGTAAATGTAGCTTGTTATACATCAACAACATATTTAGCAAGGGCATCTTATGTATCAACCTAGATTGGTACCTCAAATTCCATAAAAACCACCTTTATCAACCCCTCCTCTAAGAAGAAGACCCACTCCTAGAGTCTTCAACAACCTTGGTGAACCCATTGAAGTAGTGTTTTGCAATACATACATATAAAACCAATATGAATATTTGGTTGATTCCAAATCACTATCATGAGGGTACACTATATCTATACTAGTATAAGGTATAGACATCTAATTCCTAAAACTTTTTGTGTTGAAATTGCCAATCTCACTTGAATTATACTCAAATGTACATTTTATTCCAAAATCACTAAAATGCACTAAATGATTCAAACTTGTCATTTACAAGTGCTAATTTAGGCCAAAGTATCTATAAATTGGGCAATGTGTTTTATGTGATACCTAACTTTGGTCAATTCATTTTGATTCAAGATGATTTCACCTTTTTGTGCTCTGGATCACTCTTTTCTTCTAATTCATTAGTACACATCATGTACCTTTGTTATTTTATATTGGTGATAACCTAAATGGGAATAAAGTTACAACACATCTAACATCACCTTTCAATTCTTCTTGAGTCAAACTATGACCCAGTAATATGACTTTTTGACCATTTTGATTAATTAAGGACCAATTTCCAAATAATTTCACAAATATTAATTAATCTTATTTAAGTATAATTAATTGAAATTAAATCCTAATTAAATTCATCCATGATAAATTAAATCAATTATCAAAAAATAATTGAATATAAAGAGCATCTTAGAAGCTAATCATTACTTTTTATGATTTCTCATTTTTGGAAAATATATAAAGAATATCCTAGAGATATGCCAAACACACTAAACCAAGGTTAATAAACTCAACCAGGGTTCCAATTTAACCCATTCCAAATATTAGATTAATCAATGGCCACACATTTTAATCTTGAGATGGATAGTCATGGTTAATCTTAGACCATTTCTAAAATATATAAATAGAAGGCCTCACACTACCATTTTAATGCTCTCAATTATATATTGTTATAATGCTAAAATCTCTCCACAACTCATTTTTGTTTTTTTATTATTGCATTATTTATATTTTTAGCTTTATTGATAAGCATATTAGATTATTTTAATATCTTGAGCCTGGGTTTTGTGGAGTGTTCTTGAGATATTAGAGGAGTATGCCACCATTGTTGATAAAGCCAAGGATGCTTGATCAAAGGGAGAACATGTTTTTGAGCAATGGAGTCACTTGGGAAGGTAATGGTTTACTTTATTTCATTTGTATCTTATTTTTGTTATAAAATCAAACATGAATATATTGGATTGATTTAATTATATCTTTATGCATTTTTATTTGATTTATTGGACTAATTCTTGACTAATCATTTCTTGTAATCCACTCTATATTTTGGCACACCCAATAAGACACGATTGTTTACCCCACATCTTTGAACAAAAATGACTGTTAAAATAGCTCTTATTTTTAAAACACTTACTATTTTATTATGAAATATTTTTCTTAAAGGTTTCATCCTAATTCTCTCAAAATTTCATTAAAATATGATTTATATTTTAGAATTTGACTCTTTTAGTGACTGTCACTTTTTGTTTTCTATTTTCTAGTAAAAATGGCTAGTACAGAGCTAATAAATTTTTTTATTCATGTTTTTGACCTAAAATTTTGTAAAAAAAGTGTGATATAGACTTATAAACAACCTCTAAATATTTAGTGACAAATGAATTTATATTTTAAAATTTGTGGCTAGAATACTAACTGCATGTTTTTATGTTTTATGTGTTTGATTTTATTTGTTTTAACCTTCTAACTTGTTATTTTCATGTTTCATAGTTTTTTTTTTTTGAGATTTTTTTATTGATATTTTTGATAACCATTTCCTAACATAACATGTTTATCTTTTTTGTTTTTTCCTTTGTGTCAACAGGTCCAAGAGCATACTTTTCAAGGTTGCTTGTCTCATTTGATAAATAAGCTTCAAGGCTAAACAAAATGTTGACCCTTTTCTTAAATGAAAATAATTGGAAAGTGATCAAATAAGTCTTAATTATATATTTTTAACCTCATTTTGGGTGCTTAAAAAGAACTTAGGAATGGTTTTTTAAAAAACAAAAATACTTGTTCTTTAAAAGTTTTTGCAACTTAAGGTTAAGGGGCCAAAGAACACCACCAAATCTTTCATTATGGTGCTTTAAAACTGAACTCACTTCAAAGTTTGTTTTAAATAAGTCATCTATCATTTTATGTTTATGTTGAATGTTTTATTGTTGTTCTTTTAAAAAAATTGCTAACTAAGGCCAAGGGCCCAAAGAACACACCTAATATTTCAATTTAGTTCTTAAAACTTAAATCATTTCAGTTTTTGTTTTATGTAAGTCATTTGAAATATTTCATTATGGTGCTTTAAAACTAAACTCCCTTCAAAGTTTGTTTTAAATAAGTCATCTATCACTTTATAATTTATATTGAATGTTTTGTGATTTTTTTTCTAAAGTTTTTACAACTTAAGGCCAAGGAACTAAAGAACATCATGAAATATTTCAATTAGTGCTTAAAACTTAACTCATTTAAAGTTTTGTTTTTTATAAGTCACTTATCAATTATTTGAGAAAAAAGAAAGATCATTCATGTATGCTCTCCCATTCATCCCCTTTAAGAAACTTTTGGGATCAAAAGTGTCATCCTTATTGAAAAGTGCCTTAGTCAAAGGCATGAAAGAGATGTTGTAAAGTCTCTCCTCAAGGACTCACATGGCTTGAGTGACCTATAAGCAACCTTTAAATCTATTTCACTTAATCATTTATTTCATTGCATCTTTGCTTGTGAGGGGAAATTCATTAACTCCCACAAGTTTTATAGGGAAGATTTGACCTGGGGTTTTATCTCCCAGTATCAACTTCATCACTTGATTGGTTCCTTCTATTTTAGGGGATTTACTTAGATGATCCAATCTATGTTGAACCCTTAAAAGATGAATCAATTTTTATTGATCCCAATATGCCATCACAGGCCATTACTTATCAAATATCTATCATTCAAGAGAATATTAAAGAAATAACCACATCAAATGAAGAATCAATATTAGAGTTAGGTTCTATTTTTGAATTGACATCAGATTTAACATCAAAAATAGAATTAACATTAGTTATGACATTAGGTTTAGAGTCCCCTGCATCAGAATCAGATTTTGAAATAGATTTTAGTCATGTTTGTTACAACATTGGTACAATTGCCTTGCAAAACGAATTTGAATATATTTGTAATCCTTATACAATTTTTGAGGATGATTACTTCAGCATAAACGTAATTTCTAGTATTTTCTATGAGGATTGTGATACCTTTCATCATCTCACCATTATTACCACCCAACATAGACATTATATTGACATTCTACCTCCCACAAATGTTGATTGAGACTAACAGAATCACACTTTATTGAACTGCATCCATGGTGACATATCATTTATAGAATATCACTAGGACAAACACCCCATTCATTCATTCATTCAGAACAACAATCTCTTAGTGAAACCTTTTTGGAGGCACTAGGGGATAATAAAAGATCAAACTCAACATCTTTTAGTGAAACCTTTTTGAAGGCACTAGAAGACAATCAAAGTCAAATGTTAGCATCTTTTTGTGTAACCTTCTCAGAGGTGCTATGGGATGATCAAAACAAATTCATTGGTAAAAACCTCATCAAGGCACCAATAACTGAGCACAAAAATTCTTCACTATTTAATGAATATATTATTCAAGATTAAATAAAAATAGTTTCCAATATATAACATAATTAGATGGTATCTACTCTCATGATCAAGTAAAAAACAATCTAATGGTCATATCGAGAGCATCTTCATAAATATTTGACCCTAACACAACCAAAATTATGTCAAATATAGCATCAACAACACTACATGTGACTAAAATTCCTAATATTCATTTATTTCCCTTTCATTATACATTCCATTATCACCCACCCATTTATTACCCACTTATATCATCTATCACTAGTATCACTTTCCTTTGTCGAGGCTATAAGGATATCTTATTTTGATGTTTGAAGGGAACTGAATCAACAACCCACCAAGATCAAAAACACATTATTAAGATCTAGATCAGTACCAAGTTCTTGATTAATTAAATTTTATGAAAGGGTGTTGGATAATAACTTTATAACTAATCATTTTGATTGTCTCATTTGTTGACTAGGATGAGAATCTCTATGTTGACAAGAGAAGCAGAGCCATTTTTCACTTTTCTAATTCCCATTGAACATTATCCTTGCCTAGTATCTTGGGGGAAACCCCATATACCATTTTATTATAGGCATTATTATACCATTATGTTCCATATACCATATTGTTTGAACTACATGGACTTGAGGTCCTTTAGGACTATATAGGCAACACTCAATTTCTATTGAGGTCATCTCAACCACCCTTTTTCCATGCTCTCATCATTTTACAAGCAACCTAAGCAACACTCTCACCATTTTATGAGCAAACTAAGCCAATCATCACTTGGGGGAAGCCCTATTTTCCCTTATAGCCAATTATCTTATGATCACTTTTCTTATATCATTTTATCATACCATGTCTTTATTATTTACCAACACTTATTTTTAGTCATCCTAACGATCCCATTTTGATCCTAGTTGCTTTGGTTCATCCTACACTTTATGTGGGGGGATTCTAATCCATTTCTAACAATTTTATAATTTCATGTTGAAAGATAGTCTATGGTATTAGTGTGACATTTGATCTATCAAGTTATCTTTCATCTATCATCTTATTTGGTATCATTGATTATAACCACCTATGGAAAAATCAATATTATTTTGGTACCCTGATTATAACTACCTTTGGACAAATCAGAATTATGACATTGTTTCCTAATTATAACTACCTATGAAAAAAGTAGGCATAATTACTTTATATCATGCATTGTCATATCATATGGTCATTACTATTATCATTTGTCTTGTTTTTTCACCTTTGTTTGTGAACTTGTTATGACCTAGTTGATTTTTCATCACCTTTTATATGGGTAGAATTACTATGACTTGAGGTTCTAATGGGATTATGCAGGTTGTGATCAATTAATATTGAGGTCAACTCAGTCCCCCTTTAATCATACTTTTATCATTTTGAAAGCATTATATCCTACTAATTTTATATTGTGTAAGTCAACTTGTTCCAGGCACTTGCCATTTTTCAATATTATTTTCTCTCATCCCACCACCTTACCATTTTGCAAGACTAATCTCATTTGTCAAGTCTTCCCTTTTCTTATAAAACATTAATCATATTTTTTTGGTCATCATCATGTATTATATACCACTTCCTAGGAGAAATACATTTGGCCTAAAGTTCATGTTTGAACATGCATCCATGGAACTATGTAGGTAGCATCCATTTGTCTTGTACGTTTGGAATTAGCTCAGCCAACCCCTTCCTTTTCTTCTCTTCCCCAATTTCTTTTGTCATTGTTCATTGTTAATTATGGAACAAATTTTGTGTCTTTGTTCTTTATTATGTTGTGGTGAAAATTAACACCTCTACCACACATGCATGAACAATTATCTTTAAACTACACTAACTTGGTTTTTGTTTGTGTGTTTATTTGAGTTTTCTTGGTGTTTTTTGTGCTTTCACACATATCCTTTTATTTCTTCTCCTTTTCTCTTTTTATCACTTCTTGTATCATCTTGGTCTTTTTTTTCCCTGTATGTTTTTGCTTTTATCTTTTATGTTTCAAGAATGTCTTGATGGTCCACATGGATCTTGATTATTTATATATTGGTCTCATGTCATTAAAATGTTCCTTTTCTTTTTTAAACATTTTTGTTCCTACTTAAGTCTTGATTGATTATGTCTTGATTTCATGTTAGGTTCATTTATGTTTATCTTTTTCCTTGTCTTTTTTTTTTTTAAAATGAAAATAGTTATAACTTTGGTCTTGGTCATTATTTTACCATTATCCTTAGTTATAAGTTTTCACATTTGAACCAGCTCAATGCAATTAGAATATTTTATCATTCTAATTTATTCATACTTATGATGCCTAATTTATTTTGTTATAACAAGAAATTTGTGATCTAATGTCAAATTCTTAACATCAACAAAGCTCCAATGAACAATTCTCAATATCACTATGCATAATCTAGGCTCATGATATGAAAATAGGCATCTAGGTATCATGAATTTTAGCACTTGAAGCTATGCTTAGATGTGCATCTCTTCACATACATCATGATTCTAATCAATTCTTGGTCAATTTTATTCATCCCTCATTCTATTCTCTCCCATTTGTGGGTGAAATACATTATCTTGATGTCTTACTAGACTATGTAGGGAGTGCTCAATTTCTATTAAGGTTAGCTCGACTATCTTTCATTCATGTTTTCATCTCTTTCATCATTTTTTACATTCTCATATGATTGATTTCTTGTGGATTTCCAATACAATCTACCATTATATATACATTTGTGCCTATTCATTTTGATCTATGCATTAGGTTATCTCCTTGATTTATTTTTCTTACCAATCAGCCAAGCTGGGGTACAACATCATAATCAAATTAGCCCTATAGGGGTAAACCATTATTTATTCTTTATTAATAATCAAAATTATCCCTATTGGGGAAAAATTGTTTCATCATAATCAAATCTAATCTATTGGGGCACTTATTATTATCTTATCTTTTGAGACCACATTCTCTTTTTCCTCTAATTCTAAGCTCTCCACACTAATGCCCATGATGGAAATATTTTAGTGTGCAACGTGGCTCAAGATTTATCAATGTCATAAGTGCACAACTTGCACTCTTAGATTGGGCACGTTTCAAGTATGTCCATTAAATTTTTGGATTAAATCCTTCCCATTCACCCCATATTGGGGCCCATTATACCTCTCATTATATCTTGATCATTGATGGTAACCACATGTGCAAGCATTAGTTCATTTGGATGTGATCTATTCCATGGTTTAATCTCTCATTTTCCCTCTCTTTTTAAGAGTCCATCCTTCTCTTTCATCCTAGTATGTCCTCTTGAGGGGGCATCATGGGTCATTTCCAATTTCTTCTTGAAAACTTTTTTCTTTGAAAATATGTTGCTTCACCTAAATGTCTTACTATGCCTTTTCAAACATGGGGAAAATGTGGACATCCAATTTCTAACACTTTTTGTGTTAAAATTGTCAATTTTACTCGAATTGCATTCAAATGCACATTTTAGGCCAAAATCACTAAAACACACTAAATGGTTTGAAATTGTCATTTACAAGTGCTGATTTAGGCCAAAGTATCCCTAAATAGGGCAATGTATTTTATGTGATACCTAACTTTGATCAATTCATTTCAAGTCAAAATGATGTTTTGCCTTTGTATGCTCTAGATCACTCTTTTCTTCTAATTCATTAATGCACATCACTTACTTTTATTATTTTGTGTTGGTGACATCCTAAATGGATATATGGTTCCAACGCATCTAACATCACCTTTCAATTTATCTCGAGTCAAATTATGACCTAGTAATATGACTTTCTAACCATTTTTATTAATTGAGGGCCAATTTCCAAAGAATTACACAAATATTAATTAATCTTGTTTAAGGATAATTAATTCAAATCAAAGCCTAATTGAATTCATCCATGAGAAATTAAACCAATTATCAAAAAGGAAAATTCAAATATCAAGAGCATATTAAAATTTAATCATTACCTTTTGTGATTTTTCATTTTTAGAAAATATCTAAATAATATCATAATAATATTCCAAACACACTCAACCAAGGTTCCAATTAAACCCATTCCAAATATTATATTAATCCATGGCCACACATCTCAATCTTGAGATGGACAATCATGGTTGATTTTAGACCATTTCCAAAATCTATAAATAGAAGGCCTCACACTACCATTTTTAAACTCTCAATTGTATAATTTTATAATTCCAAAATCTCTCCACAACTCATTTGTGTTTTTATATTGCATTATTCATGTTTGGATTAGCTTCATTGATAGTCATCTTAGATAGTTTTAATATCTTGAGCCTAGGTCTTGTGGAGTGTTCTTGAGACATTGGAGGAGTTTGTCGCCATGTTGATGAAGATAAGGATGCTTGATCAAGGGGAGAACATGTTTTTGAGCTTATTTTGAGAAATAAAGTCACTTGGGAAGGTAATGTTTTACTTTCTTTCATTTATATCTTATTTTTGTTAGCAAACCCTATATGAATAGATTGGCTTGATTTGATTATCTCTTTATGCATTTTTATTTGATTTCTTGGACTAATGGTTGTCTAATAATTTATTTTAATCCACTCTACATAGATATCATGAGTTCTATTAATACCATCATGTTCATGAACATTCCATACATTATTATGTATAGTTGAAACACTCTATTAAAAATATGCTATAAAATGAGGAAATCTAGTTGAATAATAGAGCAACTATGTCCAATTAGAACATGGGTATCTAAAAAAACCCTTTTTCATAGTATAATAATTCAATTAAATAATATCAACAATGAATACCAGAAGAAGAACAACAATAACAACAATATCATCAATAGTCAATAATAATAATATTAGTAGTAATAACAATATCAACCAAATGGTAGGAACCAATTCCAAAATGACCCCAACAACCAATAGACTTATCATGTAGTTTCACATGACTATAATAAATTTATAAGTCATATTAAAGGTGGGCATGTTTCTACCATCACCATAAATCCTACACCAAGTGCCAATAGACCAAGAGCATTGCCTAACAATACCAATCAACCTACCTATCCCAGTAATTCTTCCTTGACCTATGACCATAGCCAAGCATAATATAAACCAAGGATTACAATTTTGGGAGCTTATGTTTATACCTCTTTATTTCCCAATAGCCATAACCAAGTGCATTTATAATCAATAATTATCCTCTCTGACCCATGTCCATCATTTTCTAGTAGCAATAGTCTAGTATACAATCCTAATTATGCAATCACAACTCAACGATCTAATATTACCATTCCATGCCCAAAATATCCTACCAATAAACTAATCCAAACCATTATTCCAATTAAAAATAAGCCAAATACCATTTTTAATTAAAATACATATGACATTATAGAACAACTCCAAAAGACAACTGTATAAATCTCTATTTTGGATTTGTTACATATGTCTACAATCTATAAGAATATCCTAATAGAACTCTTAGGTCAATCCCAAGTTCTAAATGACATAACCCTTGATAAATGTTAATATTTTGTTGGACATCTAACCCTAAGCCAATAGTTGACCTTTGATCAAAGTGATATGTCATCCCTTGGCCCTCTACATAATAAATCATTATACATTAAAGTTATTTGTATGCAGTGCAAAGTCAAACATGTCCTAATAGACAATGAATTAGGCCTGAATATTATGTCTCTAAATCCCATCAAACATCTAGGATATATATAAACCAACCTATAGCCAAAAATAATTACTATCAAATCTTAAGACAATAAAGAATGAGAATCACAAAGAACCATAAGCTTTTCAGTGATTATTGGGCCTTTAACCCATGATACACTGTGACATGTGTTAGACCTAGACCTATCATATAATTTTATTTTGGGTAGATTATGGATACATTAAATTCATGACATCCCTTTGACATTGCACCAATGTATCAATTTTTTTCATTCATGGATGAAGGTCATGATCTATGTATATCTATATCCTTATGAACACTACAAGCATTTAGAATTTGAATATGAAAGTTAAAACTACCACTTTGGCCTAGAGCCCATACCCAAGAAGTACAAATATAAAGAGATACTTATTGAATAGCCATAGTTTATTTATATAAAAACTAATAGACTTTCCTCATTATCACATACACCTCTCAAAATGTCTAATCATTTTAGCATTTCAAAAAATGGTTTAGGAGATTATTCAACCCATGACATGTTCCAATTGCCAAGCTTCCATAGAATCCCAAATCTTATGGAAGACCTAAAGCTAAACTAGCTGGCATGGAATGGTAGCATAAAGGAAAAGGTAAGATTCATAGCCTATCACCTATTATTTTCATGCCAACCACTAGCCAATAATAAGACCCACTAGATAATGATGATTCTTAGTTATATAATGATAAATTATTCAATTGTTATCATAATGAAAAATATTCCATTCTTAATAGGATCATGGATAACCAAGCATATGAAGGAAAAGGCCTCAAACCAAATCAATAAGGTAATATTGATCCTATTTCTATGACCAAATGCAAAGAACATATGGTCTTAGAATTAAACCACTTGGGGGTGATCCTATATATCTTATTTGTGTTCTAATGCCAATGAATAGTGATAACAATGTCAACAACAAAGTAGTGTTTGATCATATAGTTTATGAAGACATTTTTAGTACCAACCTATTTGACCCATATACCATTTGCACCATTATGCCAATAATATGACTTTTCACACTTCCCCTTTATCATCCTCAAATTATAGACTAGGACCAACAAAAATTAATGGTGCCTATAGATGAATTTGAGAATGATGAAGCCTTTTGTAATTTTTTAGGCCTAAGAGATAATCTTGCATTGGGAGACCACAAATAAGGGTTTTCTATCAAGATGGATCCTACAACCTATTTTGGAGAGTGGGTGAACACCCTTAGAAAAAATATAATAATAAAACATTGAGATCACAAAGTGAAAACATTTTTGAGGCACTTTTAGCCCAGGGTAAAAGTAAATAGAAAGGCTAGTCTTTTGGTAGAAACCTATTTCATGTGCCACTATATGGGGGTTCTCACCTTTCCCCAAATGAATATTGAGAGACCACTAATATTGAACTTGTTTTGGATTTGAGTTTAGTTTAGTAGAATAACATGCCTTTGCTCAAATTGCTGAAAAATTTCTTGTAGTAATTATGACATGGCCATTACTACCATTGGGAGATTTAGATTCATTTTATTTGGGAAAACTTGAAGAAATATTCTAAATAAAGGACTTTTCCATTGTAGGCCCATTCACATCCTTGCCAAACATTTTGGAGGATGGCTCAACTCTCCTAGTATAAGATACTATATAAGTCAATATCGAGAATTTAGATGACCTAAAGTGGATCAAATTAGGCACATCCCTCACTAAGAAAGAACATGAAGTTTTTATAGCCCTTTTGAGGGAGTATGTTGACATTTTTTCTTAGGCCTATTCATATATTCCAGGTTTAGACCCCACCTTGGTTTTATACCACCTTGTTATACATTTTGATGTCAAACCTATGAATTATGAATTGTACAAGATGCATCCTCATATTTATTTATTAGTAAATAAAGAGTTGGGAAAAATCTTGGAATTAATATCTATTAGACCAATTGACTATTCAGAGAAAATCTCAAACATTGTACCTATTAGAAAAAATATAGAAATATGTACTAATTTCAAAGACATCAACAAGGCCTACCCCAAGGATGACTTTCCTCTACCAAATATTGACATGATAGATGACACCACAACTAGGTATGAAATGTGTTCCCTTATGGATGGATTTTCAAGATACAATTAGATCAATATCATGCTAGAAGACCAACATAAAATAACATTCACCACTCCTTCAAGAATTTTTTTTCTATCAGGTTATGTTTTTCAATCTCAAAAATGCTAGTCCCACATATCAGAGAGATATGACCATATTTCATGACATGATGTATCATATTGTCAAAGACTATATTGATGAAATATTGGGTAAATCAAAGACCTATACAGACATCCAATCATGCTAGAAAATATATTTTAAAGGCTTCATGAATACAAGGTCCAACTGAATCCTAAGAAGTGTGTTTTTGGTTTCACTTGAGGTAAATTATTAGGATTTATTTTCTCTTGTTGAGGCATTAAATTTGATCCTACCAAGGTACACGCATTATCAAGATATCACCACCTTTAAATTTACATCTTTATAGTTTTTAGGGTAAAATCTATTCTATTAGATGATTCATTTTAAAGTTGGATGAAAAATACCATCCTTTTACTCACTTGTTGAAGAAAGGTGTTACATTTCTTTGGGATGAAGAATGTCATAAATCCTTTCAACACCTAAAGGAATACCTTGCTAATCCATCTATTTTGTTAGCACCAATGCCAAGGAGGTCATCTTTACTATACCTATCTATTACTAACCAAGGCTTGGGAGAACTTTTAGCTCAGCATGATGAAAATGGGAAAGATCATGCCATTTACCATATAAGTCATACATTTGTTGCATATGAGCACAACTATATACCAATAGAAAAATCTTGTGCATCTATGGTCATTATAGCCTATAAGATATGTCATTACAAGATTAAAAAAAGACCATAGTCATTTCCAAAGTAGATATGATTAAGTATCCACTATCAAAAATAGCTGTATAGGGCCACATGGCTAAGTCGATCATATTACTGAGTGAGTTTTAGATTGAATATGTCAATAAAAAGGCCATAAAGGGTCAATTACTTGTAGACCATCTTATTAAAGATCCCCTTTTAGATACTAAACCACTCACTTTTGAATTCCCAAAAAAATCCATCTTGACCATCATAGAAATACCTTTTGAGGAACAACACTGGAAGATGTATTTTGATGGATCATTCACATCTCATAGATCAGGGACATGCTTATTGTTTATTACACCACAAGGGGATCTCATTCCTAAATATTTTTTTATCAGCTTTCCTTTTACTAATAACATGGTTGAATATGAATCAGTCATTATAGGATTTCATCAATTAGTATAATAGAACATCTAGAATCTCATAGTTTAGGTTGATTCTCAGTTAATCATCAATAAGGTTACATACCACTTTTAGACAAAATATGACATGTTGGTACCATATAAGGCCATGGTGGACATTATAAAGTAGAAGATTATTGATATATAGTTTGAAATCATACCTCAACCCATTAAAAAGGTAATAGATGACATAGACACTAGTGGTTCTTTGATCTACAACATAGATAAGGATAAATAATATCAATTCCTCATTGAACATCTTATAGCACCTGCTCATGAACCTTCAACTATTTCAATGATCTGTGATATTTTTGGTCTCATTTATATTTGGTACTTAGCATATAACTACCTTCATGATCATAACCTTCCACTAGTGATATCACGTAAACAACAAAAGTCCTTTACCCACCAAACTTATTATTATACCTTAATTGGCCCAACCCTTTATCACAAAAGATTTAATGTAACTTTAGTTCATTTTTTAAACTTGGTAGAGGCCAAATTAGCATTAAAGGACTTCCATGAAGGAATATGTGGAGACCAAACTAGTGGGATCATCCTTTCCAAAAAAATCTTAAATATTAGTTACTATTGATCAAGAATAGAGTTAGATGTAGTTTCTTATGTAAAAAGGTGTGTAAAATGTCAAAGACACACCAATTTGATTCATGTTCTAACCAGAACACTCAAACCAATGCTTACACCATGGTCATTTTCAACATGGGGACTCGATCTCATTGGGAAGATTAGCCCTGCCTCATATGATGGCCATAAACACATTCTTACCACTATTGAATATTTTACTAAGTGGGTTAAAGCTATATCCCTTACTAATGTGATTGGAAAATAGATTTCCAAATTCATTTTTAACTATCTCATTTGCCACTATGGTATCCCATCTAACATTATATTTGATAACATTGGATCATTTAAAAAAAAGGATGTCAAATCACTTTGTGTCAAGTACAATATCACTCAACATTTTTACACCACATATTACCCATAATTTAATGGCTAAGTAGAGGCATCTATCAAAACCATTGTCAACATCCTTAAAAACATTATCAATAATGTTGGCCATGATTGACACCTAAAGATATTTTTTTCCACCCTTGGGATTACCATAATAATTACCATACTCCAATATGAGCCACACCATATTCTATAGTCTATGGTACTAAGGCCATTCTTCCAATTGAGTTTCAGTTATCTTATCTATGTATCTCATTGAAACACATCCTAGATAATGAAGATTACAGATTAGCTCACATGTAAGAGATAAAGTTACTAGATGATAAACATATGGTCATTGTCAATAGACTTCAAGCATATGAAAATAGATTACATGGTTAATATAATTGGTAGGTCAAAGATAGAGAGTTTTAAATTGGTGATATTGTCCTTAAATAAAACCAAAAGAACACCATGGTTGATAAAAAGAAGAAAGGCAAGTTCAAGCCTAATTATATAAGCCCTTATTTAATTTTTTTAAACTATGGCTCTAGAGCATATAGGCTCACTACACCATATGGATATGAACTGACCATGAACATAATACACCTTAAGCATTACTTCACTTGAGAGCCCCAAAATATTGTCTATGAGGCTTGTTTACATCATGTCGTAATATCATCTTCCTTGTACCATACCATAAACCATTATTACCATGCCTTTCCTATTTGACTATAGTCATTTTTACCCTCCCAGCCCACCCTTTTTAACCTTGGTTCTAATCCATTGGTTCTTCAAGAAATTTCATTAAGGGGATTCAAATGAGGTTTTAGCAGTTGATTTAGTATTCAAGACAAAGAGACAATATCTTATACCAGTATGATAGTGTTTTGAAAATTACATTCCTCATTATTGTCATGTTTTACCTCATTTTAAAATGCTACTAATTATAACTACCTTTAAGTAAATTAGTATCATTGGCTCATGTCATTGGTCCCTAATTATAACCACCTTTGGACAAATTAGGAGAAACACCTTTACCATGCCTTATCACATCACCTTGCCATTATTATATTATACTATGTCATTTGACTAATTTACAAACTTATTTTTACCTAGTTATACTCTTCCATTATAAGGTAGATATACAATGACTTGAGGTCCTAATAGGACTATGTAATTAGTGTTGAATTTACATTAAGGTTAGCTTAGTCACCCTTTTCCCATGATCTCACCATTTTGTGAGCAAAACCAAGCCAAACTCTCATTTTTTGTGAGTTTTACCATTTATTCTCTCATAATTCTCAATAAATTTGAGAAACTTATAAAATTACAAAAATATTTTTAAAAGACCTAGAAAATCCTAAAAATCACAAAATCATGAAAATTGACCTAGAATATCCATGTAAGATATAACATTGCCAAAAAAAATTGGGATGGGCCATCTTGTTTGTTTAGTTTTATTTCTAGACCACCTTAATCTTTTTCCTCCCATTTTTTGGATAACTACATCAGCCTAAGGTCCAAGGTCCGCACAGAATATGTAGGCAACACTTGGATACATGGGGTATCTTGAGTTAACCCAATTGCACATTACTTTATTTTTTGACCACTTAGTTGCCTTAAGGATTTTGGGACTTCTCACTATTTCAAATATAATCACTTGTCCTTTATTTTCCCCATCTTATTGGCCTTAGCCATATACTCTTGCCATTTAGTGAGATTATATTTTGAGCATTATGTATTTGAATTTGATACATTAGTTACCACTTTAATTCATCTTACACTCTCACCATTTTGTGAGTTATTTATGCTCTCATTATTTTATGATCTCATTATCTTTCTTAGCCTTAGATGTAGTCAACAATCTAAACCTAGTTCATGTGTGAGTGCTTATCAATTGTCTTTTAGTGTGGTTTTAGACTAAACCATACTCTTGCATTTTCATGCCTTATTTATGTTGAAACTTTAATAATTATGAATGACATCCCTATATTTTTTCACACTCTTACCATTTTATGAGAGCTTTCCCATGTTCCTCTATAAATCAATCATGTTTCCTTATCATAAATTTTTATCCTATTTTATTTCTTAAGATAACTACATTTGGCCTAAATTTCATGTTGGATATTTTGCCCATATAACTATGTAGGTAACATCTACTAGCCTAGTGCATCTTTAGTCAACTCAACTACCCCTTCCTTTTCTTCAATTCCCCCCATTTTGCTTGTTTGTTTCATTATCTCCTAAATACTGGGGGCAATGTGTGTCATTTTTCCTTATAGCCTAGGGTCAACCTTGTGCCAATTTTTCCTACATTTTTATACTTGTGTCATTTTTATCTAGCTTAGGGATCACTCTGTCTCTAGATTAACACCTCTCTTACACATACACAAATATTTTTTTATTATGTTTGCACTAATATTGTGATTAATTATTGTTTATGTTTTTTCTGTTTTATTTTCATTATTTTGTTCACTATTTGTTTATTGGTGTTTTATTTTATTTATTTATTCATTTGCCTATTTATTTTCTTTCATTGGTGTTCCTTGACTTAGTATGTATGTATTCATCAGGTGATTCCTTTCACATTATACTTAAGTCCATCCATATTCATGTGTCAACATTATCATCATGGTTTTTATCATTGATGCATTATTTTCTATTATTTATTATAGTAGGTGTTAGTCTATATGCATATTATGGCTAGGTTATCATGGAATATATATAATGCTGCATATTGTCATGTACTACAACAAAAATCAGTTCATTTGATCTTAAAATAAATGGTGTCACATTACTTCTCCTTGTTCACCTAACAAATTCTCAATTTATCCAAACATTGCCCAAATATAGAGTAATTAAATCATAAATGAATTTTAATCCATGTTAGTTAGGATGTGCATCTCTATATTATTAGGTATCTTTAATTCATGTCCATATTATAACCTACTTACTCTTACTCCATGATTATGGATTCAATATGTAAGTCCCCTTTTCCAATTTGCCATATTGTCCTAAAAGTCACCATGCCAATGATTATAACCACCTTTGGGAAAACAATTATGTTTTGATCTATCTAAATATTAATGATTATAACCACCTTTAGGTAAATCATTACAATTTTCTTACCCTAATAGGGTATGTTTTCATTGTGCTAATGATTATAACTTCCTTTGGTCAAAACATTATCTCTATGCACTCTAAAGGGACCTTTTTCACTATGTCGATGATTATAACCACCTTTAGGAAAATCATCCTTTTTATCTACCCAAATAGGGCATCTAAATATCCCATTGATTATAACTACCTTTAGTTAAATTATTCTTTTTCATACCCTTTACCTTTAGGTACCATTGTTTCCTTCTTTTGAGGGACCAAGCATCGACCTTATTTTCCACCCACTCCCTTGAGGGGGCATTCAAGAATCATCCATTGCCTTCTAGGGCATTAGGAATAAACAAATTTTTAATTATTTGAGAATATTTTACTATTCCTATAGATTACAACACCTTCCCAAACATGGGAAAATTTTGGAACCCCATTCTAGCCACAACTGGCTTCCAATTGGACTCCCGATTGATTTCTACCAAACAATGCAAATTAAGCCTAAGAATCACTAAACATACCAATTTCATTCGCACATCATAAATTAGTGCTCAAAATCATGTTGATGCATTCATATTTTATGTATTATCTTATAGATAATAGTAACCTCTCATAAATTCATCTCCAGTCACCTTGCGACCTAATAACTAGTAATTTGGCCTTTAAACCCATTAAGTGGGGAACTTAAACAATTCCTAAAGTTCTAAAATGTTAAGTATAATGAATCAAATAATTAAACCAAATTAAATAATTAAATGAATTTTCCATGTGAAATTAATGAACAAAAGTTGTAAAAAGGAAAATTTAATAAATATGAGATCATGATTACATCAACATCCTCAAAGTCAAGGAATTCAAAATATCTAAATACAATAAATTCAAAAATGAAGAGCCATGCCTAATTAATGAGATGTCTATCCTAAATATTAATTACATGTTCCCTCTTAAACTCAACTAGGGTTATCCTTAACTCACCTAGGGTTAGTTTGAACTCAATCATAGTTAAATCTAACCTAACCACACTTGGATTAGAGTTAGTTTTGGAGGCTATAAATACAAGGCCTCACCCATTAATTCATAATATCTCTTGGTGTAAATTTATTATGTAAAAATACATAAGCTTCATTATTGTAGTGTTACTATGCCCATTTTATAAGCCAAGCCAAAGCTGACATCAACATTAGCAAGGTGCCAAGGAGAGGTGGAGAAATGGAGCTTCATTGATAAAGATTTCTTGAGCACACAACTAAGCACATCAACCTATTGCCAACTCACAAAAATTTATCTCATGAAAGGTAAACTTATTTGTTTTTATTTCAATTTCTTATTTAATTTTGTAGTTATCTAGCTCCTTGAGTGTCTAAGCTAGAGGTGTTAGTTTTTAGTGTGTTTGTTTTGATTTTATCTCTTGACTAACACCATACTAATCTCCCCTATACAACAATTTCCTTGCTCACAACTATATGAATACTTGGATTAGAGTATATGGGGGGAACTATATTTCCCAACATGATGTATAAAAGTTGGCCAACTACTTAGACAATTTTAGGATCTTTCCTTCTATGGCTAGGTTTCTTTAAGAACAACTTTTGAACAACTTTTTTATATATGGGCACATATATAATGGATTGAAATAGTGGAATATTGACACACATTTTTTAGTTGTCTTAGGATATTAAATTCAATTTATTGGTCAAGATGTTAGATATTTAACCTCTCAATAAAAGGAGGGTTAGTAGGCCCTTCTTGTGTTGAAGTGGAACTTCATTTAGGAGTAGCAATGGGTTTATGGGATTGTACATTAGTACGATTGGATATAATCTCTCAAGAGGTTTCATGATCATGGGTGAGGTGGATTTAGGCACAATACTTCATTTATATCCAAGGTGTAAGATGTATATTTAATTATTTCAATAGTTTGTGTTGGTTGAACCAACTTATATGTAGGATTTGGCATAGATTGGATAGTTAGATGTGGTTGGCTAGGAGGTGATTGGGTTCTTAGCATTAAAGTTAGTTGTGGTTATTGATGAAACTATTTTTGATATGGGAAACTATCACTTATATTAAAAAAAAGGTTATTTATTTATCCATGATTATTTTCATGGCTTGGAAGGATAAGGCCACTACTGGTTTTGGTGTTGGGGTTGCCAAGACTAGTTTTGAGGTTTCTGCTAATTATTTTGGGTGGGTTGTGATTGACAATTTTGGGGTGGTTTCCAAATAATTGATTTTGGGTTATTTTTATGAGACCAATTTTGATTTTTAATGGGTGCCCATGAACTAGGTTGATTCTAATTAGCTTAAAATTGAGAATCTAGAAATATAAAATTAGATGGCATACTTGGATTAAATGCCCTAAGTGTCCATTGTCTGTGTTAAACCACATAAAAAAAATTGGCATCTCTACAAATTACATGTAATTATATTGTCTTAAGATCCTCCTCTATTATTTTAGCCACCTTTACTCAAATAGCTTGACATTTCCAATCTACCTTATTTTTTTGATAGTATAAGCAATAAACCATCAAGACTTATTCTATTTCTTCTTACTTCTTTCTTATGTGCAATGTATCTATCTAAGTAACCATATGTATATTTATGTCTTGCTTCATATATTATAGCAAATTTCTTACCTAAATGTTTAATATTCTATTTTTAGCTAATGAAGGAAGTATCTTATTGCTATGGTTTTTTTCATTATTGATCTTGAGTAATCCATACATAAAAGTGTTAAATCATCAAAATAAAATGTTGAAACATATCCTCCAGTCATTAGGTCTAATTATTAGAAATAATATTCTCTAACACCTTTCAAAAAATTAATTTGATGGATTCTTTGTCCATTACAATCTACTTGGATTTTTGTAGGCTGAACATGAACCTTTCCATGTAGTCCTTTAGTGATTCATCTTCTTCTTGTGTTAGCCTAAATATGTCATCCCTCCTATAGTTTGTTCATTGATGATATTCTTGATATTTGGAAATAAAGATCTCCTTCATTTCTTCCTAAGTAAAAAATTCATACTTCTCTAGTCCCATGAAACCCTCTAAGAGTTGCATCTTTGAATTTTGTTGGAAACAACTTTAGCTTTCAAGCATCTTGGTTATAATCATAATTATAGCATAAGATATCAAAATCAAAGAGGGTTGTATCTTGATAATATTATCTAACTCCTTTTAAAAATTTAAATTTGATGGATTCTTTGTCTACTTAGATTTTTGTAGGCTGAACATGAACCTTTCCATGTATTCCTTTAGTGATTCATCTTCTTCTTGTGTTAGCCTAAATGTGTCATCCCTCCTATAGTTTGTTCCTTGATGATAGTCTTGATATTTGGACATAAACATCTCCTTCATTTCTTCCTAAGTAAAAATTGCATCCTTCTCTAGTCCCATAAACCATCTAAGAGTTGCATCTTTGAGTTTTGCTAGAAACAACTTTATCTTTCAAGAATCTTGGTTATAATCATAATTATGGCATAAGATATCAAACTCAAAGAGGGTTGTATCTTGATCTTCACTTGCCTTTAACCTAAAATTAAGGAAGGTAGAATGAGGAATATTCTTCATAGGTTCATTTATCCTAGACGTATTGATTGGGAATTCAAAATTTATAGACTCATTGTAAATATTATCTTATTGATGGTCTTCTATGAGCCACTCTTTGAATTTGTTGTCAATATTCATACTCCTTAGTGTGTAGTAAATGTAGATTTTGGATTTTTATAGAGGGATATAAGGTCTCTTATAAAAATTTTAAGGAGTGTAAGCTCTTAAGGATTCATCATGTTTTCCATTAAAGAGATTATCTAATTCAATAGATTCTACAGGCCTGATGTCTCTTCTAGGAGCTAGAAGGGCTTTAAAGTAATTCTTGGCAAGAAGTCTGGGTAAGGACAAAAGGGAACTAAATTTTAGATTCTTAAGTGTGAGGTGATGAAGTAGTAATATTTAAATATGGTATAGATAGGTCCTTCTTAGATGTATGAACCTCCTCCCCTTCTAAATTCCCAACTTGTGCTTCCATCTCAACCAAAAATTGTTCTTTTTTTAGTTCTTCTAATGATATTTATAGATGATCTCCAAGAGTTTCCTCATATTCCTTAGTTTCTAAAAAATTTATCTCTATTTCTATAGTAGAGGTTGACTGGATAGGCAAGAATATACATAGATGATCTCATTCTCTCTACATGCAAACCAACTACTCTCTTTTTTTGTATTTTGTATACCCTACCCTACATAAAGATAATATATCTTATGTTTTATTTTTTATTTCTACTATTATAACTTTATATAAATCAAAACTTTTATCTATAAGTTAAGAAATGTTAAGGTAGAAAGAATTGATTTTTTAGTCTAGAAAGTAGTAAATTTTTAATCTAGGAATGTATAAAATAGTAAAAGAGATTGAAAATATTGGAGATTTAAAGTGTGTGACACCTTACCTGGTAATAGTGCCAAAATGATAAGTATAATTTTACCACAAATTAAATTTGACAACCTTGTAAAACCTCACCTATACTCATAAGATGAAGTGGCCACTTGGTATATAAAACAACTACTTCATTAATTTTCAACCCATAGGTGTTTTGTCTTGATAAGGTGATATCACTATATGTGCACACTTCACTCACATATTGAATTTTTCAATTTCATTTAAACACACTTGCATAAAGTAAATTACATAAATGTAAAGTACTTAAAATGAAATCACACTTGCATGAATTCAATAAATATAATTGAATGGAGATAAATGTTGTGGAAGATTCCTTAAGAAATTAACATGCATTAACAATACTAAAATCATCTATGATACTCAAATAACATATGCAAAATTAAATCATGGAAATGAATACTTAAAAATTGAATCTACTTAGCTAATCTAATGATTTGATATCTTCACTAAAATTCCTCTTGAGGGGTCCCTCTTCATTTGGTATTGAGATCCCATCATTTCCTTGAAATTAAGACATGTATACTAAAAACTACATAATTTATTCATATCCTATAGTAATTAAATATTTCTACAATAAGATTAAAATGGCTGAAATGATATTGTTTGATCAAACTTATATTATCTATCTTATTTATATATTCTATAAATCCCATTAACATACATATCTATTATAATATAAACATAAGATGATATGGTTATTTCTGAACAAAGAATTATAACTTGAGAATATTCATATTATGGAGAATGTAGCCAGCAAATGGCTACATGACAAAAATAAGGATGATGTTTTTGGGAAGTTATAAGGAGTGAAATGTGGTCTAATAATAATGTTCAACATTCCAACTCCTCCTTATCATGAATGCCTATATAGGGTCATGCATGCTTGTTCTCCAATCTTTTCCATTAGACCAAAATCAATGAAAAGGCTAGACATTACAATTGTTACATGCTTAAGCAAGCTAAAGGTAGTTATTCATGTTTTTTATGATTGTTCTTAGTGTTTTATGTTGAAAAACTATTATTTACAAGCCAATAATTCCTCATATACAATATGGTATTGCAGATATGTATATCTAGACTTCATCTCATTTATACAAGATATGACCTTTCAGTTGTGCTACATGTAGGTCATGTCACTCAAATTACTTAATACATAATAGGAGAAGTAAAATCATCATAATAAAATATAATATATTCAAATTTAATCCTAAGATAAAAACTAAATTCATTACCATAACATAGTTAATATATATCATCATGATTAGAGTATTTAAAACAAGCAAATGTACAAGGCATATAGAAAACATTGGAATTTAGAGGCCAGAAAGGTAAATAGGTAGGGGCTAAAATTATGTCATTTATATGGCTCATCACTAACCATTAGGATACATTTTATTTTAAAATTTGATGACTTTAGGGCACTATACACTTGTATTAGATCAAGACACTAACATCGATATAGGTGTTTGTCCTAGATGATAGTGTATAAGGAGTAGGAGAGTATGTACAAACTTACAGAGGTGGAAGATAAGTAGTTTTTAATAATTTTGGGAAATATAAAAGGTATAGGTCATAAACATAATATTGTTTAGACGAAGAGATAAGACAAGGTTCACAAGATAGAGTAGATACGAGACTTTAAAAAGTGGTTAAGTCCATAACTAAAAGGAACAGTCAAAGTCTAAGTTTGCCAAGTGTACAAGACTAAGGTGTTATATAATCCATAAAATAGTGTCTACATTTCCCTTGACCCCCCCAACCCTTTAATCTAGGAATGAAATTGATATTTTAAAAGAAAAGAATGTGTACATGAATGTGAATAACACACCTTTCCTTTGCTTGAGTCAAACTTGAGTGATTTATTAGTGATAGACCTATAAAAAATATCATGTTATAGTAATAATAATTGAATATAATATATATTTGAAAGTAATTGAAAATATTGAAATTGAAAGAGTAAGGTTTAATATTAAAATTGTGTATGAATTTAACCACCTTGCCTATTGGCAATTTAATTCATAATATATATCTGGAAAGTGCATATATCTAAAGAGATAGAGAGATATATTAGAATGCACATGCCCCAAACCTTGGATAAAATGTGAGTTTCCACTTGGAAGTTGAGATTAGCTCAATTGTGCAACCCAATCATACTTATAACCTAGAGAGGAGTAAATAAAGTCAACTCATACTATCAAATTGGTAAGTTTGGATGATATAATCAAGTCTAACCTAAAAATTTGGCAAGATTGAGTGATTTAATCACCTCAAATATACCAAAATTGAACCAACTATTGTAGTAGATAAGCTCAATAAAATCTATAAAATTACATCCTAGTGGGTGATGGTAGTACTTGAGAGTGTTTTAAAATCTAGAACTGATTTATATTTTATAATATTAGGTTTACATTTCATAGCATATGAACCTTAGATATGTTTATTGTAAATATTATTTATAATAATGGTACCAATGTATAGAATTATGCCATAAATGTGAATCTAAATTATATGAGTGTGTACTTTAGCCAATTTTGAAATTGTGTAAGTTTGAAGAACATGCTTGCAAAGCATTCCCCCACTATATATGGAGAAATATTTAAATTGAGGTAAGTCCCAATGTGAAGGACATGTTTACAAAACATGATCCCACTGAATCTAGGTGTGTCAAACACTAAATAAGTGTAGAGAACATGCTTTTAAACAATGCCCCCATTGAATCTAAAAAAATTCCAAATGTGGAGAACATTCCTCTATTGCATTTCCCCATTGATATACCCCATTTTTAGGTGATTGAATAATATAAATCATTATTTACCTCACCTCAAAAGGATAAGATGACTATATAATCTATGAATATAACCATGTAGTGTATAGAAATACATGTCTAGGTAAATGTAGAATTGAAGTTCATAGAATAATATGATCACATGAATGCCTAAGATACATGATAAGGATCATGGAAATGTCTAGATCATAATAATATAAGTTCAAAAATATAATCGGGTACACACACAAGATGACTAAAAATCATGTCAGAAGTCAATGGTCCAAGGAGACCATAAACAAGGGGCATATTCAAATGCTACACAATCAAAGGGACATGACCTAGTCAAATTTTGATAAAAGTAAGAATGACATATTCAAATGTCTATACAAAAAATAATGACATATTCAAATGTCAAAGAAAGCATAGATATATATAAGGGACACAAAAAAAGAACCATATTCAAATGCTTGAATAAGCAAGACAATAGCAAGGCAAGACACTCAAGGAAGTGCATAAAGGAAAACATAATCAACTAGAATAAACATATCATAGTAGCTTATTGATCAAATGTATTAGCAAAAAATGTCAAGTACATAACATATCAAGTAGCTATGTAAGATATAATCATGGATAAAGGCATGTGTAAGTACATAAGAGATCAAACATGATAATGAATAAACCATATAATTATATAACTTTTGTATCAAGATCAAATAATTCGATGCCCCCAATGTCCACATGACATGATTAAATGGAAGGCCCAACATCCAAAATAAGAATAAATCATGTATATGTGTATGCTTGTATCACACTGAAGTAGAAAGATGACACACATGTTTATGCATGAGTAATGTATATGCCATCCATTAACATGGAACTATCACATAAATGCTAATGATCCATTAGAACATGTAGGTGCCAAGAAAATTTTTGTATTTTTAATGTGTTTTTTATTTTTTTCAATATTTTTGGAATGTGAAATGGAAAGGCTATCATATGATCACATCAAAATGGTGATCATAGATATATCCCCACTATGAACCTGGTGTAATAATCTAGTGAAACTATTGAATATCATGTATAAGTGTAAAATTTATCATTGTAGTTTTTATGATGCTCTGCATATATAAAATAAGACTATGTGGTCTTGATGAATTAGTAGTAGTAATAGGATTAGGAATTCATGGAACCCATCATTCATTTCTCTATGGACTATTTATAATAGTATAAATAATAACATGTGTAGGTGCTTTGGATATCTGAACATGGTGTGTAGTAGATGAGGATTCCATGGAATCCACTATATGTCTCTAATGCAATGGTACATTAAGTATTGGCTTCCTAGTAAATGGGATTACTTGTTTCTTACTCTTTTGTTTTAGATTAACCATAGTATGTTTGATAATTAGTTGCCTATGTATAAGTTTTTATTTTTCAAGATGATTGTCATATGTGATTCTAGAAACTGCAATTACCCAATTGGCATGAATATATTTAACACACACATGCCCTATATAAGGTATTAATTGAATTATTTGGGTCTAAGGTCTTCCCAATAACATATCAAAGATGCATGTGGAAGGTATAACTAAAAAGGTAGTAACCACATATGTAGGACCAACTTGTAAAGGTAGGTCAATCTCACCAAGAACCTTTTGGGAGGTTCCATCAAATTCTCTAACTGATATAGTATAAGGATGCAAATCATGATGAGTATAACCTAAATGTGTAAGTAATTTCATATTAAAAATGTTATGTATTTCACCATTATCAATGGTAATATTGTATATAAGGTGTTCATCAAGGTATGCTCAAATGAATAAAGAATGAAGATCAAAGTGATCGTTTGTAATCTCATTATCATCAGAATAAATATAATGTCTCTAAACCATAGGAGGTGTATGTCATATATAAGTACCAATATTCCCATCCAATGGGTTCCCATAATGTGATGGATTAGGATGTGCATTATATGCCATTTTCACTTTTGGTTCATTATTATAATGATCTTGCAAAGGATTGTTAAATATTTTCTATTTGTGGTGATCACTAGGTTGTGAACCTGATTTCTTGGGAGGATCATCAATTGTAATATTTTGGTCATCAATAAGGTCTTGGATTTTATGTTTTAAGGTAAAAAAATTGTTCATAAAATGTCTTGGTCCCTAGTGATAATCATAATAATCATTCACTTCATATCCTTTGGGTAGAGTTATATTTATATCAACCTATATAGGATGGGGGAAAGATATAAACTAACACTCTACTAATCATGGGATTAATAAGGCATGAGACTTAGGTAAGCATGTAAATTATCTCTTTGGTGTATTAGATAAGATAAGACAATTAGGATATTATGAAACTTATTGCACTCAACATACCCCCATTCTTCTTCCTAGAATAGGGACCCACTATCTTTTTGAAAAGGTCTATGCTTATCTTTAAAGTCTTATAAATAGAAATATTTATGTGTTGAACTAACCTCTCTATTCAGAAAACATAGGAACATGTTTTATTTATGTGGAATAACCTATTAATGCTCTCTAAAAGTTATGTATATGCAAGTTATATGACACATTTTCGTATTTGGCAAAATTATTTGACAAACTTATTCAAAATTGGTCTTATAAAAATTTGGTGTTTATATTTTTTGTTCAGAATCCTATCTTCAGTAGTTTTTAATCACTTTGGACCTATAAAAACCTTTGCATGAAGTTACTCTTTAGATTTTTTATTAATAGGTATTGTTTGGGATAATTATTTGAGTTTTTTTATATTAGGTCTTTGAAATTCTATCACCATATATTAAGGTATTCACCATTTGGTCTTCATGAACCAATTTTTCATAATTTTTACACTTTCACTCATTTTGGTCTTCAAAGAAAGTGTTCACATAATCTATTCAACTCATTTTGGTCTTTAGAGAGTTTTTTTGGTGAAAATCTTTGGCAAAAGTATTTATCATGAAATTAGTATTTAGATAATTTGTTTAGAACTTTTATTCATCAAAATCATTCAAATAAAATCATTTGGGACTTTTTTTTTATATCTCGGTCTTTAATGAATTTTTTTGGAAAAATTATTTGGTGAAATCATTCAAAATATTTGGTCTTCGATAAATTTTTTTAGAATGTTTGTTTGGATATTTTTGGTCTTTGGAAAAAGTGTTTAAAACTTTTATTCAGGAGATTCATTCACCTCAAAAACACTATTTTAGCATCATATATTGTCTCTCAACTACTTCAAGCCCCTGTGGCATGGTAAACTCAAGCAAAAGAAGTGAATAAATGACACTTGGAAAAAGGCAATGATATGGCATCCTATTAAGCATCAACAATGCTTATGTGTCATACCCTCTAAATGAAAATGCAAAGTTCAAATTGAAAAAAAAAATCAAATTTATAAACATTGGACATTAATGGAACATTAAATAGAAATGAATGTCAAGGCTATATCAAAGCATTACAAATGAATGACATGCTCAATGATCATAATCCAACTTTGAAATCGATTGATTCCCTACTAACAAGCCCTAGCTATCAAAATTTTGAGTTTATAGTACACCTAGGAGATTTGAGTTTCTAACTTGAAAACTAGAATGTTATTAACATAGTTAATTAGTAATGGTGTCCTCATCTAAGACATTCTAAAGAATCTTTCCCGCATTAATATTTTCTATCAAGGATTCAAATGAGTAAAAATATAAATTCTTTGATCCCATAGTATTTAATAATGACTAAGATAATTATTTAGCATTGTGAGAGGTGATTCACTAGGTTGATGTGTACACCCATGAACAAATCTTGACTCTAACTCAATGATAATTGGCTATAGACCTCTTCCCCTTTAAACTCCAAGGAATGCATTGTACCACACAAAGTTAGAGGTCATTCCATGCATTAACTTCATAATATACTTATTATTTTCTAGGAAGGTGACCAAAGATGTGTTCTTACACCATTTTAAGCATAAGACAGTCATATCATGCATCTCGAGGATGCATTTCAAATTTATCTATCTATCCTCATTTCAAATACTAATTATTATTTTCATAGGGTACTCTTGTGGAAAATGATAATTTTATTGAGAAAATTTTAAATAAGTAGATGGTTCCCAGGGAGACCATCAATTTAAAGGAGAAGTAGCCAATTCTAGTGATAAAATTTAGGATGGGAATCTATATTGGGATGTCCCTCCAAAATATATTATACATCTATTCTAGCATCAAATTCCTCCACCTTGAGTAGATTCCATTACTAGACTAATTGATGACCTCAAAATTTAAATTCACTCTAGGTGAAGTAATTAGTGCAAGGATATGTGAACAGGTGTGTTTGAGTATGTTTTTTTAATTTTTCAATGTGGACTAATTAGCTATTAAAAACAAAGTAAATGTAGGGTTTAGATTTACCTGGTGATGAAGTTTGGTTGTGCACCATTGATCAATATTATGAGAACTCCTCTTTGGCTTAGGAGGAATGACCTTCAAATCACATTAACTCACAAAAAATGGATTAATAGAAAAATAAGTGGGCTGCTTGGTAAGAAACTAGTCCCAAGAAATGATATACTTCTTTTGATGGATGCCAACCCATGTTTAACATTTAAGTTTATAAATAAACATTAAATTACAAAAATATGTATGGATAAGATATAAATAGACAATGCTAAAGATAATTAATCAATAACAAGATTTATGGGATTAAAGTAAGCATCCTGGAATTATATATCTACATCAACATCCTCTTAGATTATAGCTAATTGTTCATTAATGTATTCAAAATTATGTATAAAATCCACAATGCAAAGTCCTAGCTCAAATTTAATGTCACTCTGATTGGAAAACAAAGGTTGAGGGACTATGAGAAGATCAAAGATGTTAACAAAATCATGTACTAATCTGGGCAGGGTCATCTACATGAAAAGAAAAAAATTTAGCAAACCAAAATATAGATTTAATAGATACTAAAGATGCAAAAATAGACTATTTAAGTTTATTTTATAGTTTAATAGGTATTGATGATGATCCTATAAGATCAACATCGATTCTATGTAAAAGTGTTAAACTATAAAATAGACTATAATGACAGCCTATAAAATTGATAAAACAATCAAAATCTAATGTAAATAAAAACATACAAATGCAAAAGATAAATAAAACTTAAATATGAAAAGAATAATAAACTTGGATGGTTGGAGATGTGCAGATAAAGAAATACTAAAACAAGGTAGATGGCCTTCAAAAATCCCCTGATAATCTCACCCATCAAGTGTTCTTCAAAGTGGCAATTTGTTGGTAATGTCTATACATAGATTCAAGACTAGTTTGGATAGAATTTCATGATAAAAAATGGCTTCCTTCCTTTCACATTTGTTCCTCCCGAGTAATGGAGGTTTTCTAGATATTTACAAATCGATGTCGATTCTAATCAATCAGTGTCGATTATAGAGAATTGATGTCAATTTACCCAAAATGGGTGAAGTTAAACTAAATGTCATTTTAATGGGTTGGCTATGGGGAAAATGATGGTTAAAATTATTTCCTAGGTTGTTTTAACCACATGATAGGTTTGTTAGGAGGTTGGGTATACTTTTGTTTTTAATATTTTATGGTTAAGGATTGTAGAATAAAGTTAAATACTATTTAATAGTAGTAATTAACTCATTTAACCTATGTGGTAAAAGGTAATGGGGAAGGTAAATCTAATTTAAAATAATTACTCATGGGGGACACAATAAATAATAATGTAATGATGCATCACATTAATACACAAAGGTGTATAAAATTAGCATATACTTTTACCCCTTTTTATGGAGTGGTATGTAATAATAGACCGTGAGGCAAAAATTATAAGGTGTCTAATGACGTAAGTTTATTGTGAGAAGGTATCCCCCCTCAAACTGGGCACTGAGAAGGGAGATGAAATGGATGACAAGATTGAAAAATATGAAAGGTAAAAAACACAATAGGGTGAGTAAAAATAGACAAATGGGTGATAGCTAAGGACACACAAAAAATGTAGATGACTAAAATGGAATTCTAAGTTTGCATTTAATGTAATCAAAAGTAATGTAGCCAGTAATACCCCAAAGATTTAATCGAGTAAAAAAATGCCATATCTAAAATAGGTGGGTGTAAGTAAAGGCTAGTAAGAGAAAAAAAGATAGGAATGGTAGACCATAGCATCTGGTATGAATATGGTGTATGCATTACCTATAAACAAATATTCATAAGACAAAATATACCCTCAAAATATTATAATGGGAAGATGGCTAAAAAAAGGGGTACACCTTTAAAGAGATTGGGGAACTGACAAGGGGTCAAAATCCTCAAATATAAAGTGCAATAAGAGACAAAAATGGGATAGCCAAAGCAAAGGTAACAAGATGGGGCTTGGGAGCTAAATTGGAAGCATGTGAAATGGTCTAAAAATGTAAATAATTAAGAAGCTAAAATAATTGACATTGATTAGAAAGGGATCGACATTGATTAAGGGAATCGACACCGATCAAAGTGATCAACATCAATCTCAAGAAAGGATATATATAGGCATATAATGTGGCATAAGGCTCATTTGGCTATCGACGTGAACAAGAATCTGAGAGAAAAATTTGATGTATGTTAACCTTATGAGCAGATGTGAGAGACAATGAAGGTGAATGAAACCAAATGATGATGGTTGTAGTACAAGGTAGGCATTTTGTCTTTGGTTAAATTTAGTAATCTATATTTTGTTTTTTTTTAGTTGTGTATTAGAATTTTGGTTTGATAGGAAAATTGTGGGAAAAAAGGTGGGGTAGATAAGTATATGCTTTTTATTTTAGGAATGTATAACCTAGGGGGATTTTCTTTTTTTTTTTTTTTTGGGTTGAGAGACTCATCATTGATCCTAGAGGATTGACATAAATTGGAAAGGGATCAACCATGATCTATAGGATCATTTTTTATTGGTATCAAATCAGCATTGATCTTTAGAGGATCGATATAAAATAGAAAACCTAGGCATTTAATTAACTAAAAGGATGTTTTTAACAGACACAAGAGCTGTTAACGATGAGAGATAGGGTCCCTCCACTATTGGAATAGTTATGGGAGTTTATGAGTGATGAGGACTGAGCACATCTCAAGGTGATTAGATTTAGATGGATTCATCATTATCACTATTTCCATCAGGATATTATCATGATAGTGATGTTGCTAGAGCGATGGGATTATACCACCAACACATTTTGGTTATAGATAGGTGAAATGATGATCACTATAGAAGGCATCCACCACATTCTCTAAGTACTAATTATAGGTGTTCTTGTATATACTATGGATGAGGCTAGATGAGTGGTGGTGTTAGCATAATTATATAATGAGGATGTAGTGGACATCAGATTCTTTACTGGGGGTTCTCCTTCTATCCATTATATGACCAGGATCCTATGGAGATAATTGTGTTGATGATGATGATGTTGGCACTGACTTATTATGTACTCCCAAATTTTAGGGGAGGATGACTACCATGGACTTTTACTAGTGTTATAGTAGACATGGGAGAGTTCTAGATATTTTTTTCTTGGGCAACTGTAGAGTAAAAAATACTCTACATTTTATTTTGATTTTTTAGTCACGCGATCTAAAAATTTTGTCCCTGCACACTTTGGTTCGAGACAGTGAAGTTTTGACTCAGAGCGTGGGCTCAAATTTATTTTTGCCTCATTTTTATCTAAGTGTCAAAATCAAGCAGAAGCTGCCAAGTGTCATCAACTGAGGCACATTTCATAATTTCTAGAAGTTGGTCAGGATGTGCCATGTGTCCCATAGTAACTCAGTAGAGCGCAACAAGTGTCGGCATCTTCATATCATATTTCTTATACATTTCAAAAGCTTCTTTTCAATAAGCTTTTATTAGGATCAAGTGGAAGGTACCAAATGGCAACTGCAGAAGGTTTCAATATGCTTTTCTAAAAGCAATGGAAGATGACACATATCCCTAGATGAAGAAAATGGAAGTCACCATGTGTCAATGTTTGAATTATCTTCACTTTGTTTCATTGATAAGTAAAGACTATGGTGGGTCCCAAGTTTTGTTTCTCAGGCAAGCAAAAGCCACCAAGTGTCAACATCTATGTAAATATGAAATAAGGCCCAAATGTTTATATAGTATAGACAGAGTGATGCAGAGACCAACAAGTGTCACCTTCCATAGGATTCTCAAAGGGTAGCTAAAAGATGTGCAGAAAGTGCCACCTGGCCCTGTTTCCTTTTTGAAGTTGCTCAAGCAAGAAGTGTTGTGGGTCCCATTTTCTGTTAAGTTGTTAAAGTTTTGGAGAAGTGAATGGTGACAGATGTCAAGGATGGAACACTCCTAAGTGAAGACACAGTAAAGAGTATAAGTTATGTGGAAAGTGTTGTGTGCCTTCATTAAGTACTATGAAACATGCCAAGTGTCATTTTCAGGTGCCTCCTAAAATAATAAGAAGGTTTTCAAGTGAAGTAAGGAAAATGGCCAATTGTCCTCTCTTGTTTGAAAGTGGGAAGCATCTTGGGTATCTATTTCGGCTAATGAACTTGCAGGAAGATAAAACATTTGAGATCTAATAAATATTCTATGTTAGACACATCTAGTTCAGTTAGAGTTCAATTAGGCCATTAGATTGGGAACGTGCAGACAATCTAGAGCTAATCCAATGCTATAAATAGGGGTGCAGAGATCACCAAAAGTAGGAGGAGAGAAGATAGAGAGAATTTTCTGCAAGAGATTATTGTCAAGATTTTTTAGACTTTTTTTGTTGTGATCAAGAATATCATTTGCCTTTGTTCTATTTTCTTGAGTTAGAAAGTTTATATAACTATGCATGTTTCTATGCCTTTTATGTGACTGAAGAATAAATAAGAAAAATGAGTTCTTTGCCTTTGTTTATATTTTTCTGTGTCACTACAAAATTAGTCTAAGTTGTGAGCCTCTATTTCTATTATTTTTCATCTTTTACATTGATCATGCCTTGCTCGCTCTTTAATGTAATTAAATCTTACATATAGCTTCATTGTGCTCAGAATTAAGGTTTGAATTAAATTCATGTTTATCGCCATAGTTAGATTTTATTTCATTGCACTTGTGTTTTTGTTTAATTCCTATCCCTTTTCCCATTACACACTTGATATAAAGAAGAGCCAGCTTCTTTAAAATCTAGAGGTTGTTTTAGGTTGTAAGTCCCACATTCCTGAAACTTCCCATTGTTGGTGTTAGAAACAGTGCAATTTTAATCATCAACAATTTTTGGCATGCCCGATGGGACACCATTTTGAAGTTTCTTTCAATACTGTATGAGCCAGAGAGTTACAAGGACTTAGAGCTGTGGACCAATGACAAGATCTCAATCTGTGGTAAATTTAGGTATTCTTTTTCCACCATTGGTAACTAGTTCGAGATAAAGAGTCAATCATTTTATACCAATACCAAGAGTAAATATTGGAGCTCCTATACCCCCAAGGAATTATGCAAGTTGGAACACTAGCAGTCCTTTGATCCTACCATACCACCAGCCACTTGGGACCCTATTCTAGTAAATGCCTTGAAGGCTTTGCCCAAATTTAGTGGGAAAGATTTTAAAACACCTGAAGAACATTTGCAAGATGTGTCTGATGTTTGTGCCATACATGTTGTCACACAGCAGAATGTTGCCATAAGATTGTTAACCTCTTCTTTTAAAGGAAAGGCCTTATAATGGTATAGATCTTTGATCCCAAATACAATATCTACATGGGATCAACTTAGAGATCTTTTATTTAAAATATTTAAGGAAAAAGGTGATAAATATTCTCTGTTACAACAATTGATTACTATAAAAAGGGCACCAAAAGAAGTAATGACTGACTTCAATTTGATATTTCAAAGGACTTGGAAAAAAATCCCTACTACAGCAAGACCATTACAAGGTATGGCTATAGTGTTTTATCTTAAGGCTTTAAATTTAGATATATCAGTCATGATTCAGTCACTTGGAGGTCAGACTTTGCCAGAGGCTTATGACTATGCAGTCAGAGCTAAAAATAATTTAATAGATGCTAGAAAGTTGCCCCCAAGGCCTCCCATGCCCATGTTTCCAAAAATTACCTTACCATTAACTCAAGAATCCCCTAATTCCATAGCCCCACCCGTGTCTATGTATAAATATCCTCAACCACCTACTAAAGAACTTGTCCCTGCCTAGTCATCTGAGATAGATGATATCAAGAATATCTTAAGGACATTTTCTAATGAGATAATTAACATAAAGAGACAACAGAATCCTTACCCTAGACCTCAATATCAAGCCTATCAAGGAAATAGATTTCCATCACAGCCAAACCAATATCAGGGTCATCAAAGGCAAAATAACCCTCAGCCAGCAAACCAATTAGTTGTAGTTCCTACACCCTCACAGACTTTTCCCCCAAATCCAAATAGGGAGATTATTCAAAGGCAAAATAATTATGTAGATAGCACCAATGCCTAGTTTTTCCCTTGTAATAATGCTCATACACCTAGAGATTGTCCCATGGGTAATCTACAACAAAAGGTAGCAGAGAAAAAAAGAATGGATGGATAATTTGCCAATACTTCTGATGCACAAACTTATCAGTCTCCTCGTATGCAAAATTCAGTCCTAATGGCTCATATGCAAGGGATGTCTCTACAAAAAGAAGAATAAATAGCCCCTGAACATGCTTTGTTTTCATGGGTTGAAGATGAAGAATCAGTATTCTTGAATGAAGCTTCTGCTTCCCAGAAACCAGTGATGCAATCAGACTACTATACTAGATCAAAGAAAAGAATGATGGAATAGCCTAAAGTTACAAATAGTCAAGTTATGGAGAAGCCTCCATTTTAAGGTCAAAGAAACACAACTGTCAGATAGGAAGTGCCTCAGCCAGTGCAGAACCAAGTGATTCTTGTACAAGTCCAAGAAAAAGCAAGGTATCCTTATTTTCCAAGAACTCAAGCATTAGGACCAATGAATGTGGTGGAACAGCTGAAGAGGACTCCAACACAAGTATCAATATGGGACATATTAGCTATTCCTAAAAAAAATATGTTGTTATAAGAAGCTCTACAAGGCCAAGCAATGCCTAAGCATAATGGCACCAAAGGACTTGCTGATAAAGAAAAGCTCAAGGACACAATTTCTCTGAAGACAATAGCCTTTTTGAACAATACAATAGAGGTAAGTAAATCCAAACCAGAGCCTTTCTATTTGACTCTGATAGTTGGAAAGAAAATCTTATATAATGATTTGATAGATTTAGGGGCTAGTACTATAGTAATGCCTAAGCAAATAGCTGATGCTTTAAAAATAAAGTATGAACCACTTACTAAAGGAGTTATGCAACTGGATGGCAAATCAACACAAACAATGGGGAAAATTAAACAACTCTCATTGCAATTATATACTTGTCCCAATATAATTTTCAATCAAGATGTAGTAGTCATAGATATACCTCATGTTTTTGGTTTATGTTTATCCAGAGACTTTACAACCAAAATATGAGGATATATGTCCCTTGATTGGTCTCACCTCATCCTAAGAACCAAATATGGTTCAAAGATGAAAATTATATCTAAACCACTATCAAAATATCACATCACCAATGAACCAACATCAAAATTAGAGGCAGATCATGCTATGTTAAATAAAGAAGAAAGGGTTTTTGTTTAAGAGTTGGGTGACTGGACTCAACATGACCAAGAAGAGGAAAATAACCATTTGTTAGCTATGATGCATAGTGATCCATATGGAAATTATGACTCTACTAGTCTGGGCACTTATGTAATTTTTGATGAAGACCATGAAATTCTAAATGTTTTAAGAGAAGAGACACCAACTACTCAAGAATATGAAAAAGATTCAGAAATCTGGACCTTAAATTTTGATGGGGCTAGAAGTAAAAGTGGTGCTAGAGCAGAAATTTGTCTTATTACTTCAAATGGGGAGAAAATTTTGAGAGCTATTCATTTCCAATTTGCTTGTACTAATAATGATGCTAAATATAAATCCTTAGTACATGGGCTCATTTTATCCAAGAAAAAGGGAATAAATAATTTTATAGTAAAAGGAGATTCAGAATTAGTGGTGAAGCAAATTAGGGAAAAGGCAATAGCCAAAAATGTAAGGATGAGATCCTATAGACACAGAATTTGGGACTTAATAGAAGATTTTGAATCTTTCAATATTGAAGTAGTTCCAAGAACCCAAAATTCTAAAGCTGATAAGATGGCATAGATTGGCTCATAGTTTGATCCATCAATTGGCCTATTAGTTAACAATGAGTCAGTAAAAGTTATTGTAAGACAAATTATCTCAGACAACGATGAGAATTGGCAAGTATTTGAAAATGATTCTCAGGTACTCTCATTCTTACAACAATCAAGGGAATTTGTTGATCAATTACAACCAAAAATTGAAGAGGCATATGGGGATCAAATTATACAATTAAAGAATAATAAGATTCCTAATGGCTTAATCACTTTAGAAAACCTATTTGATCCAGCAGATATAGGCCTAGAGAAGAAAAGGTTACAGGTAAATAAAGCAAATTATTCTGAAATAGAGGTGAGTGAAGGGAGAAAATTAAAAATTGGAAATTTTTTAACTCGAGAGGAAAGAGAAAGACTAATTGACTTGTGGAAAAGATATGACAGAGTCATAGCCTAGAGCTATGAAGACCTTCATGGATATAATAGAGACATCATTCAACACACAATAGAATTGACTGAAGGATCTAAGCCAATCAGATAGAAGTAGAGGCCAATAAATCTAAGGATTGAATCTCTAATGGTAGATGAGTTGTAAAAACTTTTAGATCCAAAATAATTTTTCCAATCAAACACTTAACTTGGGTATCAAATCTAGTAACAGTCAGGAAAAAGAATGGTGACATAAGACTCTATGTAGATTTCAGAGACTTGAATAGAGCATCTCTAAAAGATCACTATCCCTTGCCATCTATGAAACAAATTTTATAGACTGTGGTTGGATCAAAGAGATTTTCCTTGCTAGATGGTTTCTCTAGATACAATCAAATTTGGTTGGCTGATGAAGACCAATACAAGACTGCTTTTACTACCAAATGGGGAACATTTACATATGCTAAGATGCCATTTGGTCTATCAAATGTAGGAGCCACTTTTCAAAGAGCTATGGATGTAGCATTTGGGGAACTTATAAATGAAATCATCCTAATTTATCTTGATGATCTTATTATTTTTTCAAAAAATGTTGTTGATCATTTAGAATCTATTTTTAAGAAATGTCAAGAATTTGGAATATCCTTGAATCCTAAGAAATGCATTTTTGTTGTACCTCAAGGCAAATTATTGGGACATATCGTATCTAAAGAAGGAGTCTCCATAGATCCAGAGAGAGTGGTAGCTATAATGAACTTACCTCTTCTAGTAAATAAGAAAGCAATTTAAGCTTTCTTGGGGAAGATTAATTTTGTCAGTCGGTTCATATCTGACTTTGCAAGCTTAGTAAGACCAGTGACGCTCTTGTTAAAAAAAGAACTAGTTTTCAAGTGGACTACAAAAGGAAGGCAAGCCTTTGAAGAGGTCAAGAAAGCAATTTCAATGGCCCTAGTAGTTAGAAACCTAGACTTTTCTAAGCCTTTTGTGATGTATGTCTATGGAGGAGAGCTCAGTATTGTTTTTGTTCTAACACAAAAAGATGATAAACATGAGGGAGAGCATCCAATAGCCTTTTTCTCAAGGACTCTTAGAGAATATGAAACCAGATACAACTTTGTAGAGAAACAAGCATATGCTATGGTAAAATCCCTCAAGAAATTCAGGCATATAGTATCAAGAAGTAAGAATATGATACTTGTTGCTCACCCAAGTGTCAGAGAATACATTATGGAGGGTGAAATTATTGAAAAAAGAGAAAATTGGATAACAAAGATCCTTGAATATGATGTAGAGGTCAAACCCACTAAGTTAGTCAGAGGTAGAGAGTTATGCCAATACATGACTCAAGAGCTTGAAAAGATGATACCTAAAGAAATAGATTCAAAAATGAAAAAGGAAACTGTATTGAGGATACAAGAGGTTGATCAGAACTCCTGGGTCACAAACAAGATTCATTTTATGAAATATGGGATTTACCCAAGAGAACTTCCTCAAAACAAGAGGAGATACTATAGGATGCAAGGGGTCCATTTTGTTTTAATTGAACAAGTTCTTTTTAGAAGGAATTCTGATGGCAAACTTTTAAGAAGAGTAGAGAAGGATGAGGCTAAGAAAATACTACATGAAATGCATCATGGAGTCTCAAGTGGACATTTTTCTGTGAAGACCACAACTATAAAGATAAGTGAGGTAGGTTATTTATGGCCTACTTTATTTATAGACTATTATCAACTAGTTAAAAAATGTCAATCTTGTTAGTATTATGTGGGGATGAGAAGGAATGCAGTATTGCCTCTTAGTCATATAATTGTTGATGAACCTTTTGCTCAATGGGGTCTTGAATTTATTAGAATGATAAATATAGTGTCTATTATGGGTCACAAATGGATTTTAACTACCACAGATTATTTCACTAGATGGACTGAGGCAGTGCCACTTAAGGAAGCAATAAAAAATGTGATCCTAGACTTTCTAGGGAGTATCACTACTCACTTTGGGGCTCCTCACACCATAATTTTAGATAATGCTAAAGCATTTTTAGGGTCTATAGTATCTGAATTTGCATTAAAGCATGGAATATATCTGAAAACTTCCTCTAATTATTACTCTCAGGGTAATGGTTTGGCAGAATCAACTAATAAGAACCTGATTAGACTCATCAAGAGAATAGGGGTTGATCATCACAAAGAGTGGCATAAAGTGGTGAATATAGCACTATGGGCTGATAGAATTACACCTAAGTAAGTGATGAAAATGTCCCCATATGAACTAGTCTATGGCAAGCCTGCTATAATACCTCTAAGCTTGGAAATTCCTTCTCTCCAACTGATAAAATAGATTGAAATTGAAGAAAATGGCCCCATGTAGGTTAGACTTGCCAAACTTTTAGAAGTTCAAGAAAGGAGGGATGCAGCACATGATTCATTAATTAAGCATCAAAAAATAATTAAAGACTACTTTGATAAAAGGACATCAAATCCCCATTTTGAAGTAGGCTCAATTGTTTTGAAATGGGATGCAAGAGCTACCAAGCTGGGTCAACATACTAAATTTGAAGCATTATGGACTAGCCCCTATAAAATTTGTGCATGTAAATAGAAGAATTCATTTGAGTTGTAAATATTGGAAGGTGAACTTGAAGAGATTCCTATGAATGGGATCTAATTGAAGCATTTCAATTAAGCTGTGTCTCTAATATATTATAGTTAGATAGTTTCCCTTTCCTTGTTGCTTTATTTTCCCATTTTCTTTCCCACTCTTTCTTTTAAATAAGTGTTCTTTGAACACATAGCCGTAGCTCAGAGCCTTTTTCAAAATTTTCAAAACTCTCAACACTTTCAATATCTCCCAAATCTTAAATTCCCTAAGGTACCTTACGTAGCCACTTGCATTATGTGTCTAACTCATTGTTCCATGAAGATTTAGTAAGACTTGCTAACAGTTATCTAGGTTTAATGCCATTTTGAGACTTGATGGGTCAATAACTACCTCATAACAAGAGTTAAAGATTACAGTGTCTCAGACATTCCTGCGTCTGCTAGAAAACCCCTGCTACTTGCATTTTTAGTTCATAGCAAACTTGTTTAAGTGAAAGTGCTTCCTTATTGCAAAAGCTTCATACCTATTACCGCAGTTCACTAATTTCAAGAATAGATATAGATATGGAGGGAGCATAGTCTTCACAACAAGGGTCTGGGATTTATGAATCACTTGATAAGTTTCTTATAAGAAAATCATATGCTTCAGCCCATGCACAACCATTAAAGACCTACCCGTGTACTAGAGTCCCTAAAGTTGGTCAAGCAAATGACCCAGAAAAGGTAAAAGATTATGCAAATGGAATCATGGACCCAATTCTTTAAAGAACTAGTAGAAAAACTCTCAAAAAAGGGGCACATCAAAGGTGTCTTCAAAGGGCCAAGGTTGGACAATACGAGACATTAGCAATGAGGATATGGAATTCCCAACTAGCACAATTCATTGTCCTAGTTGTGCATCCATGTCCTAACTTGGTTGAAATATGCGTTGGGTTGTTTCATGTGCCTTCAAATACCATACAATAGGGTCCATTCATAGTGCAAATTACACCAAAGGCTATTAGAGACATGTTGGCCCTGTACCATGACAAGACAGCCACATTTCCTACCATTGCCAAGATGCAAAAAATGTGGGCAAATGTCAATACTTAATTGAGGTTTCTAAAATTAGAGCTGCAATTAGGTGATGATGATGCTACTGTGCCGACACTACCAACAGTAAGAGCAAAATTTACACAAGCTAGTCAAGATGCACTTTCCATGATGGTTTTCATTTTCATAATGAAAGATGATATAATCGTATATGAAGAAAAAATGTCTATCCTTTTCATATTGAAAATTGTTGACAAGACTCAAGAGTATCACCTTGATTTCTCTGAACAGATTACATATTCAATGGCTGAACAACTCACCTAGTTTAGATCTAAAGGGATTTTCAAGTATTCCTCTTATTTATTTCACCTTATGTTGTATCAAAATTCTGGCATCTTTTCCCAAAACATGCATCTAAACATGTATGACCCAAGCTTTGGTCTACAGAGGACCACTCATGTGTCTGCATGGACACATATCTTGTCCAAAACTAGTGACCCATACAAATTATGTGAACTTTTTGTTACCCCTGCTTTTTGTCATCTGAGCCCAGAATCAGTTATAAATAGACTATTTCCAAGTGTATCAAACCTTATGACCAATTGTCACATCCATTGTGATTACTTTTTTGGATCCCATCATAGTATTATTAGAGTTCATGGTTTTAGTGGGGAACCAGTGTTGCTACCTAAGATTTTAACACTTAGGTTAGCATTCTTAAAGGTGACCAAGTAGGTGTCTATGGTAGATAATGAATATGGCTCTAGGAAGAAGAAGAGGAAAATGTATGATGTCCCATGGGTGACAAATAACATGGCACTAAAGGCCAGAGATGCTGAGATCATGTTATTTAGAAAGCTAGGCTTCCTAGGTTTCTTTCTAATTGAAGATAAATGGGTGTATGATCCAAATGGTTTCAAAGCTTCATGGATTAGAAATAATAGGGTTACTACCAGAATTACACATGAATTGCACATGAGGGCCGCCCCTTTTGGGAAAATAGGAAAAATCCTAGGAAAGATATTCTTGAGTTTTATGTTGAATTGACGGATTTGCCTCTTCAACAAAACAGACCATGGGAAACTTTTTATGTTAAGCAAAGATATTTTGACCCTAAAATCAGAGTGACTTCTAGTTTAAGGAGAGAATTAAAGAATAAAGACTGGAACGCTGAAAAAATAGAAGCCTATTGGAAATATAGGCAAGAGATTTGTGAGACAACCCACTCTTTTGGAAATGTGGATTCAGATGAGAAATGGGAGGAAATCTAGGATGAATGTCATCTATCTCCTATGTCTAACCCTGATACAAGCAATTTGTAGATATAGGATGGAGAACCAGAAGCCAAAGCATAATCTAATCAAACATTTCAAGCCTCAGTGCAAACTTTAGCAGCAGTCACTGTAACTGTTTGGCCCCAATCTCTTAGTACCATCAAAAAACAAAAGGGTGTGGTATATTCACCACTAAAAGCTTCTCCATCAGTGTCAATCCTTGAAGTTCCTAGTTCTCCACAAACACCACTAGAAACAATGGTAAATATTGAAGAGAAGGGAGCACAGCCAAAAGAAGAAACACCAAGGAAACATAAAAGGCTAATGTTCCAACTTGATTCAAAGGAGAGGGCAAAACCCTCACAACACCAATCACAAAGTACCTTGGTTACTCCTTAGGTAAGTATTGTTTCTCCTCCTCCTTCTCAATCTCTTTCTTCTCCTATAGGGGTGATGATTCCATCTAGCCAAATGACATCCCCTGCCACCTCTGCTGTGCCCATTTCTCATTTTTCCCCATCTATCCATACTCAAGCTATATCATTGCCTCATTTTCCCCCCTCTATTCCCAAAAAAGTACCTCCTCAAATTGCCCATAGCCAACAATTGGATATTCAATATGGCTTGCCACAAGGTTTTCCTTTTGTAGGTGGGCACATTGCCTCTCCTTCTACCTTCTAAACTCAAGTAGATGCTTCTAGGAAGGCAAGGGAAGCCTGAATGGAGAAAAATAGAATCAAAGATAATAAACCCCTGGATACACCACATCTAAGGTCACAATTTGACCCAATATAGTAACAACTAATGTTGACCCATTTGTCACCGAATATAGTCAAGCCAAATGAGTAGATGTAACCAAAAGATTACACAATGAATGCAGTGGCAATAGACATGTCCCTGTTCAGACCACAAGATAGGGTTAAGCTACTAAATGAATCTACTTCTATAGTAGTTGAAGATTATTTGAAAATATAAAGGAAGCTATAGAAGATGGAGGCTGATGTAGCCAAAGAGAAGGCAAACTGTACTAGTTTGACCAAAAAGATCAATACTAAGAATATTGAAATAGAGAGTCTTAATAAATAGTTGCAAGATATTGTTTCTCTTCAGACTCACTAGGCTATCTAGGCCCAAAATGATTCTTTGAAAATAGGGCTAATGCAGGTGAAGGATGCAGTGACAACCTTAAGGTAGGAAAAGGTAGAATTCTAGGAAAAAGGTGAGGAAAGCCTACTACAAGTTACTCAATTTCAATAAAAACTGTTGAATGAGAAGAATAATACCATGGCTATATAGGCCCAACTTCAAGCCAAGAAATAAAGGGTAGAACAATTGACACTTGAGTTGGCTAATAGGCCACAAAATATAGGGGTGTTAAATCTGGTGAAGGAGCTTTATGAATCAATATGGAAAAGAATCTCTTAGGAGATTATTCAGCTCAGACCTCTAACCTTTCTGCTAAATGCACAAAAATTGTGCAAAAAGGTGGAGACATCAGTAGAAGACACTCTGTCTACTATCTCTATGAGAGTGTTGGACTCCTAAATGCTACTGCAAAAGCTATATGATGCAACTGATAGAACGTTGTTAGCAATAAGGATTAATGACAGAATGGTCACTGTTAAATGAGTGAATGAGGTTCTCAATTGCAACTCCATAGCAATCAATTACAAAGAGCTTTTAGATGTGATGAAAGAAGGAATAAATGAAATGAAACAACACATTGAAGACCTAGTGCAATTAGGTCTTCCTTCCCCTTTTCCTGATGACAACACTGTGTTGATGATTGATGAAATTAAATCATTGTTATTAGCCAGGCAGAATGATATAGTAGTTTTTTAGGATTTAAGGGATGATTCATCAGTGCCTGAAGTAGAAGCCATTTTGATTTTTGTTTCCCAGCTTGAATTAAATTGAAGGCTATAGTTCAGATTTTGCAAAAAAAATTCACACAAAGATATTATCAATCTTGATTTAGCCTTTCATGAATTGCAAAATAAGTAGGGATTATCTGATGATGAGTGGTCTACTTATCAAACAGCCTTACTAAAGTTGTGATTTTTTGTCACATTTTGATCATGCGGGAGTTGTGGATTCTTTTTTAGTAAGCTCAAACATCCTTGGGGTCACTAATAACTATAGAGTAAAAAATACTCTAAATTTTATTTTGATTTTTTAGTCATGCGATCCAAAATTTTTGTCCGTGCACACTTTGGTTCGAGACAGTGAAGCTTTGACTCAGAGTGTGGGCTCGAATTTCTTTTTGCCTCATTTTTGTCTAAGTGTCAAAATTAAGCATAAGTTGCCAAGTGTCATCAGCTGAGGCACATTTAATAATTTCTAGAAGTTGGTCAGGATGTGCCACATGTCCCATAGTAACTCAGTGGAGTGCAACAAGTGTCAACATCTGCATCTCATGTTTCTTGTACATTTCAAAAGCTTCTTTTCAATAAGATTTTATTAGGATCAAGTAGAAGGCACCAAGTGGCAACTACAAAAGGTTTCAATATGATTTTATAAAAGTAACAAAAGATGCCATGTATCCCTAGATGAAGAAAATGAAAGTCACCATGTGTCAACATCTGAATTATCTTCACTTTGTTTCATTGATAAGTAAAGACTGTGGTGGGTCCCAGGTTTTATTTTTGAGGAAAGTGGAAGCCACCAAGTGTCACCATCTGTGTAAATATGAAATAAGGCTTGAATGATTCTATAGTATAGATAGAGTGATGCAGAGACTAACAAGTATCACCTTCTGTAAGATTCTCAAAGGGTAGCTAAAAGATGCATGGAAAGTGCCACCTGGCCCTGTTTCCTTTTTAAAGTTGCTTAGAAAAAAATTCTGTGGGTCTCATTTTCTGTTAAGTTTTTAAAGTTTTGGAGAAGCAGATGTTGACAGATGTCAAGGATGAAATACTCCTAAGTTAAGACATAGTAAAGAGTATAAGTTACGTGGAAAGTGCCATGTGCCTTCAGTAAGTACTATAGAACATGCCAAGTGTCATTTTTTGGTACCTCTTGAAATAATAAGAAGGTTTTCAAGTGAAGTAAGGGAAATGACCAAGTGTCCTCTCCCGTTTGAAAGTGGGAAGCATCTTGGGTATCTATTTCGGCCAATGAACTTGCAAGAAGATAAAACATTTCATATCTAGGAAATATTCTATGTTAGACACATCCAATTCAATTAGATTTTAGTTAGGCCATTAGATTGGGAATGTGCAGACAATCTAGAGCTAATCTAATGCTATAAATAGGGGTGCAGAGATCACTAAAGGAGTAGGAGAGAAGATAGAGAGAATTTTTTGAAAGAGATTATTGTCAAGAGTTTTTAGACTTTTTTTGTTGTGATCAAGAATATCATTTTCTTTTATTCTATTTTTTTGAGTTATAAAGTTTATATAAATGTGCATGTTTTTGTGACTTTTATGTGACTAAAGAATTAATAAGAAAATTGAGTTTTATGCCTTTGATGATATTTTTTTGTGTCACTACAAAATTAGTCTAAGTTGTGAGCCTCTGTTTCTATTGTTTTTCATCTTTTACATTGATCATGCCTTGCTCACTCTTTAATGTAATTGAATCTTACATATAGCTTCACTGTGCCCAAAATTAAGGATCAAACTGAATTCAGGCACATCACCATAGTTAGATTTTCTTTCATTGCACTTGTGTTTCTGTTTAATTCCTATCCCTTTTCCCATTACACACTTGATATAAAGAAGAGCCAGTTTCTTTAAAATTTGGAGGTTGTTTCAAGTTGCAAGTCCCACATTCCTGAAAATTCCCATTGTTGGTGTTAGAAACAACACAATTTTAATCATCAACAGCACCCACACTATTAGGGTAGATATACAAGGAGTTATGGACATGGCATATTAGGCACCACTTAGGGCTTGATATTACATTTATATTACATTTCTAGGCATATGAGTACATCCATGTGATTCTCTCTATAAGGACTCTATGGACTAGATTTGGGGAGATGGTGTAGAGTGTAGGCTTCCTTCAATGGAAGGAAGATCTTATTGTTCCACATGCAGACAAGGTGGTGTAGGATCTATAACACTATAGATAGGTGTTCAATGGCTTATAGATAGGGGATGTTATCTGGAGTCCTTATGTAGACTTCCTAGTATGGCCTAGGTCAGAGGTGGAGATAGGAGATGTGGCCCAAGAGATATGGGTACATGGATGATGTCCAAAGCACCTCAAGTTATTTTAATTTGATAAGGTCCATTGATAGTTTAAGTTATTTTAGGATGTTCCCTTAGCCCCATGTTTATATAGGTGGGAGGATATAGATTTAGATTGGTCAACACCTAATACTACCATTATTTTGATGGGGCCACAAGAAGAGCCTACAATGAGTAACCTAGATGATGTCAGGTATATAGATGATTATGCAGTTTGGTTTATAGTTGAGATGGCAAGGAGATAGGAGAGAGTAGTTAGACCATGAAATGGGGTGGTTATTAAGGAAGTGATAGAGGCTAAGGAGTATGAGGAGAGAGGAGAGGTGGAGAAGGAGGCTCTATATATACACATTGAAGAGGCACTATTATAGGATGCCCTAGACGTGCACATGGAGGAGGGACCTTTAAAAGATACCCTAATATATGATCATATAGATATAAATTCAATTATTAATAATAGGGATAGTCTAAGGGTTGAGCTAAAGGAGGTAAGAGTAGCTCATGTTACACTATAGGATCAGTTTAGTATATTACAGAGTGATCTAGATAACATGAGGGGGAACGTGATCAAGCTATATAGGAATGAGATAGATGGAAGATAGAGCTAGAGTAGATGAGATCTACTTTAGTAGAGGTATCAACCCTAAACATTACATGATCTAATGTGGTACCTTCTATAAATATGATACCACTTTGACAATTTAGGTATATTCTTGTAGAGATGGCATATTATGATAAAATAGTACAGAGGTAGCTACATGATGTTCCTCAGTTTGCTTCATATGTGGCTAGCCACTGTAGATCACAGAGGACTCCTAGTGGTACTGCTAGTTCAAGGAGTATAGTGGGTTGAGGAGGAGATGATGATGGAGATGATAGTATTCACCTTATCAAGATCAATTTCACTGAGTAGAGCATATTATATGGGCTGAAAGCCCCCTTGTATTCATATTATGATATATTTATAGACCTTTGATATATACATATAGACATTTTATGTTTATAGATGGATCATGTGTATTTATTTATGGATTTATTGATGGATATGGATATGTTATGCTCTTATGTTTTTATATATGTGATGGTTTATAGATTTAGATGTTATTTTTTCTAATTTTGATTATTGTTATCATGCATGCTATAGATGGATTCTAGATTATGGATGTGATGGATTATAGATTTAGATGTTATATTTTTAATTTTGTTAGTGCTTATATATGTTGTGGATTTTTATGCATTGATGTAGATGTTATGTATATCATGAGATGGTTTCGTATTAATGGATTATGAGTTTAAATTATGTTAAATAATAACTATGGATTATATATTTTAGTGATTTATTGATGTGAATTTATGGATTTTAGTGATTATAGATTATAGATTTTCTCGACATTGACTTAGACCATAATCAAAAAGAGAATATTTCATATACATGGCATATATGTCCCTATCTAGATGATAAGAGATATTGACACAACCTTAGTTAGCTTAGAGCTTTAGCCTTGGTTTTTTTTAATACTAGGACTATTATGCTTGTTGATGGGATGAGGGGGAATTTATTTCTTTTAGAGATAAAATTATCCACACCATATTTTAAAATTAGGGTTTATCTTTCAAGAATCAATTTTATGCTAACAAGTAGGTTGATCAATACAGGAAGCCTACAATTAAAAACTTGATTTATGTGGGAAGATTTCTTGGTATACTGATTTTGGCAATGTATTTTATTACTTTGTTGGTTTTTTAGGGCTTTAAAATGGCATAATTTGAAAATTAATCAATACGAGAAGTTTTATTCTTGGTAACCATCCTTCAAGGGAGTGGTCTATATTTTGATGTTTTTACATAGCTATCCTTTAAGGGATTAGTCTATTATTTTTCCTCTATATATTTGATTACAATTGTCCTTCAAGGGATCAATCTATTTATTTAGCCCATTTTGATACATTTGTTTTCATTGCTTAATTGATTTTGGATCCCAAAATTAGTAATGTGAGTTGACATAAAAATATACCTTAGGATATTTTCCATGAATCCAAGACATGGGGTGGTTGTGTTATCTTGGAAAATTAGAGGCTTTGAAGGAATAAGAGAAATAATGATCTAGAGTTTATCTTGTAACAAGTGAAACTTATCCATGAGAAAATTCTATGAATAGATCTAGGGTATTCATATTTAAGGTTAGGGTTATAATGATTACTGAATAAACACATAATTCTCATATCATTATTTGGTATTTAAGATAGGGGAGATGATATTTATTTGAGATAAGTTAACCAAGATGAGTCAAGGTATATTAACTATAGAAAGGATGTAGATGTAATGCATTAAGAGGTTCACACTTTAGTTTACCATTAAGAGAGGCCAAATAATATGCCCTAGATTCATATTTATGGGTTATGATGTATGGTCCAAGCCAATTAGGAGAAAACTTACCCCTTTTAATTCATTCCATATTAGTAACATGATGATTTTATTTAAGCACAAGATATCCAATGTTAAATTCATTCTCTCTTACATGTTGATTATATGCTCATTTTAATCATTATTGATATATATGCAAGTGATCAAGGGTTAACACACAATGCTCATCTAAGAGTTTGACCTAGGATAAATCTTCCTGATGAAAATCCTCATCATAAATGATGTATTTAAGGGAAACACAGAGAGGGAATTTGTAATTCTAAAGGTAGTACAACTTTCATACCATAGACTAGGGAAAAAGGAGTAGCACTTGTAAAAGTTTGAATACTAGTTCGATATCCCCATTAGGTGAAAGGGATACAAAGATGAAAATATTTTCTACCTTTATTGATGAATTTGGTTAGGATTTTGACCAGTGTTTTATTAGACACTTTTGCTTAACCATTATCTTGAGGATAATAAGGTGAGGAAAAACTCAATTTGATTTTAAATGAATCACATAGTGCCTAGACTTTCTTATTCTTATAAGATTTTCCATTTTCCATTATTATTTTACATGGAAATATAAAATGATAAATAATGTGATGATGGATAAACTCCACAATATGTTCTACCTTAGTCAAGATAAGTGGAACAACTTCCACCCACTTAGTGAACTATTTTGTAGTGATGATAATAAATCCATGACATTGGGAGGATTTAGGATTGATTTTCCCTATAAGATCGAGCCCCCACTAGAAGAATGTCCAGAAGTCCATTTTTGCTTACAAAGCTTCACTAGGGACATGAGATAAGTTTGTATGTTGTTGATATTTTACACAGCTCTTAACATATGTGCAACAATCTTGATTTAGAGTGGGCCAATCGTATCCTAGATGTAATATTTTTTAGCAATTACACATCCACTAAAGTGTCTACCACATGACCCATCATGTACCAATTGAATAGCTAAGGTAGTTTCATGCTTTTAGAGATAATAGAAAAGAATGTCATCAAATCCACATTTATAGAGAAAACCCCCTAGTATAGTATAATGGATATATTTCTATCAGAAGACACGCTTGAAACCTCTAGATAAATGGGGAGGAGATAATCATGTAGACAAATAAGCAAATATTTGTGTATACCATGGCTCTTCTTGGTTTTCCTCAATATTATTAATATATGGAAGATCAGTTATTCTATAGGAAGGTTGGTTAACTCAGTGGATAAGGAAAAATAATTTGGACTCCTAAGATGAGGATGGGATAAAAGAAGCAAGAGATGTAATAGTATCAGCAAACTTATTAGTTGATCTAAGAGTAGCCTGGATGGTATAACGTTCATAGGTAGATAAGATTTGATCAGCTAATGTCTTATATCTTTGAAAGATATCATTCTTACATTGATATACACCAGTAATCTAATTGACCACTAGCTAAGAATCACCATATATATTAAGTGATTTGACTCCTAATGTAAGGGTAGTTTAGAGGTCTATAATCAATGCTTTATATTCAGCTGTGTTATTAGTATAATCAAAGTCTAACTTAAAATACAAAGGCATGGGAATATCTTGAGGGGGGATTAATATAATTCTTGCACCACCTCCTTGCTCACATTTAGATCCATCAAAGAATAGAGTCATTTGATATTCCAAGATTAACTGAGAAGTGAATGCAATAAATTCATTAAGGAATGCATAACTGATTAGTTGGTTGTCGCTAAGAGGTGATTCAACCAACTAATAAACAATAATCTACCCTTTAACAAATTTTTGCTAGAGAAATTTTAGACCAAACTCAGCTAGAAGCATAATCCATCTTGCCATCCATTGATTTTGGTAAGGCTTAGAGTGTATGAACTTAAGGGGATCAGTACTCATAATTACATACATCTTATGGTTACGTAGGTAATGATGAAGTTTAGAGGCTATAAGGACCAATGCTAGGCATAGTTTTTTGGTATGTGAATAATGTTTTTCATATTCTATGAGGGTATGACTTATATAATAAATAACTTACTCTTTGTGATGTTCATCTCAATGGGCAAGCATAGCACCTAGAACATGATCTGTAGCTGAGATATAAAGGAAGAAAGGTTTCCCTTTCTTGGGTGGAGTGAGGATAGGAGGTGATAAAATAAAGTCTTTGAGTGCATTAAAGGTTTCTTGATAATGATAATTCTATATAAATTGACTATCCTTCTTTAATATATGGTGGAAAGGTTAACATCAATTGGAGAGCTAGGAAATAAAACAATGAATAGACTAGAGCTTGCCTTGTAAACTATGAAGCTACTTTCAGTTGGAAATAGGAGGCATCTCTAAAATAGCCTTGATTTTAGTAGGATCCACTTCTATTCTATGAATAGAAACAATGAAACCTAGGAGTTTACCCATCAAGATGCCAAAAATACACTTTTTTGGATTTAGACGCACATTATATTGGAGTACACAATCAAAAATAATCTTAAGTATAAATAGGTGTTCTTTGTACATTTTTGACTTTCTAAGGAGGTCATCTACATAGTCTTCAATAATTTTATGGATTATGTCATGAAATATATAAGTCATGGCCCATTGATAAGTGGATCTTACATTATTTAGGCCAAAAGGCATAACATAGTAGTAGAAGGTCCCCCAAGGAGTAATAAATGTAGTTTTATGTTGATCTTCTGATGCAATAAGCATTTGATTGTAACTAGAGAAACCATCCATAAGGGATAACATTTCATGGCCAACTATCAAATCCACTAATTAACTAATGTTAGGGAGAGGGAAATCATCTTTTGGACAAGCAAGATTTATGTCACAAAATGTAGTATAGATATGAAGTCCCCCTGTAGGCTTAGTGACTGGAATGATGTTGGACATCCACTAAGGATAATCAATGGGTTGAATAAAGTTAGCAGATAAAAGATGTTACAATTCCTCTTTTACTATGAGTGTGATGTGAGGATACATTTTGTGGAGTTTTTGCTTTATTGGCTTATTATCAAGAAAGGTAACGATGTTATGGATAATAATTACAATGTCAATACCAAGCATATCTCTATAAGATAAGGCAAAGGCCTTACTATGGTCTAATAAAAAAGTGGTAAAATCCTAGTTTTCTTGTGGATCTAAGGCTTTGCTAATTTTAATAATCCTTGGGATTTCTTTAGACCCAATATTAATATTAATAGTGGCTTCATTTAATAAGCTAGACATTTCAGATGGAAGAGAATTATGTAGATACGAGTTTTCAGTGCCCAAATGATTCAAGATTGACTCATCATCTTGATACTAAAAAATAGGAATGGTTGGTGTATCATGCCCTATTAAGTTAGGATATGTCAAGGGATGGTTTGGATTTTTACATCATAGTGGAAGATGAAGGGTTCTAATGAGATCATATTGACTAAAAAAAAGTTAGGAGGGATGGATATAGTGTTGCTAGTCAACAAAGAGGTATCAGATGATGAAGATGGTTCTTCTTCTTCCAAAGATGGTAGAAGAATAGGTTGGGGGGAAGATTTAGAATCTTTCTTAAAACCTAAGCCATGATTTTCATGTGGTTTTTTGAAATCTCCTAATGTGACATTGTGGGGACCCTACTCATATCTACCCATGCCAAAACCTTTCTAGGTGCAGTGACAAAGATAGGTTTGCATGAAATGGGGATTGGTAAGAAAGGAGAAACTAGATTTAAATAATTTAGCACAAGCATTATCATCAGGTTCTAAGGTATCTTAATCAATCCCACCATATATTCAAAGAGTACATAAGAAAGGTGGTTCAAAAGGAATGACCTCACCTAGGTTGGGTGAATACATGGGTTGCTTATCAGGACAACCATATTATCTATGAGTGGGTGAGGTTTTAAGGGTTAATAACTAGTATTCCCCCATCAAAAACTACTATATCATGGAGTAAATGGACTCTAGAGTAGGTAATTTTGAAGCAGGGATAATTGTGTTAGTTGAGGCTTGATTAGAAGATGAAGATGGAATTATATTAAATGAGGGTATTATGACATCGTTTGGATGAAAGATGAACTTTAATTATTTAAAGGGATGAGGATTAGAAAGCATGATGTGTACCTAGCCTTCATGTGCATATTTAAGGCATTGATGGACTGTGGAGGGTACACATCACATCATGAAAATCCATAGATGTCATAATAAAATATTGTATTGGAGTGTTCCTTTTATAACGTAAAAGAGCTCATGGAGAGTGTGAGAACCTAAAAAAATGGGAATGATTATTGTTATTATTGTGGGTGTTATCATGTCATTGAATGAACATAGAATTGCTAAGGATTGGGAAATAATGGTTTCTAGTAGTTATAACTATTGGAAAGTGCGTGAAGAAATGATATTAACAGTGGATCCATTATTAATCATAACTCTTTTATATCATGTTTGATTTATTTGAGCTATCATGAAAAGTGGGGGATCTTGATCTTTGGGTGATAAAGAAGCGACCTCAAACTTAGTAAAACTAATAGCTGAGACCATATGAAGGGCTCCTATAAAATCTAACAAAGGTTGAGGTTTATCTGGTCAGACCTCAATAGCTTTGAGAGATTTTATCATTGCTTGTTGATGGTGTGGAGATTTTTTGATAATTTCATATAATGACATTTTTACAAGTGTTTGGTGGAGTTGTTTTAGTATGGATATTTGTACCAACTCCTTCGCTTTGGTTGGGATAGTTCTTATAATAAAAAATTTAGGATTTTGTTTAGATGGTTTAAGTGTATTAGAGGTATAGTCTATCATAATTAAAACCTTATATTTATTAGGATTTTGGTTTTGAGAATGGGTGGTTACATAGATGACATCAATATGTAAAAAAGGTGGATTTAAAGAGGCTACTAACTCCTTATCACTTATGGGACTAGCAATATTATGGATTATTGGAATTGATGGAATAGTGACCTTTTCTTAGGATTTTGATCATTTATATCTTCAATTAAGATGTCATCATCCTAGACTAACTATTGGATTATATCCTTAAGGGCTTTGCAATTTTTTGTATTATGTCTAGGTACTCTATGATATGCACATATTTCTTGATTTTTATACCAAGTAGGTCTTTGAGGATGAAGGTTAATAGACCTTATAGGTGGTAGTGTAATGAGATATGTATCCAATAATTGTTTCAATATTATAGCATAAGATCCTTTCAAAGGGTCATATTATGGTTTTCAGGGGTTTTGATAATAGGTTCTTTTGGTAAAGTATTAATCATTTGGTTTTATCACTTAGCCTTTATAAGAGGGACAATTTTTAGATATTTTCCTTTATATTTCTCTAATGGTCCCTTAACAGAAGAAGGTGTATATCGAGATTCAGGTGAACTTAATAATGGAGGGGGGTTTTATATTTCCCCACGTGTTTGAGTAAAAGCACCTGTGATAGGGGAAATTACTCTAGAAGATGGATAAGGCCCTAAAATATATGATGGAGATGTTATAAAAGAGGTAAGCCCTCTATTTTTTCATGTGTTGAGAAAAGATGGGGTCTTTAGATCAAGGTTTTTATCATTTAATGTTCGAGAACCATCAACTCTAACTTGAGGATGAGCTAAGGATTTCTTTGGTAGAATACCAAGACTATTAATGATAGGAGATTTACCCTTTCCTTTAGTATTTTTAGGGTAAGGAGGTGCTATAGTAGAATATGGTTTTGAAGGGTCATGGTTTTGGGCAAAAGGATAAGATCTCATTATATGCTTACCATGAAGAGGTTTATCAGTGATCAAAGGGGTGGAATGTCTAACTCTAGAAGTATCAAGATGTTTATCTATGACATCTTGAGGAGTAGTTTCATTTTCCATTTTAGGAGGTTCACTATGAGAAGGTGAAGGGGATGCTTCATGTGAATGATCCTATGTAATAAGATCAAAGAGCTCTATGAGGATTTTGGGACTGGTTTTAATGACCTTAGGTTGACTCATATCAAAATGATCTCCCATAATGAGATCCAAGACTGAAGGTTCCTCTAGAGTTTCTTTAAGTAATAAATGATTATAGATTGTATCAATCATATGAGTAGCTTTATTTTTTTTCTCTAGGGTTAACTTGGACTATGTTCAACATGGATGGATGGTTTGGAAATGGCTATTTGAAAATATCTAAAGATTGGTTAGGAAGAGCATTTAGATTATCCTACTAAAGGTCCCCCTTGTCAAAGAGGTTATGTACTAGTAATTTAAAGGATTGGAATCATTCTATAATATCCTATTACCCTTTGAAAGTACAAAACTCATCCTCTTTATACCAAGTGGGTTTAAGATGTGTATCATCAATCGGTCTAATTAAAGGGAGTTAAATAACATTTGATTTTAGGAGTTTATATAATACCAAAGTATAAGGCTCTCCTATAGGGGTATATTTCTTAGGGGGAAAATGAGTAAGGCCCTTGGGTTGCTGCATTTGAGAAGTTAAAGACCCCAATTGGTTGGATGCTAGGGGGAAAAAGTTTTTATAGTAACTTCATTTGATGCCCCTTTTGGTTTAGGATTATTGCTAGTGATTTTAGAGGGGTCAGATTTAAATCTTTTATTATGCAACTTAACTTTTCCCTCTTCAATCCCATGGAGTTCAAGTTTATGGGCCATGATAAAGGCTTTGTTAAAGGTCTTAAAAGTTTGAATTTGTAACATGGATCATATATGTTTTGCACAAGAACATGAAAATAATTCAATTAATTCTATTTGTGGAAAGGAAAAGGTTAGTTGGTTGATTAAGTTACGTCATCGAGCCATAAAGTCTTATATGGATTCATTGTAAAACTATCTAATAGCATAAAGATCCATGATAGTAACTTTTTGAACAATATTAATTGAGAAGTGTTATAAAAAAATTGAGCCAATTGCCCAAAGGAAAAGAGAGAATGATGGGGAATGGAATTGTACCAATCTAATGTAGATCCTACTAATGATATAGGAAATGTTATAAGTAGGAGGGCATAATCATGTGCTATAAGATAACATGCATGTCGAAAGCCTCTAAGGTGTTTTTGGGGATCTTTTTTATTTTGGAATTCAGTAAACTTAGGAAGCTCCCATTGTGATGGATACATTCAGAGAGGGATAGCCAAATTTGCTCATATGTGAGCATTATATTATGTCTAGAGGTGGAGGTTTCTAAACTAGCCATCCTATTCATAAGGATGTTTATGAGGTCTATCTAAGTATTATTATGAGGCACACTTCCTAAGACATTTTGGTAAAGGGGTTGATAATTTGGTAAAGAGGTAGAGATAGGCTGTGAGGAAAGGTATCTTGTTGTAGTAGACATAATAGGTTAAGATGCCACTATGTATTGTGGGACTTTTAACATAATATTTTGTAGTGGGAAGGATTGTAAGTGGTTATCACTAGTTGTGATGAATCCATGTACTAGGTAGCTAAGGAGACATAGTGTTAGAATGGTTGGGTATAAGGGATTTGTTGTGTGTGAGGGATTTGTTGTGTGTGAGGGATTTTTTTGAACCATATGGTAAAGTTGTTCTAATAGGTGGGAGACTTACAGGAATTGACACCACTAACATTTGGGGAGATATAGTGGATATATGCTAAGTGGTATTTTGAATTTGAGTAATGAGGGTTGGAGAAATGGTAAATAATATGAATGGTTGGTTATCTAAAGGTTGCGTTATCTAAGAATTAGAGCCAGATAGAATAAATTTAGTGGAAAAGGTTACCATGGCTATGGTAAATTCTCTAGTTATCTCATCTCCCTTAAAAGGCATCATGTATTTATACTGAGGATCTTGGGTATGGGGGGAAGGATAAATATTTATTGCTCAACTATTAATATAATAATTTAGAGCAATGGGATTTTTTCCCAATATTTCCACAAAGGAAGGATCTCCTTGAGGATAATATTATGGGAACATAGGATTCTCAAAGGACTTAGGGGAAGAGGTTAGACTAGGTGTACGTTCTATTAGAGAAGATATAACACCTTCCTTGGATTATTTTTTTTATTGTTGTCTATTCAAAACCATGAGATAGAAAATAAAAGCAAAAATAAAACAAACAAATAAAACAAAATTTCTTTTTGAATTATCTCATTTTAATTATGGATGAGACACACACACACACACACACACACACACACACACACACACACTAAAGTCATTCCAAAAAGTTTTTTTATCTCTTTTAACTTTAAGATGTGAAAGGAAATACAGAAAAAGAAAGGATAATAAAGGTCCTAAGAAATGGTAATCTAAGGATGATTTTAGGTATTTTGTTTTGGCACTCAAAGGAAATTTGTATTGGTATCAATACATGACATGGTACTTGGGGCTTGCTCCCCTCACATCACAATCCCATAGCTAGATAGGTGCTTAGCCAAAATAAACCAATGATCTAAAGATTATACTCAGCTAGAGAACTGAGTTGGTCCTCCCATTGATGGTGAAATCCAAGTAGGATTGCTAGGCAAAAGGTTGCTTTAAGGTGATGAAATACCCATCAGTTTCCTTATGTCATGTGTTTAGATGTGTTAATTGATATTATGATTTGGTTTGTGTGTGGATAAATTGGTGACTATGAAAGATTACTGCCTAGATTATTCTATGTGAAAAAACCTAAGCAGGAGAGATGGATGCAATGTATTTTAACTTTAAAAAGGAAAAATACAAATTTAGTGATTTTTGAATGAATGCAACAAACAAAGAAAGGGAAAGAGACTAAAATTTAGAATTTGAATTTTTAATAAGAAAAATGAGACCTTAAGGGTCCTACTTGGCATGCCAGGATGTTTTAGTATTTTTTTTTTGCTTTTTTAATGTGGACTAATTAGCTACTAAAAATAAATTACATGCAAGGTTTAGAGTTACTTGGTGATTAAGGTTGGTTACACACCATTGATCAAGATTGTAATAACTCCTCTTTGGCTTGGGAGGAATGACCTACAAATCACATTAATTCACAAAAAATGGATTAATAGAAAAATAAGTGGGCTGCCTAGTAAGAAACTAGTCGTAAGAAGCAATAGACTTCCTTTGATGGATGTCAGCCCATGTTTAACATTTAAGTTTATAAATAAACATGAAATTACAAATATATATATGGATAAGATATAAATAGACAATGTTAAAGATAATTAATCAATAATAAGATTTATGTGATTAAAGTAAGCATCCCATAATTCTATAGATACATCAACATCCTCTTGGATTACAGTTAATTATTCATTAATGTATTCAAAATTACATATAAAATCCACAATTAAAAGTCCTAGCTCAAATGTAATGTCACTCTAATCAACAAACAAAGGTTGAGGGACTATGGGAAGATCAAAGATGCTAACAGAATCATGTACTAATCTAGGTAGAGTCATTTATATGAAAAGATAGATTTTTAGCAAACCAAAATGTAGATTTAATAGATATTAAAGATTCAAAAATAGACTGTTTAAGGCTATTTTTATATTTTAATAGGGATCAATGATGATCCTATAGGATTGACATCGATTCAAATGAATCAATGTTGATTTTGTATAAAAGTGTTGAACTATAAATTAGAATATAATGATGGCCTAGAAAATTGATAAAACAATCAAAACTGAATGTAAATAAAAACACAAAGATGAAAAAGCTTAATAAAACTTAAATATGAAAATAATATTGACCTTGGATGGTTGGATATGTGAAGATAAAGATATTCCAAAATAAGGTAGATGGCCTTAAAAAATCACCTAATACTGTCATCAATCAAGTGTTATTCAAAGTTACAAGGTGCTGGTAATGTTTATACATAAATTCAAGACTGGTTTGGATAAAATTTCATTATCAAAAATGGATTCCTTCCTTTCACATTCATTCCTCTTGAGTAATGGAGGTTTACTAGATATTTATGAATTGACATGGATTCTAATCGATTGGCATCGATTTTGGAGAATCGACATCGATTTACCCAAAATGGGTGAAGTTGAACCAAATGCCATTCTAATGGGTTGGATATGGGGTAAATGATGGTTAAAATAATTTTTGAGGTTGTTAGGTTGTTTTAACCATGGGATAGGTTTGTTAGGAGGTTGGGTAGACTTTTGTTTTTACTTGATTTTAATATTTTATGGTTAAGGATGATAGAACAAAGTTAATTACTATTTAATAGTAGTAATTAACTCATTTAACCTATGCAGTAAAAGGTAATAGGGAAGGTAAATGTAATTTAAAATAATTACTCATGGGGGACATAATAAAGAATAATATAATGATTTATCACATTAATACATAAAGGTGTATAAAATTAACATCTACAAGGTGTTATACAAATATAAGAGGCCCCAAGAAGGCCATTTATACATGATGACCTACCTTCTTGATGTTGTGCTTGGCATAGTTTATGTTAATAATGGGTCCCTCTAGATCCAAACTCTAGAGTTTATCAAAAATCATAAATGTGACTTGTATTCCTTCATGAACATATATGCATACACGTAGAACATTGTACACATTATAGAGGATGTCTATCCTAGATATGGATGGAAATCCATGAATACCCACTACCTAAGATATCTAAAATTATTATAGATACATTAATGATAGGGGAGATTATTGGTTATACCTAGACTACACTATGATTATGGTCATAAGCCATAAGGTAGCACCCCTATGCCTTCCCAAATACATTCCTGACAAACTAGAAAAAAAATAAATTACCTACCAATTATGGTGGGGGATAGATGAGAATATGCAAAAGAAGAAGAAGAGATCCTTTTAAAGTTCTTACCTTATGATTGGGAGAATGTGTTATGTGAATTGTACACACTTCTATGAAGCTCACAAGTATATGAAATATTACTCACTGGATATACTACCACACAAGGATTGTGATCCACATGGCCAAGTAAAATAACACATTAAGGGCCTTGGCATTCCTTACCAAAACAAGCCCTATGATCATTATTTATCAACACCAAAGATGATGCCCAGGTCAAGGAATGGACACAAATAGTCAGGCTAGTTGAAGACCTCTTAAAAATCATTCAAGGGTAGCCTTCTATCTCAATTATAGATAACAAACTAGATTCCCACCTAATATAGGATGGGATAAATCAAAGTTTTGGGTCAATATACCCTCTCAATCATCAAAATACCAAGTTCAACCCTCACATACACCCCCTATAGCATTAAAATATGTAAAGAGGGAGTTAGGAGTGAGTGATACTTCACTTAAAGGAGCACATGATGACCCCATTTATCTTGATTCTTTAGATTATGAGGGACCTATCCAACCAATTTATACATCAATCCTAGAGTTTTTTACATTGGCTACATCAACCACAACCACAACCACATAAGAGGCACCTTCCACAACTGGGAAAATAACTATTTGTTACAAGAGGAAGCCAAGGGCTTACCCCCTCCATAGAGTCCCTCTATTAAAGCACCATTAGTATAAGTTCCATTATGAGAGGAATTTACATGTGAATCCATAGTTGAGGAGGAGGAAATTCAAAGAGATAAGATTCTGGTTCTCCAAGACACTAAGGGAAAACACTATTAAATGAGGAAACATTAAGTGATCAAGTAGCCTCTTCATTTTCCACTACTCCTATTATGTCTTTTATTTTTCATTTTATTATTAGCTCTTTTTATTATGTGTCCCTCAGTCCTAGTGGTCCCCCTACCCTGTTGGTACCCAAGGTGAAGTTTGTTTCTTCTCAGCCAAGTACCCAACCAACTCTATTTGTTCCAAATGTAGAGGATACTTCCTCTACCCCTATTGTTCCTACTTTCCCAACTATTTCACCTCCTCCAATTGTATTTTCTATGTCCATTCCTATTATCTATACTATAATTACTATTGACCAAATTTCACCATAAGTCAAACTAGGTGAACCCCTATATATTTAAACTTGTTAAAGGGTCTTGCTAAGTCATAACATGGTCATAAAAGTCACTTAATGTGTTTTAAACCATGGTCATTTGTGTCATTGTCTTAATATTCCTCTATATCACCTTTTTGGTCATTCTAGGTAAATTTTATGGTTTTCACAATAATAAAAGTATGTCAAGAGAATATCCAACATCCCATGTGTCAACTTAATGTCAAGGAACTATTTTGTAACTGACATGATATAGGTTCAATGTCCATCCAAGGAGATCACTACAAAATAATAAGTTAAAGGTAGTTGTACAGACAAGGACAACTATTTGGACTATGGGGAGTCTATAAAAGTGTCTATTTAAATCCCCACAAGTTAATTTCAAGCTTTATAATCTTTAAAATGTTCAAATTTGGCAAAAATCAGTCCATCTCTCCTATCAGTCCCTTGGACAAAGTCAAACAAGTTAATCGATTTCCCTTCAATATAGATAAGAGAAGATGAGTTGGTATGAAATTACTTGGTGGATGAAATTATACCATTTTTAATTATATTTCATGGAAATATTTTTAGTATTAGTGATATGTGCTCTATGAACAATATCTAAGATTGTTAGCATCTCAAAATTGCCTTCATAACCCCATCACCTTTAGTTTTCTCCTCTATTGGCATTGATTTGAGAAAACCAATTGATGTATGGGTAATTCTAAAGTATTACCATCCTTTTCATGTGGTTTTAAAACTAACTTTCATGTATGGATGAGAAAGGATCAATAGAGCCACTCTCATTGAGCTAGATGTTGACATCAGGATCTACAAGATAATGTTCTATCAATTACAATGTGTTGTCCTCTTGTGAGTGATTTTAAGTAATTGTTAATATTTTTTTTCACTTATTTCATAGAATGAATGGTCCATATTTCCCATTGAAGGACATATAAGTTTATTGAGATGTATTTATAAGACACTAAGTGAATAATGATTAGAGCTCTGATGTACACATGCACTTACAATAACTTGTAGGTTTGTATAGGGGATTGTAAGGCTACTCAAAAACCAAGAAATTGGTTTTGTACATTCCCAAGACTTGAATAGAGGTTATCAATTCTATTCAAGGCTCATAGTTTTAATCTTGTAGTTAAATTAGACCTTAAAGTCAACCAAAGTGAGAAAGTTATAAATGAGCTAGCTTACCTTAACTTCTCTGAATGAGATTTTGCCCTTACAAAATGCCATTTGTGTGTAAGAGTTGATGATGTCTAAGAAAATTTAATCATTTCATTCTTGTAACCTAGATGGATATGTTACTCCTCAACATGAAATGAAATTTCTAAATTAGAGAGAATAAGTTTGAATGAGATTTTAATTCAGGCAAGTTTTCATTGTAGACACTCGGTGAACCATATTGCCAAAAGGCCACATGAACCTAGAACTTGAAAACAACTAGTGTATTGATGGTATAGAGAATGATGCATGATTCCAAGGCATAGGATGAATTCATTCAATTGTGAGATATCTCTAATGTATTCATAAGAACCAAAGGTGTGAAACATAATGATCAGACCTAAATAGTCACCTACAGGAACTTTTTGATAACACCTACAATCTCGTTCATACATAGACTAACCTAAGTCCATAAGAGAAAGAAGATTTACCTAATGATTAAACACATGAAATGAATTAATATATATAATCAATTTAATAATGGTGATGGAACTTTTTATGTGTCTTTCAAACAACATCAACATCCATAGGATTCCTTTGAACTCTACCAAGTTTCCACCTATAGGTAACACAATCAACATAGTCATAGACTAGCTTGGCTAATGGAGAATGCAGTTTTGAGAAGGTGATTAGAGGGGTAAGATGGATATAACCATGCTAAATAAATTTCACAATGATATATCACATTCCATGTGACATTCAAAGATAGAATAAAAAGAATAAGGACTAGGTTTTTAATCCTATCTCACAGTTAACTAAACCTTGCTTATAGTATGTTGACCAAATTTTTGTTAAGCACGGGATATACTAAGAGGGGGGGTAAATTAGTATATCATATATCTTATAAAACTTTCCCTTAATCAAACATTCAAGATATGCAATAAAACTCAAATAATAAACATCACACAAGAAAGAGAGAGACACCAGATATAACATGGAAACCTAATGTGGGAAAAACCATGGAGAACAATCTCAAGTATATGAATGAACACAAACCTAAAAAATATTCAGAATCCAAACTTGCAGGAGCACCATACCCCTTTGTTGAGCACCACCCCAGCTACAATTCATGAGCACCAACCCACAGGAGAACCATACCCCTTTGCCGAGCACCAACCCAACTATCATTCGTGAGCACCAACCCACATGAGCACCAACCACTTTGTGTATACCACACACCTATCTCTCAATGTTGTTATATCAATAAATGATAGTTCAATACAACATCTCTTTACTCTCTACCACCTTTGCTCTTCTAAGCTAGATATAATAAATACAAATCATATTCATTTCTCACAATTGCTCTTCTAAGCTAGATATTACAATATCAAATCAACCTCTATCTCTCATATTACAAATGGCTTCCCAAGCCTTTATTTATAGCATTCCAAATGACCTTTGGCCTTCCCCCTTTGTGACCCTTCAATCCTCATGGAAAATGGCACCAATCTTGGATGACCCTTCATATTCAAGCCTTTGAAAATTCATGTGGTGACCCTTCATGATCAAAAATGTCCTTCCCACTTTTGTCCTTATCTTTGGGGACTTTTCGTATTCCTCAAAGTGTCCCTTCATGATAAATTGTGCCCTTACTCTTTTGTCTTCACTTGGTGACTCTTGGAATTCCCCAAGATGACTCTTTATGGGAAAATGCATCCCATACTTCTTTTGTCTTTACCCCGTGGCTCTTCGACTTCTCCATTGGCCCTTCTTTTGTCTCAAATGCAACCAAAAATATATTCGTTAATATTAAATTAATATTAACTCACATTAGCCAAGATAAACAATATTAAATGCAATGGGGCCTTTATCACCAATAATGTTAAACCTTTGACATCAATGACAATATTTCCAACAATTTTTGCCCTTAAAGCCAAAATTGGGCACTCCTATTTGAAAAAATATGCCTAAGTTTATACCTTTGGCTAAGTTCAGTATGCAGGTTTCATTTGAAATAAGTTTTCTATACAAAGCCCACAACAAGTGTACAAGTCTAATTCTTTTAGAAAGTTTATTTTTGTCTTTTTCTAAGACTTTACATAGTAATCCTTTTGAGTCTTTTGTCTTTGAATAAGTGTTATTTATTTCATACTTTTCATTCAGCCAAGTGCCAAATTCTTTCAGACAATTTGTCTAAGATAGATTTTTTGAAGGGTAATTTTCAACTTTTCTAAAGGAATTGTTTCAGACATTTTGTCTAAAACAACTTTTTAAAAGGGAACTTCAATTTTTCTGAAAGGCACTTTCAAATTTTTTGAAGGGTTTCCTTTTAGATTTTTTGAAAGGCAATTTTCAACTTTTTCAAAGGAATTATTTCAAACATTTTATCTGAAACAACTTTTCTAAAGGGCATTTCAGTTTTTCTAAAAGGCACTCCAATTTTTCCCAAGGGGACTTTAGTTTTTTTTTAAGAACATTTGCAAGAAGGTCGAAAGGTGCCAAACAAAAATCCAAAGGGTTATTTTCAAGAAGCCAAAGTATTCATTCTAGAGTTCTGAATGTTCACTTCAAGAAACCTGAAGGAACATTTCAAAGAACCAAATGGTCCATTTTCAAAATCTAAAAGGTCATTTGATATCCCAAATAAATTAATGTGGAAAAAGGAGCCAAAGGATTTGTTTTATGAAAATTATCTACAAAAATGGTCAAAATCAAAAGCTCGAAGGATTTATTTCGTAAAAACTGTTGAAACAAAGTATCCACGAGGAAAGAACCCAAAAGAAGATAAGTCCATGGAAGATTTTTTGAGAAAAGAGTCTAAAGAAAATACCTAAAGGAATTCATGATGGGTCCATAGATATCAACTTCAAGGTCATAGGCTAGCTATATTGGCATTTAAATAGTGGGTCCTATGTAGATCAAAATAGTGAGTCCATTTCGAAGGAGTAAGTAGGGTGATGGCCCACCAAAAGTCAATTTCAAACTATGAAAAATAGTTGTTGGTGTCAAAAGGCTTGATGGTAATATGAAGTCAAGTATAAAGGTAACAAATGGTAATTGTAACTAAGGCATTTGGTTTAGTTGTAACTTATTCAACTATAGTTTATTCAATTATAACTAAGGCATTTGGTTCAGGTTTAACTTATTCATTTGTGACTGATTCATTTAGTGACATGGCATAGATCACCCACCTCTCCCACATGAAAATGTAATTATTTCTCTTAAGATGACACATGTCCAGGTGACCCTTGGATTTCCTTTGCTTGTTCCACCTCTCAAAGCTATAAATATGCATTATCTTAGCTCATTTGCTAGCCTCCATTGGTTATTAGGAAAAATCTAGCCAGATTTGTATTTAAAATAATCTTGAAGAAATAATACAAGTTATTTTTCCACTCACATACTCTATATTATTGATTGATGACTTTAATCTTGTTAGTCTAGTCTAATGAAAGATTGTCTTTTCTAGCTTGTACTCTTGATAGTCTACCAATGTGTAGAAAGAGTGTCATTATAGGTCCTTTTTAGTATTATTTTCTAATGTATAGACATTTTATAAGAATTCTATGACTATATTCCTTCTTAGAATCATCCATTTCTCTCCTAAATATCGAATGCCTTCTTGGATATAACATGTGAAACACTGATGTGACAACACATAAGGAGTTGTTAGTTTTGTGTGAAAAAATATGTATTGGTATTTAAGTAGCATAATCTTAGTCAAATAGGAGTTGATAAAAATTGGAACATCACCTTTTTTTCATTTTTTTAGTTATTTTCTTGAACTCTTTTCATACATGAATTGATAGATTAGAGAGAGCTTTAAATGTGCATCAAGGGGAGCTAGCCCTTATCTAGAGATTCATCTCAACAAATTTTTAACCCACAGCAAGAGAGATGATTCCATTATGCCACTTGGATGAGGAGAGTTGAGCATCTCCTCAAGGGTTCAAATCCATGTGTCAATAGTTTTTGGCATGCTCGGTGGGACTTTCAAGTCCTATAATATTGTTCAAGGTTGGTACTGGTCTTGGCATAGTTAAATATGAAAGAAGTATCTACATTAAATACATGGAGATTACATTGAATAATTCAAGTCTTTATTTGATGATCAATCCTATTTTTTATGCCAAAGGTAACAACCAAATCTGTTGCTAAAGAGATACCTTTTAAGTTTGTGTAACTGCCTCCATATTCCACTAAAAGGTTTAGGTTTGTAAACACTCATCCTTACAAAAGATATTTTGTTTTTAAATCTTCTAATTTTGTGTTACATTCCATTCATAATATCCATATTGATCATTCCAAGATGGCTATAAGACAACCTTTTGTGCCTTTCACTGGGGCATCTCCCTTGCATCTTACTCAATATGATCAAATTCCAGGAGCAGCCCTCAAAAGTGTCCCATATTTTAGTGGGGATGGTCCTATTAATACCATTGAACACATTAGGAATATATAAATTTTTTTTAATATTCACAAAATCACCCAAGAAAATGTACTTATTAGGTTGTTGGCCTTTTCTTTCAAAGGAGAATTTTTGGATTGGTATGGGACTCTACCCATAAATTTTATTGGCTCATGGGATGAGTTGGGAGATATATTGACTAATAAGTTTGGGGAAAATAGTGATCACATATCTATAGCTAATAAATTGAACATAATCAAGAGTGCACCACATGATTTGAGGTAGTATTTTAATACTAGATTTCAAAAAACATGGGATAGGATCCTAGCTCTTATGAGACCTACTCTTAATTATACATTTTTGTACTACCTAAAAATGTTGAATAGTGGCATTACCATGATGATTAAATATATTTGTGGAAAAACATTTCCTATTTCCTATGAAATATCCCTCAATTCTAATAATTATCTTTTCCAAGTGGTAAAGATAGTTCCTAGACCTCCAATGCCACTATTCCCTGATTTACATTCTCCTAGTCAAGGTGCATTGCCCACTTTAGCCCCTTTGCCTAATCATGAAAGACCTACCATTACTCCTTCAAATTAAATATTTGAATTTAAAATATTTCTTAAATTTTTTACAAATGAGTTAATTTCCCTCATTTTATAGGCCATATTAGATATACAATCAGTTTGGGCAAATAAGTAGACCTCCTTTCCAAAATAATGCACAAGGACAAGGTTAAATCACCCATGTCAAACCTTATCAAATATATAAGCCTAACTCTCCCTCATCCTCTAAATCCCTTATCCCAACTCAAAATAACTTGGTCCAAGAACAACCCAACTATCCATCTTTTAAACATGGTCAAGAGCAAGTGACTTATGCAAATGAAATGCACAATCAAGGTATGGTAATACAAGGCAGCCAATCTTTCCAAGATTAAAATTTTTAAGGATACATGAAAGGTGGGGTAGATAAAGGAAAACCTCAAACTAATTCTACCCTCATAAATCATTTGGAGGGTGAGTTTTATTCCATTAATTATTTGGTAAATACAAGTAATCAAAATACTAGTGTTGCCTCTAATACTAGGTCCAAAAGGAGGGTTGTTGATGAAGCTCAAGGAGCCAATAAAGGACCTATTTTGACTCTTTCATCATATCCTATGATAATCAGGTATAATACAAATCCTAAACTATAATAAAATTAGAGGATTCCAAATTTTAGGCCAGCTTCTACAACTCTACCTCCATAAGTTACATCACAAGGTGCCAATGTTCATAAAGAGAACCCCAAGGTGAGTAATCCTTACATAAATGTGTTAGACCAGATGTGAAGAATATTAATATTAAAATATCATTATTTTATTCTCTAACATTACCAAGGTATAAATATATACTTTAAAAGGAATTGCATGGATTGGGTAAACAAGCTGGCCCATCTAGAAATAACAATGTTGCTATAGTCAATGGAACTCAATATATAGATGGTCAAGTGAAGAAATATGAAAAGACTCCTCATTTTTACCTATATCTAATCATTTTTGATTTCTTGGTTCATAATTTCATCATAGTTAATGGAGAAAACACATCAATTATGACCAAATGTATAGCAGATAAGCTAGGCCTCGAGTATGAGCCAATGACTAAAGGATTTTTTCAATTGGATGGATCACCAACCAAGAATTTGGGGGTAGTTAAAGGTTTGAATTTTATCCTTCATTCTTATCCTAATTTTTCAATTCCTTATGATGTGGTGGTGGAAGATTTACCTCCCTATTTTTCTCTTTGCTTATCAAGAGACTTCAATCCAAGATAAGTGGATATTTAGTAACCAATTGGTCCTACATGGTGTTTAGGATAAACTATGGAACTAAAGTGAAGATTGAGTCAAAACCTATTCATAAATATAACTTGGAACCTTACTCACATAAGATGGAAAATATTAATTATGTTATCATTTATGAAGAATAACTTCATATTGATTAATCTCCATCATCTTCCCTTGAGGGGGTTTCTGATTTATTCCTAGATGAGTGGGGAGATGATAACTATGAGCATGATCCTTACAAGTGTATTGAATAATATAGTATTGGGTTATATTATATGCATGAGAAGGAATATTTCATGCCTAATTTGATGAATTCAAGTGAGGATGTAAATATCTTGTGGTAGATTTTCTTTGATGGGTCTAAAAGCAAGATTGGGGCCAGTGGTGGAGCAATGTTGGTTTCACCTTCAAAGGAAAGGTATTTTTCAACCATTATATTTCAATTATCTTGCACATGTAATGTATCAAAATATGAATCCCTTATTCATGGACTTGATTTGGACAGGAAAAAAGGTGTCAAATAATTGCAAGTGTTTGGTGATAGTGAGCTTGTTGTCAATCAGGTTAGAGCACAAAATTTGACAAAAAACTCTTTGCTCAAGTCCTATAAGCATAGAGTGTGGGATCTTGTGGAATATTTCAAAGGCTTAAACATTAATTCTATCTCAATAGAATAAAACAATCATTCTAATAGGTTGGAAGAAATTGGATTAGTTTTATGTCCCAAAAGGGATAAAAGAGGACAAGAACCAACCTCATCTAAAAGTTATTTTAAGGCCCTCCATACTAGATAATGTCACTTGTTGCTAGGTGTTTGATAGTGACCATAAAATATAACTTTTTATATAGGAATAAGTTGATTTTTATTTCAACACTAAATCTAAACTATAGAAACAATATAGAGGGCAAATTGTGCATTTGATGACTAACAAGCTTCCTAAAGGCCTAGTCATTCTTGAGAACATATTCAATGATGATGACCAGTTGAAGAAAGAGAAGGCAATCATATTTACTAAGAAATAAAAATATGAGAAGGTTTATATTTTAAATGATAAATTTATTGCACTTAGGAAGGTATGTACTATCAAAGAGAAGCATGAAATCATTGAGTTATGCAAAAAAAATTCTAATGTCTTTGCATGGGAGTATAGTGATTTAAAATGTTTTGATCCAAATCTAGCTCAGAATACTATAGATTTAGATGATAATGATAATATTATTAAGAAAATGAAAATACAAATAAATCCCAAGATTGATCATTTCATGAGGAAAGAATTGACCAAACTGATTGAGTCCAAAATCATCTTTCCCATTAAGAATTCATCTTGGTTGGCAAACCTAGTTCCTGTTAGGAAAAAGAATGAAAATATAAGGTTGTGTGTTGATTTTAAGTACTTGAATAGAGTATCTTTTAAGGATAATTATCCACTCCCTTCCATGGAAAAAATATTTCAAGTTATGACTGGTAGTGAAATATTTTCTCTCCTTGATGGGTATTCTAGGTATAGTCAGATTCTGGTGAAGGAAAGTGACTAGTATAAGATAGCCTTTACTACTAATGGGGTATATATGCTTATAGGAAAATAATTTTTGGGTTTTATAATGATGGATTTAATTTTCAACATGTAATGGAAATATATTTTCAAGGATTAATCAATGACATTATATTGGTATATCTTGATGATGTGATAATTTTCTCCAAGGAAGTAAAAGATCATTTGAATCACCTAAGGTATATTTTTAAGAGGTGTAGAGAGTTTGGGATCTCTCTAAACCCAAATAAATGTGTGTTTTCTTTCCATGACGGTAAAATTTTAGGCCATATTGTTTCCAATAAAGGCTTGTCCATTGATCCAAAAAGGGTGAATGCCATATTGGCATTGTCTTTGCCTAAACATAATAAGGGTCTACAAAACTTCTTTGGTAAGATCAATTTCATTAGGAGGTTTATTCTTTATTTTTCTAATCTGATCAAGCCCTTGACCTTCATGCTAAGGAAGTATGAGGTGTTCACTTGGACAAGAAGGAGGAAATAAATTTTTGAGGAGATCAAGCAACCCATTGCCCAAGCTCATATCCTTGCAAGTCCAAACTTCTCCAAAGATTTCAACTTGTATATTTTTGGGAATGAAGAGGTAATCTCTACCATGCTTACTCAAGATAATAATGAAAATCTTGAACAACCCATTCCCTTCTTTAGGCAAGGTTTGAAAGGCTATGAGATAAGGTACACATATGTTGAAAAATAAGTTCTTTTAGTTATAATGAGTTTAAGGAAGTTTGGGCATATGTTGTCTAACAATAAGATTCACACTTTTGTGCCTCATCCTAGTGTAAAATAATTTATCTTGAATAGATATTTGAATGAAAAGAGGGAAAGATGGATCACAAGGGTGATGGAATATGATGTGGAGATTAAAACTACCAAGTTACTGAAAGGGAAAGGATTGTGTGAACATCTCACTTCAGACTTGAAAGAGAAAAAAGAAGCTATTTTGGTACTTCATGATGAATTTTTATCAATTGTACCTTCATCTATGAGAAGTTGGTGACAGGACATGATCCATTTCCTTCAAACAGGTTAGTGTCCACAAGGTCTTGATAGGGTCAAGAGAAGGTACTTTAGGCTATAATCCATTCATTATGTACTTATTGATGGAGTTCTATTTAGGAAGGAATTTTTAGGTGTGTTGTTGAGGTGTATTGATTTGGATCAAATTGATAAAGTATTACATGAATTCCATGATGGGATAGCTAGTGGTTGTTTTTCCCTAAGAACTATAGCTACTAAAATTATGAGGGTGGGTTACTTTTGGCCTAGCTTGTTCAAAGACACCCATGTTTGGGTATGGAAATGCCAAAATTTTGTTATGTTTGATGGTAATCAAAAGATAGATGCCTTTCCTCTTCATCTAATCTAGGTTGAACAACCCTTCATGCAATGGGTTTTGGATTTCATAGGCCTAATCAATCCACCTTCTAGTGTTGGTCATAAGTGGGTGTTGACAGCCACTAATTATTTTAAAAGATGGGTGGAGGATATATCTCTTAAGGAGGAAAATGAAAGTTCAGTCCTTGAATTCTATGAAGGTATAGTAATAAGATTTGTATCTCCTTCAAAAATCATTTTAGATAATTCATTAGCCTTCCTAGGAGTAAGACCAAGTGAATGGGATTTGAATCATGTCATCTATCTTAGTCTCCTCCAACTACTACCCCTAATGGAATGAAATAGCTGAGTCCACAAAAAATAATCTAATAAGGATTATAAAGAAAACAATAGAGGAGAGTCAAAGCACTTGGCACACCAAGTTTAAAATAGCTCTTTGGGATGATAGGATCACCCTAAAGAGAGCAATTGGGAATTAACCATATACACTTATCTATGGAAAGGAAGCTAGACTTCCTATCTCACTTGAGTTACCAGCTTTAGATCTTACCTATCAATTTTAATTGATGGAGAATAATAGCATATAATTCAAGTTATGTGAGTTGATGGAGCTTGAATATATAATAAATCAAACTATGCACACCATGACAACTCACCAAGAGCAAATAAAGAAGTATTTTGACAATAAATCCATTCCAAAGAGATTCAAAGAAAGAGAAATTATCCTAAAATGGGATGAATATAGGGTCAAACCTGGAAGACATAAAGTTTGATGCTTTTAGAGTGGCTCATATGTGATCACACAGTGTGAATAGCACAATGCTTTCCAACTCTCAAGGTTGGATGGAGAGGAGTTGCATATCCCAATCAATGGGATATATCTAAAGCATAATTACTAAGGTTTTCCTTTTCTTTTGTACATAGTTTCTTGCTTTCTTGTGTTACCTAAGTGCTTACACACGTGTGTGAGCTATCTTGTGTTTTGATTTTCTTTGTGTCTTGTTTGTTTTGTTTGTGTTGTGTTTTGTGGCATGGGTTGTCCTTCTAGGTCTAGTGTGTTATTCAAGGTTTTGATTCATGGCCAATGCTTCCTTGTTTGAGTGTCCTTAGATGAATCTATGCCTAATGGATTAATTTAGCTACTAGTTTGGTTAGTATAGTAGGCATACTACCCCTATGATTCACCAATTTGTTGACCAAATTTTTGATCTTCAGGCCAAAATTGGGCACCCCTATTTACAAAAAGCTACCTAAGTCTATACCTTTGGCTAAGTCCAGTATGCAGGTTTCATTTGGAAGAAGTGTTATATATAAAGCCCACAATAAGTGTACAAGTCTAATTCTTTTAGAAAGTTTATTTTGGTATTTTGCTAATCCTTTGCATAGTAATCCTTTTAATTCTTTTGTTTTTGACTAAGTGTTATTTCTTTGGATTTTTCATTCAACCAAGTGTTGAATTCTTTTAGACAATTTGTCTGAGATAGATTTTCTAAAGGGAAATTTTCAACTTTTTCGAAGGAATTGTTTCAGAAATTTTGTCTAAAACAAATTTTCTGAAGGGCACTTCAATTTTTTGAAAAGCACTTGCAACTTTTCTGAAGGGGTATTTTTTATATTTTTTGAAGGGAAATTTTCAACTTTTCTAAAGGAATTATTTTAGATATTTTGTCTGAAACAAATTTTCTGAAGGGAATTTTAGTTTTTCCAAAAGGCAATCTAGTTTTTCCCAAGGGGACTTCAGTTTTTTTTTAAGAACATTTGTAGGAAGGTCGAAAGGTGCCAAACAAAAATCTAAAGGGTCATTTGTAAGAAGTTGAAGGGGTCATTCCAAAGTTCTGAAGGTCCACTTCAAGAAACCCAAAGGAACATTTCAAATAACTAAATAGTCCATTTTCAAAAGTTGAAAGGTCATTTGATAGCACAAATAAATTAATGTAGAAAATGGAGCCAAAGGATTTGTTTCAAGAAAATTGTCCATAAAAATGATCAAAAGCAAAATCCTAAAGGATTTATTTTGGGACAAGTGTTGAAACAAATTATCTATGGGGAAAGAACCCAAAAGAAGATAAGTCTATGAAATATTTTTTGGGAAAAGAATCTAAGGAAAATATCCCAAAGGAATTCATGATGGGTTCATATATGTCAACTTCAGGTTCATGGGCTAGCCATTGGCATTTAAATAGTGGGCCCTAGGTAGATCAAAATAACGAGTCCAAGGAAAATGTTTTGAAGGAGTAAGGAGGGTGATGACCCACAAAAAGTCAATTTCAAACTATGAAAAATAGTCATTGGTGTCAAAAGGATCAATGGGAATCTGAAGGTGAGTATAAAGGTAACAAATGGAAATTATAACTAAGGCATTTGGTTTAATTGTAACTTATTCAACTATAGTTGATTCAATTATAACTGATGCATTTGGTTTAGTTGTCACTTATTCATTTGTAACTAATTCATTTAGTGACATGTCATAGCTCACCCACCTCTCCCACATGCAAATGTAATTATTTCTCTCAAGATGACACATGTCCAAGTGACCCTTGGACTTCCTTTACTTTCTCCACCTCTCAAAGCTATAAATATGCATTATCTTAGCTCATTTGGGAGCCTCCACTAGCTATTGGGAAAATTCTAGGTAGATTTGTACTTGAAAGACTCTTGAATAAATAATACAAGTTATTTTTCCACTCACATGCTTTATACTATTGATTGATGACTTCAATCTTGTTGGTCTAGTCTAGTGAAAGATTGTCTTTTCTAGTTTGTACTCTTGATAGTCTACCAATGTGAAAAAAGAGTGTCATTACAGGTCCTTTTTAGTATTCTTTTCTACGTGTATTGACATTTTATAAGTATTTTATGATTATATTCCTTATTTGATTCATCCATTGCTCTCTTAAATGTCGAATGCCTTCTTTGATATAACATGTGAAACATTGATGTGACAACACACAAGGAGTTGTGAGTTTTATATGAGAAAATTTGTGTTGGTATTTAAGTATCATATTCTCAATCAAATAGGAGGATATAAACATTGGTGCATCACCTTTTTGGTTTTCTTAGTTGTTTTCTTGAACTCTTTTCATACATGAAATGATAGATTAGAGAGAGCTTAAAAGGTGCATCAAGGGGAACTAGCCCTTTATCTAGAAATTCATCTCAACAAATTATCACCACAGTAAGAGGTATGACTCCATTTTTCTAATTAGATGAGGAGAGATGAGCATCTCCTTAAGGGTGTGAGTCTATGTGTCAACACAGTCATCAGACCTAATGAGCCAATTTTGATAAATTTGAAGGTTTGAGGGATTTTGGAGCATGATCAAGTCATGAAAATTATTATATCATATATTTAGGACATAATATAACTCCCAATAGACTTCTTTAGGCTAGTAAAATAAGTAATATGCCCTCTATTTTATCTCAGACTTTGTGAGCAAGGTAACCTGCAAGTTTGGTATGTGAAGAGTAAACTGGATAAAGGGGAGAGTGTTGAATGATTTTGGATGATTTTTTAAGTTGTATTAGAGATTAAAAAATTATTTTAGAACTCTAAATTTATTGTAAATCCTCATAAGGTTTAAACACATAGTCAAACATAGTTAGGCTTTTAGGCCTAAAACTAGGCCTAAACCCTCAAGGTGCTTAACTTGATTCACAAGAATACATGAACCTTAAAAAACATGTGAATAACTTTATGAAAGAGTGGAAGATTTATTAGAAACATTGGTTATTAATAAAATCACATAGGTGGTCAATTTGACTTAATTTCCTCTTAGACCTACTCAAAATGCAAGTAAGAGCTCGAGAGGCCATGTTTGTTTGTTCACATTTGTACAAATGAGCTGCATGAGACCTCAAAGAGTTGGGGATAGTTTAATGGGGTTTATAACTTGTTTTTAGTGGAATTCCTTTAGGATCTAGATGTCTATTTTTTATAATTCATCACTAAGAGTTAGAATGACCAAAAACCCTCATAAAACCCTTGCTTGAACTTGATGGAGAAGAAACAAATGGAGATACATATAAAGGTGGTAAAATGGCATAGAAACTAGTTTTTACGTGTCTGTCACTCTCTTAATATCCTTATCATCCACTGTTGATGTCCTATCATCTGTATAGATAGACCTAATACTATGTTTTTTATAGGAATTGAGATGTTTTACAAGTACAAAAGAGAATGTACACGTGAATATAATAATGGGAGTTCTTTATAGACTTTTCCTAACTTCTAAAATGCATATCTCACCTTAGTTTTACAATAATATCTCTCTGTTAGACCATTCATTAGAGGTAGTCTTAAACAAGATAGTGAGAATGAAAATGATTTCTTAAGCGTGATATTGAGAAGAGCAACACTGAAAATTTGGAGGTATATTTTATAGAAAAAAGTAAAAATATGTTTTTAACATATGTCCTAACACCTATATAACTCATATCCATGAGCAATTTTAAGTCACTTAGGTGACAAGTGTGAAGACAGACCTAGAAGGTTAGTGATGAATTATTGTAGGCAGTGAATGAAATTTGAAAAAGATGAGTACATCATTTGAAGAGCCATAGATGCCCTGAACTAACCTCATTTCCAAATTCTCACTTTATATCATGTGTTAAGGTTTCCTATGGTAGTTTTATATATTCAAGTGGATGACTCATCATCAAGGTAGTTTCAAAGCAAGAACATGAAGAGTCTCTACACCAATTTGAGGAATATTTCCTACTCCAAATGTACACTTGTCCAAGAATGCATTCATAGACTATTCTCCACTTCATTCTATGGCATTTTAACTATCTCTCATAGTTTTGAACTTGCCCTTATGATGTTTGATCTTCACTTATTTTCTCTCTTATTCTATGCTCTATATATTCAAGCCTTTTTGGCTTTGTAATTGATCCACAATTGGTATGAAAAATACCTTATAGTTTTTACACCTCATTTACCTTTGAATAATTTTTTTTGAAGTTGATTCATTCTCTATAATCTCTTTATAAAGTGTGTTAAATTATTTACATGTTTGATAAGTGATGAATATGCTCTCCTTGCTTCCATTTCTGCTCTTACATGTTTGTGTGAGTGATATTTTCTAACAAGTTTCATAAAGTGTATTTTTTGATAAGTGTGTCTTGAAGTTTGAGAGGGAATATTAGTGTACTATATCATACCTTATTTTCACCCACCTCTAGATAGTCATAGAAATCTACCTTTATCAGAAATACATATGCTAGAAGGACATAGAGTTAAGTTTAGTTTTAATATTCCCTTTTCTTGGTGTAGATACAAGTGCGTTATGTGGAGTTATCTTTGGCGTATCACATCATCAATATAAATTTATTTTATGTCTCCTCCTCCCTTTTACACCCCTAATAGTGATTATCCTAGTGTAGTGTGAGCTTAGAATATAAATTAAGGGAGTTAACCATTTCAAACCTTTAGATCTATCTCTTGTAGTGGCTTGTCTATGAGGAGAGATAGTTCTATGTTATCATAAAATTGAGAAGGTATACTTGAATTTAATAGAGTGAAATTTTAGTCCATAAAATTTTTGCATGCCTAATAGAACATGAAATCCAATAATTTTATTCAATGTAGATGTTGGATTTGATAATAAAGAGCTATAATAATCCACTTCCTATAATATCTAGCAACTCCAATGTTTTAATCTTGGTTATAGACTAGTGCACTCTTTCATGCCTAAGGTAAACATAAGGTATCTCACTAAATGCATACCTTTTGAATTTCAAGAGCTTCCTCCTTATTCATATAAATAAATTATATTTGAAAACACCCTTCTATATCTAAAGAGGTTATGTCTTTCTCACAATCCCATAAGAAAGTTCATGATTCCCCTATTCTTGAAAATTCCTAAGGACACTATGGCAAGGAACCATCATTTTATATCCTTAAATGGATATATCCCTCTAATACTTGCACACTATGATGATATCCCCATATCTTCCCTCAAAAATGTTCCATCATACATCGATGAGTCTATCATCACACCGATTTAGCATATTATATATATTACTCACTTCTACAACATCCATCACATCATATAGGAGAACATTTTAATTGGGTTGTTCATTGTCTCCTTTAAAGGAAAATATCTTGACTGGTATGTAACTTTGGCACCTGAATCAGTCACAACTTAGGATTGATGCATTGAGAATAAGATTTGAGGACAAGAGTGACAACTTATCACTAACTAAGTAGATGACCACCATTAGGAGAGAACCTCAATAATTCATTCAAGACTTCAACACAAGATTTCAAAAGACATGGGATAGAATCCCAATCTTGGTAAGACCAATGACTCACCATGGCTTCCTTTACTATTTTAAATCATTTGATAGTGATATTTCAATGATGATATAATCTATGGGAGGTAACTCTCTAACTAATGCGTATGAATTAGCCATTAGTGTAGAGAATTATTTGATTTAGAATGGGAATATTGACCCAATACCCCTATTCTTGTTTTCCCTAATTTGAAAACTCCTACACCTACTATTACTTCACTTAAACACAAGCCTACTACCCCTAGTCAACGAAACAAACCTAATGAGGTAGAAAATATGAGATATATGGAGTAATATATCTTGGGTCTAAAGAGGATCATTAAAAAACATCGTATAAGGCCTATCTAAAGTCACTATCAGCCTAATCAATCTTACCCCAACTATCAAGGCAATAGGTCACCTTTCCAAGGTCATTCCCAAGGTCAAGAACAACTAGTCCAATCTAAGCCATATGATGGTTACAATATTAATGCTCCTTCTACCTCAAGGACACTAGTACATACTCAAAATAACCTTTCCCAAGAGCATAATAATCAACCTTCATTAGATAAACCTTATGATCCATCTCCCTATGTTAATGAGTCCTTTAATTAAGCCTTCATGGCTAATTTAGGAACTATACCAATTATGAATCGAGATGAAGTACCAAATAGAGGAGTGACTAATGGGAAGAGTGCTCAAGTGGGGTTTACATTGGTAAATAGGAAGCAAAATGACTCATGTGCAATCAATCATCAAGGTTAATCAAGTATGGATACAAGTTATATAGCTACAAACACAAGAAGAAAGAGCAAGGTAGTTGAATAGGTTCAAGGGGTTGCTAATGATCAAATAATGAATGCTCAAACTAGTATAATGGTAGGTATGTCTAATGTCATTATAAATACACAATTAATCTAAAGAGATCATAATGTTAAAAAAAAATTCATGCCCTAGAATTCTCAAGATATAGGCAACATGATTCCTAATAATGGACAAGTAAAATTTAGTGGTCATTTCACTAACATTGTAGAGAAAATAAAGAGGTCTCGTGTGAATGTATTCATGTGGGATACTTTGAAAATACCTAGACAAGTAGACCTATTTTAAGATTTATCCAATCTCAGTTTTATAACTAAACAATCTAGCCAAAGAAAGGTAGCCTTGACAAACACCATGAATCTAAGTGAAGGACAACCAAACAAAGTTGAAAAGGTAGATAAACCTCCTCCATTATATCTATCATTATTGTAGATTAATTAGTACATAATTGTCTTATTAATAGTACATATAGTACTTGTGTCATGCCCAAGCAAGTAGCTAACAAATTGAAATTGAAGTATGAGCCTCATGCTAAAGGAGTGCTATAATTGGATGGGTCAGTTACCAAGACCATTGGCATAATTAGAGGTTTACAATTGATTCTCAATTTTTATCCTACCTTCACCATATCTTAATATGTTATAGTGGTAGATGTGCCTCCTCATTTTTTGATTTGTTTATCAAGAGATTTCACTGCTAAAATTAGAGGTATATGACTTTAGACTGGTCTTATATGGGATTTAAGACTAGATATGGTGTAAAAGTGACAATCAAGTTAGAACCTCTCTCTAATTTTCATGTTAAACCTTATATTCCTTACACTTCTAACATGAATTTCAATGTGATCAAACAAGATGATCACCCTAGTGATCAAGATCCTATAACTCTCCTTGATGGCATATCTAATTTGTATCTTGATTAGTGGAGAGCTAATCAAGGTGGATTTGAAGAAAGTGGTCTTATAACTTACATACTTCATGAGGATTATGATGGAGTCCTTGAGGTATATCATTATAGAGTAGGTTACATGGGTCAACTATATTTTACACATGGGTGATGATGTTGAGCTCCCAGCTATGACAAAGCATAATATTCTTGGCAAACAATTAATTTTGCCTATAAATAAAGAGAACATTCATGAACATGAACATCATGAAGAATAATATGACACATTGTAGTAATTCAATGACATTGTGCAAGAATTTGAGGAGTTGAGAAGACCTTTAATTATTCAAAAATATTGCATACCTAATGATGAGGTCAAACATGATCCATATGAACACAAGGAAGAGCTTGATATCTCTATCAAGCAAGAAACAACCTTGGTATAATATGAAGTGTTTGATGAGCACAAGGAGGATAGTATTGGTGACTTACAATAAGAAGCATGTCATGTTTCAAGGACACTTGAAGACAAGAAGGTTGTGATGATTTCCAATGATCATATTGAGGACTATCAAGTGAACATGACAAAATATAGGCAAGCTTCAATCCCAAATAAGTCTTTTATAGATATATATGGAGTGTTCTTGAGAACTTAGAATGATAAAATTATATTCAGAAAAAGACAACCAAGGTAAATCACTTGACTATCTCCAAAAGCAAGTTTACATTGATAAGCATACATCATATGAGGATTTATTTTCTTGGAGTAGTAGTGATGCAAGAGACATTGTCTTTGACCCTGGTTGAAGTAATGGAGAGTGGTTCTTCACCTCAAGTATCATGAGGTTTTATACATACTAGGATAGGTGTGTGTTTTTTCTTATATTGTGTGTGTTTTCCCTAAGTGTTCATGAGAACACAAGTGTGATTTTTATTTCTTATTTTATGTGCTTATTCCATTACTATGTGTGGTGTGTTTGGTGTCCTTTCAAAGGATTGTAAATGTCAATAATAGTTTATATATGACTCCATTAACCAAGGATTGAAGAATGCTATTGATCCTTAGCATAGTAGGCTTGCTACCCCTAGAAAATTGCCAAAATGTTGACCAAATTTGACCCTAGGTCAAACTAGGTCAACCCTCTATATAGTCAAACTTTCTATAGGGTATATCTAAGTCATAACATGGTCATAAAAGTCACTTAATGTGTTTTAAACCTTATTAATTTATGTCATTGTCTTAATATTCCTCTATGTCACCTTTTTGGTCATTATAGGTGACTTGTATAGTTTCCAAAAGAATATAAGTGTGTCAATATAATATACAATGTCCCATGTGTCATTTTAATGTTAAGGAACTATTATATAATTGACATGATGTAGGTTCAACATCCATCCAAGGAGATCACTACAAAATAGGTACTTAAATGTACTTATACAGATAAGGACAACCACTTAGCATATGGGGAGGATTAAAGAGAGTCTATTAAGATCCCCATAAGTTAGTTTTAAGCTTGAGAATCTTTATCAAGTTCAAATTTGGCAAAAATTGGTCCATATCTCCCATCACTCCCTTGGACAAGGTCAAACAAGACAAATGATTTCACTTTAGTATAGATAGGAGAAGATGAGTTGTTTAAAAACACTTAGTGGATGAAATAATTCCCTTTGTACTTCCATTTCATGGAAAGATTTGTAGGATTAGTGATTTGTGCTCTATGAACAATCTTTAAGATTTTTAGCATCTCAAAATTGCCTTCATAAATCCATCACCATTAGTTTTCTCCTCTATTGGAATTAATTTGAGTAAACTAGGTGATGTATGTGTAATTTCAAAGTATGACCATCCTTTTCATGTGATTTTAAAACTAAATTACATGTGTGGATGATAAAGGATCAGTATAACCACTCTCATTAAGCTAGAGGTTGACATCATGATCTATAAGATAGTGTTTTATCAATTGCAATGTGTTGTGCTCCTCTAAGTGATTTCAATTGAATGCTAATATTTTGTTTTCACTTCATACATAGAATGAATGGTCCATATTTCCAATTTAAGTACCTAGAAGTTGATTGAGATGGAGTTATAAGACACTAAGTGAAGAATGATCAGAGCTCTGATGTACATAGTCCTGATGTACATAGTCACTTATAATCACCTATAGGTGTGTACAGAGGACTGTATGGCTACTCAAAACCCAAGAAATAAGTTTTTTATATTCCCAATACTTGAATGGAGGTTCTAAAGTCTATTCAAGGCTCATAGTGTTATTATTAAAGTCAACTCAGACCTTGCAATAAACCAAAGTGAGAAAGTTGTAAATGAGCTAGCTTACCTTAAATTCTTTTAATGAGGTTTTGGCCTTACAAAATGCCATATGTGTAAAATATTTGATGGGGTATAATGAAGTTCCATCACTTCATTCTTTTATTCCAGATGGAGATGTTACTACTCAAAATGAAAGGTAGTTGTTAAGTCAGAGAGAATAAGGGTTGAATGAGCTTTCAATTCAGGCAAGTTTTCATTGTAGACACTCGGTGAGCCAGAGTTCCAAAAGGTCACATAAACCTAGACTTGTAAATAACTAATGCATTAATGGTATAGAGAATGATGCATGATTCTAAGGCAATATATATATATATATATATATATATATATATATATATATATATATATATATATATATGTACATATGTATATATGTACATATGCATATATGTACATATGCATATATGTACATATGTATATATGTACATATGTACATATATATATATATATATATATATATATATATATATATATATATATATATATCTATGTATATATACATATATATATATATGCATATATATATATATATATATACACATACATACATACATACATACATACATATATATATATATGTATATGTATGTATGTATATGTATATATATATATATATACATACATATATGTATATATACATATATATGTATATGTGTGTGTGTGTATTAGTGTAGGTTTTTATTTTTCCCTATTTATTAATTAGGGAAATTGTATTTCTTGTGCATACATGGAGTTTTCCTACATTTGTGGGATAGGCTAGCTTATGTGGAGGTGTGTGTCATAGATGTGTCATAGGTGTCATAAGAATGTCATAAGTAAATCCATTGATGGGAGTTACTTCTCTATTCTTAGCACCTTGTCACCACCTTTCATGGAGGAGTTACTGACTATTTTTGGTGTGCATTGTCCACCTTTTGTGGAGGAGTTACTTTCGTACTCTCCTATTTGTAGTCTTCACTTTGGCCTTTCCATGTTAATCAGATTTTGGTTTTCTCCATTTTGTCTTGTGCAATTTATCTTATTGTGTTAATTTCAAATTGCTTTAGCATCTATGTGGTGTGCACTTGCTTCAACTTGTGTGATCACGTCTCCATTGCACTCGCATTATCCGGATTCTGGAAACAACTCCGATATGGTATCAGAGCAAAATTGGTAATCTTGTGTGTGATTATGCTTTTAGTTTATTTTTTGAAATTAAGAGGAGTGAAGTTATTTTTTTATTATAGATTTAGTCTAAAATATAAAAAAATTGTCAATATCATTTCTGGTATCATTTCGGCTTTTGGGTGTCTTGGTTGTCTTCACTCCAGGGGCTGGTTCAGTTGTTCTTGGACACCATTGTTGTGTGGCTCTAAGGAACTTCAAACTCAGCAGCAGTCAGCACCAACACAAGTGCCAAGCTTCTACATTTTGCGCACTTTTCTTGGCTCCCTGATTTAAAGTGGCACATCCTTTCTTCCAACAAAGTGCTTAGCTTCTGGTCTGCACCCTCCTTTAGTTGTACGGCATCCTTTTCTACCAGCCAAGCTAGCCGTATGGCCCAGGTCTGCAGGTTGGTTTTGTTTTTTGCAAAAAAAATTCAGAACTACGCCTTGTTTGGATGCCACATGTTGTTTTGCTTGTTGTTTGGTCTGCTATTCAAAATCAAGCTTCTACGCTTCCTTTTTGGTGAATTTCTGCCACACCACAGTCTCTAGCAAGGTGCCTCAGACAGGTCGTACGGTCTAGCATAGGTCTTCTGTTCTTTTGTCTTTTCTGAGTCAAATTCTAGACTGTTTGCTTTTGGATGCCCCTTCCTTACTTGGCATCCTATTTGGCACTCCTTGGACACTTGGCATCCTTCAAAACTGTCTTTGCTTCATTATTTTCAGTTAAAATTGACCTATTAAAACAAAAATTAGTCAATTTGACTGAGTATTTAATTTTTTAGATAGTTTTGTATTTTTGGGGGTTTGAATTAAAACTTATATCTTCGACCTACGAAGACAAAGGGTGAGGGTTGGGTTGGTGGGAGGCCAATTCCCCCTCACAAAAACCTCCTTTGGATTCTTCATTCTATGCCAAATCCAACGAGTGGTTGAAAGGCCACTTTCTCTCTCCATAACAAGTATTTTTTTAATGTTTTAGTGTTTTTTTTGCAAAAACACTAGTTTACAGAAAAATTGTAACTTTAATATCTTGCAAACGGTAGCTCAATTTTGGGTGCCATTTTTTTAAAAAGTGTTTTTAATTCAATTATCCACAGTGTAAAATTATTATTTTTTAAAAATTCACTAGTTTATAAAGTGCCAAAAATTTGGGTCTCTCGGGACGCATTTTTGGTTGAGTCCGACGTCCTATTTGCTTTAGTCTTGCACTGATTGCTCTAAGACGCATTTTCAGCTAAATCTAATATTTTTTGAGTGTGCACTTGCATATTTAGGGGGGCTCAATATTGGGGGGGGTGATTGCTTTTCACAACTGGATTTCATTCTCCTTTCTGCATACATTCACAACTTGCAATCAACACAAGTTCACCTAAATTCAGCTAAAAATGGATTATTTTCAACTTAAACCCCTAACACCTTTCAACTATAATGAATGGAAAGTTAAAATGTCAATCATTCTTAAAATCAAAGGGTTGTATAGGATCACCATGGGAACTGAAGTAAAACCCAACACTGATGCTGAAAAGATCAAGTGGTACAATTGTAGTGATGAAGCCTATGGATTACTAAGCTTGTTTGTGTCTCCTGAACTTCTCTTCCATCTATAATCCTTCCACACTCCTAATGACACATGGGACAACTTAGAAAAGTTATTTGGGAAGCTTGATGAGATGAGAGGTCATGAGCTCGAAAACGAACTCATAAGTCTAAGTCTTAGCAACTTTGACACCCTACAGGACTTCTTCACTAAGTTTAAGGCCCTTAGATTGCAATTGAAAGAATGAGGGATAGAGAAGAAAGATGATCAACTCATCTTTTCTATTCTTGTAAAGTTAGGTCCAAGCTATTCAGTCTTTTTCTCCACTTTCCATGCCACTAAAAGTGCCCTTGCCACTACATGGAAAATGCCTTCTTTGGATTCATTCATTACCGACTTGACTAGGGAGAAAGATAAGATAATTTAGATAGGCACAATGAAGTCTACTCAACCCCAAGCCTTGATATCTAGAAATGGTAAGGACAAGACTTCAACAAAGGAGAAGAAGAAAAAGAACAAGGACCAAGAGAAGAAGAAAGAAAACACCAATCCTGCCAAAAACAACACTGAGTCTTCATCCTCCAATGTTAAATTGAAGAAGGAGAAGGTTAAGTGTGCCTATTTTAAAAATACAGGGCATGATGAACACAAATTCATGAAGAAACAAATAGATCACCTAACTCATCTTCTAGAGAAGAACAACATAGGTGTTCTTGAGTCCATCAAGCAGAATTCATCTACCCAAGATTCTTCTAAGGCAAAAGGCAAGGGTAAGGAGAAAGAAAAGGGCAAGGCCCTTATAGCAACTACAGCTTCTACATCTTCATGGGTCATAGACTCGGGTGCTTCTCACCACATGGGTTCTTCACTATTTGAGTTTTCATCTTTAGAGCCTTGTAGCACGACTTCAATTAGTTTGGGTGATGACACATTAGTTTCTGTTACAGGGAGAGGGTCAGTTGAAATGGAAGGAGGAACATTCAACAATGTTCTAAGTTTTCCTTCTCTTTCAACCAATCTCCTATCAGTTTACCAAATCACTCACATTGGTTGGGGCATGAGAGTTGAGTTTTCACCAGATTCAGTGTCTATCAAGGAGCTGCATAGTGATACTACAATGGCAGTGGGTAGGGTAGATCACCAAGCCAAGTTATACACTTTCTCACATTTTGCATCAAATTCTTCTCCAACAGCATTGTTGACTCATTCAGATGGAGTTAGCAAATTGTGGCATGAGCGGTTTGGCCACCTTAACTACCGCTATCTTGAGCAACTTTGCAAACATGACATGGTCATTGGCTTGCCTCGTTTCTGATTCTCAAAAGGACTTTGTGAGGGGTGCTCCCTTAGGAAGCATCTCGAAGAAAAATTTGACAAAGGCAAAGCTTGGAGGGCTTCACAACCTTTGGAGTTAGTCCACAGTGATGTATCGGGACCCTTTCCCAAACCATCTTTCATAAGGGCCAAGTACATCATCACTTTCATTGATGATTTCTCTAGGTACACTTGGATATATTTTCTCAAACAAAAGTTTGAAGTGTTTGAAAATTTTCTAGACTTCAAGGATCTTGTTGAGAAACAGAGTGAGAAATCCATCAAGGTTCTTCAAACTGATAATGGAGGAGAGTATGTCAGCATTAGGTTTGAGCAATTTTGCACCATAGAGATTGATTTGTAGTGCACAGTCACTTATAGTCCTTCACAGAATGGGGTTACAAAATGCAAGAATAGGTTCTTGAAAGAGATGGGTAGTTGTATGATTCACTCCAAATCCCTAGCACCACAGTACTAGGCTAAAGATATCAATTGTGCTTGCTACATTCAAAATAGGGTTCCTCATAAATATTTGAAAGGGATAACACCCTTTAAAGCTTGGCATAGAAGGAAACCTAATGTTGAGCACCTTAGAGTTATTAGATCCCTAGCCATGGCCTAAATTTTGAAGAAGAAATGCAAAGCTATGGAACATCAGTCCAAGCCTTGCATCTTTGTAGGATATCTAGATGGTATTAAGGGATATCGCCTTCTAGATCTAGTCACTCATGAGTTGTTCATTGAGAGAAGTGTCCATTTTCAAGAGTCCAAGAGACTCAACACTTGACACTTCTTCTCCCTCATCAAATCTACTTCTTCATGATGATTCCTCATCAGATTCAAATCAGCCACAGCAAGTTCTTGAGCCAGAGACATCTTCTTCTTCTTTGAGTTTAGACAATGAGGATAGTGATGTAGAGTCATCCACCTCTAGTCAGTCAAAGGATGAGGAGTTAACACCTAACTCACCCACTTCTGGGCCACTTTGGCCTAGATAGACACTTGAGAGTGCTGGCACTTGGGCAGGAGATCCCACAGATGATAGATGTACTAGGGGGGATTTTTAGAGAGATCTACATGCTTTCTTTACTTTAGTTTTGGATCCACAGACTTTTTGAGATGCATTAGGGGTACCTGAGTGGGATAATGCTATGGAATAAGAATATTCTTCCTTAATCAAAAATCACACTTGGGATTTGACTCACTTCCTAAGGGAAGAAAGATGGTTTGATGTAGGTGGATATATCGGACCAAGTTTGTAGTAGATGGGTTGGTTGATAAGTACAAGGTGCGATTGGTCACCAAGGGTTTCTCACAAGTGGTAGGCATTGACTACTCAGAGACCTTTTCACCCATTACAAAGATGAATTCTATCTGACTCACCTTGGCTATTGCCGCAACACATGGTTGGGATGTGCATCAGATGGATGTGAAGAGTGCCTTTCTTCACGGAGACCTAGAGGAGGAGATTTACATAGAGTAGCCACCAAGATTTGTTCAAGATTATTCCTTAGTATGAAAACTTAGAGAATTTATTTATGGCCTCAAATAGGCCCCTTAGGCTTGGTATGCCAAGATGGATTCCTTTCTTCTCATAGCAGGTTTCACTAGGTGCCATTCTGATCCCAATGTCTACTTCTTGTGGCAGGATGATTTGCTCTTAATTTTGGTTTTATATGTTGGTGACCTTTTGATCACTAAGAGTTCTTCATCGGCTATTACAGCAGTGAAGGCATCTCTTCAGGATAGATTTGACATGATAGACTTGGGCTTGTTGCACTACTTCCTTGGCATCGAGATCTCATAGTCAGATTTAGGGATTTCTCTTGCACAGCCTAAGTATGCTCTTGACTTATTGGCTTGATTTCACATGGCTGATTGTAAGCCATCTCTGACTCCCTTTCTATCAGGAGTTAAGCTTGAGGCTGATTGTTCTTCACCATTGGTTGATGCCACTCGATATTGACAACTTATTAGTAGTCTCATCTACTTGACTCACACTAGGCCTGACATTTTATATACAGTGGGACTTGTCTCCAAATTCATGTAGGAACCCCATGAGCTGTATTGGAATGCAGCTAAGAGGATCTTGCATTACATATAGAGTTCACATAGATATGGGATTCATTATAGATTTGGCATAGAGGTTGACTTGGTTGGATATATAGATTTAGACTGGGCTAGCGATTCACAGACTCACAAGTCCACTTCTAGTTATAGTTTCTCTTTAGGTTCAGGTCCTATCAGTTGGTCTAGTAAGAAGCAGAATGTTATTGCTATATCATCCATAGAGGCAGAGTACAGGGGAGTTGTTAGTGCAGCTACTGAGGCTATTTGGCTTTAAGGGATTATTTTTGAGTTTGGCATTCCTATCAGGCAGCCCACCATCATCTATTGTGACAACTAGAGTACCATTCAGATTTGCAAGAATCTAGTTCAGCACCAACGGACCAAGCACATAGAGATTCACATGCATTTCATTTAGGAGCTTATTCATAGTCAGGTCATTGACTTGATATTTTTCTTGTCTTTGGAGTAGGTTGCAGACATCTTCACCAAACCTTTCATTGAGAGCAAGTTCATTCATCTACGAGCTCTTCTTGGGGTGCGGTCCACATCTTCAATAGCATCATCTTCTGGGGGAGCCTTCTAGCCTCTTATTTTCATTTGTCTCTCTTTTGGGGGGATTTTTTTCCTATGAGTTTTCTCCTTTTCTCTATCTTATGGAAGATTGCATTTGTACATGGGTACCTCATTAGGCTTAGTTACCAAGACCCATTTTCTATTTCCACACTGCCCACCTAAGCTACACTTATGGGGGGGTATTAGTGTAGATTTTAATGTTTCCCTATTTATTAATTAGGGAAATTTTATTTCTTGTGCATACATGGAGTTTTCCTACATTTGTGGGATAGGCTAGCTTATGTGGAGGTGTGTGTCATAGATGTGTCATAGGTGTCATAAGAATGTCATAAGTAACTCCCTTGATGGGAGTTACTTATCTATTCTTAGCACCTTGTCACCACCTTTCATGGAGTTACTAACTATTCTTGGTGTGCCTTGTCCACCTTTTGTGGAGGAGTTACTTTTGTACTCTCCTATTTGTAGTCCTCACTTTGGCCATTCCATGTTAATTAGATTTTGGTTTTATCCATTTTGTCTTGTGCAATTATCTTATTGTGTTAATTTCAAATTACTTTAGCATCTATATGGTGTGCACTTGCTTCAGCTTGTGTGATCACATCTCCATTGCACTCACATTATCTAAATTTTGGCAACAACTCTGAGTGTGTGTGTGTGTGTGTGTGTGTGTGTGTGTGTGTGTGTGTGTGTGTGTGTGTGTGTGTGTGTGTGTGTGTGTGTGTGTGTGTGTGTGTGTGTGTGTGTGTGTGTGTGTGTGTGTTTGTGTGTGTGTGTGTGTGTGTGTGTGTGTGTGTGTGTGTGTGTGTGTGTGTGTGTGTGTGTTTATGTAATGGCTTTAGAGGAACCTAAGGTGTGAAACATAATGATCAAACCTAAATAGTCACCTATAGGAACTTATTGATAACACCTATAATATGTTTCATACACAGACTAACCTAAGTCCATAAAATTTCCACCTACATGTGACAAATTCAACACAATCACAGACTAGCTTGGCTAATGGAGAATGTAGGTTTCAGAAGGTGAGAATAGGTTTAATATGGATATAACCATGGTAAATCAATATAAAAATTATATATCACATTCCATGTGACCTTTAGAGATAGATTAAAAAGAACAAGGACTGGGTTTTGAACCCAAACTCACAGTTAACTAAACCCTACCTACAATCATCAGACCTAGTGAGCCAATTTTGAGAAATTTGAAAGTTTGATGTATTTTGTAACATGATAAAGTCATGAAAATTTTTATATATCATAATCAAGACATAATATAACTCCCCATAGTATCTTTAAGACTAGGAAAACAAGTAAGATGCCCTCTATTTTGTCTCACATAGAGGGCACTCCATGAGCAAGGTAACCTACAGGTTTGGTATGTGAAGAGTAAAATGGATAAAGGGTAGAGTTTTGAATGATTTTTAATGATGTGTTATTTTGTATTAGATATGAAAAAAAAATTATATTATTTTATAGTCATTAGAAACCCTCATAAGGGTTAAACACACAATCAAACACATTTAGGCCTTTAGGCCTAGAACGAGGCCTAAACCCTCAAGGTGACTAACTTGATTTAAAATACTAAATGAACCTTAAAAAACATATTAATACATTTATGGGAGAGTTTAATATTGTTTTTATACATTATTTATAAAATAATATCACATAGGTAGTCAATTTGGCCTAATTTCCTCTTAGACCTACTCAAAATGTAATCAAGAGATCAAGAGGCCATGTTCATTTTCTCACATCTATACAAATGATTTTCATGAGACCTCAAGGATTTGGGGATATTTTAAGGGGATATATAACTTTTTTTTAGTGTAATTGCTTTGGGTTTTAGATGTATGGTTCTTATGAATCATCATTAAGAGTTAAAATGACCAAAAACCCTCCTAAAACCCTTGCTTGAACCTGACAGAGAATAAATGAATGGAGATGCATGTAAATATGTTTAAATTTCTTAAAAAATTATTTTTATGTGTCATAACTCTATCAATATCCTCATCATCTACATTTATCATACTATCATCTGTATGGATAGACCTAATACAAAAAAATTTATAGGAATTGAGATGTTTTGTAGGTACAAAATAGAATAGACAATTTAAGATCATTATGGGAGTTCTTTAAATAATTTTAATATCTCATAAAACTAATTTCTCACCTTGGTTTTATAATAAGTTATCTATGTTATTCCATTCATTATAGGTAGTCCTAAAGAAGATAGTAAGAATGAAAATGACTGCTTAAGTGTGATAGTGAGAATAATAACATTAAAACTTTTGACATCTATTTAATAGACCAAGGGACAAATATGATTTTAATATATGTCCTAACACCTATAAAATTAATCTCAATGAGAAATTTCAAGTCACTTAGGTTACAAGGGTGAGGACAAACCTAGAAGGTTAGTATTGAATGATTGTAGGCAATGAATGACAAGTAACAAAGATGAGTCCATTAGTTAGAGAGGCATAGATGACCTAAACTAACCTCATCTCCACCTTCCCATGTCAATTAATATGTGTCAAGGTTTTTTATGGTATTTTTATGTGGTCAATTGGATGACTCATCATTAAGGTAGTTTCAAAGTAGTATAATGAAGAGTCTCTATGCTAATTTAAGGAATATGTCATGCTTTAGATGGAAACTTGTCTAAGAAGGCCTTCATAGCCTATTTTACACATAATTTTATGGCATTGTAACTATTTATCATAGTTTTACACATATAATTTTAACCTTTGAGATTCACTTTTTCTCTCTCCTATTCTATGCTCTATATATTCAAGCCTTTTTGGCTTTGTAATCGATCCACAATTGGTATGGCAAAGCTCTGCTAGTTTTTACACCTCATTTAACTTTAAATAAATATTTTTTAATTTGATTCATTATATATAATCTCTTTACTAAGTGTTTCAAGTGGTTTACATGGTTGACAAGTGATGAATATGCTCTCCTTGCTTCCATTTATGCTCTTGCATGTTTATGTGAGTGATATCCCTTACAACAGTTTTATAAAGTGTATTTTTTATTAAGTGTGTCTTGAAGTGTGAGAGGTAATATTAGTGTCTTATATCATACCTTATTTTCACTCACCTCTAAATAGGCATATCAATCTACCTCTATGATAAATACTCATGCTAAAAGGACGTAGAGTTAAGGTCATTTTTAGTAGTCTCTTTTCTTGGTGCAGATGCAAGTGTTTTGTTTGGATCTATATTTGGTGTATAACCTCATTATTATAGCATTATTTTATGTGCCATCCTCCCATTTTCACCCCCAATATTGATTATACTAGTTTAGTGTGATCCTAAGTTATAAATCAAGGGAGCTAACCCTTTTAAAGCTAGAGATCTATCCCTCATAGTGGTTTATCTATGAGGAGAGATAGTTCCATGTTATCCTAAAATTAAGAAGGTATACTTGAATTATATATGGTGAAATTTTAGGCTATAATAATTACTTCCAAAACTATCCAATCTTCTCTAAAGATAAATAAAAATGCAACCAAGAAAGCTAGGGGATCAATAACAATCCCTCAACTTCATGTTTCATTTGCTGAATTGGATTTATCAGTGCCTCCCCATAGTTATTATTAGGACACTACTATGGTAACAACAAATAAGGATGAAAATAATAATCTAGTGTATACAATCCACACACTACCTCAATAAGGTAGAGTCGATTGATCTAAAATAATTTGGCCTTCACTTTGTGATACACTACTTGAAGAAGCTTTGAAGTAATCCTTAAGAGAGATGTGTTATAATACAATTCAAGGCACTAAACCCATAGATAAAACCCAATTAGTCCTCCCATAATAGGAAATATATATGCAATTAGAGGCTTCTCAAATGCCTAATCTTATAATTATGGAGTTACCCATAGTAATATTTGTATTTTAAAAATATATAAGGAGTGTACAAAGGGTAAAGAAGAGAAAACTAGAAGATGAAACTAGAAGATGGGTTATTTTGGAAGAAATACAAGATGTATTTAACTTATCTAAAATAAATAATATAAAATTAGGGTATTCCCCAAACATTGAGGATTCCAAATCCTATTTGAAAACCCATAAGAATGCTCTATTTGAGATCCATGAAGGAACTAAAATGGATAGAAAGGAGATTGAGAAAGAATTAGAAAAAATAAGGGAATAACATCCAACTATATATTTTCCCATAAAAATAAATATAGATGTACAAAATTCAAAATTTATATTATATAATATCCTGGAAACTATTGCTACAATGAGGGTAGATTTGGCACCTCATATAGTTGAAACCACCAAATTGTTTAATTATTTGAAATAGGATTAAAATAAGTTTAAATTGCTTATTATTTATACAACCATTAAGGTATATGCCCACCTTAATTTTATAGCACGATTGAAGGCTACCAATGCCCTCAACTTAGTAGTCATCAAGACATAGGATCCCATAAAATGGATCATAACAACTGAGTAGTAATGTCTAAATATGAAAATCACAAAACTCTTATTTTATAGGTTCTAGAGGAATTAAATCTATAATAGGCAAGGTAATCTAGGGTTAGACTCACTACAAAGACCATTTTTTGTCAAATCCTTCAACTGGATTCAACCAACTTTAAATAGAACTTACAAGGAATGACATTGGATGAAATAGAAGTTGAGATAAAATTTTCAATGAAAAAGGTCACAGAGATAGAAATATTTAGAATTAAATTTAGAATACTAAGGATGATCATGAAAGGCTTATTGAATAGGTTAACAAGGTGCCCAAACCTCCATTACTAAATATGGATATTATTAGGTACTAGCATGACATTGGAGTCAAAAACTTTCAAGTTTTGGAAGCAAAAAAGAAAGCTGACACTTTAACTTCTAGTTTAGCACAAGTTAAAACTTTAAATTCCTCCAATAACTAGTAACCCCATGAAATCACATATAAAGCCTTAGTTGAAGGCTAATTTTATATCCAATTATGTAGATAATACTAATATTTATACTTATAGTTTATTTATACTTAGTACATAAAAGTAAAATTTTCTTGAACTATTTGTAAGCATGCATATGTTGCATTACATTTTATAGGCTAACTTATTTTGACATAGTAGTAGTAAAATATGATCATGCACACATGCACTTTCGATGCTTAAAATAGAATTGAGGTTTATATTTCACAATTTAACTATGATTTTGCATGGACTTTTAATATGAGTTAACCCCTCCCAAAGTCTTTATAGTCATGTAATTACACATTCTAATAGGTTATAAGTTTTATCCATATAGGAATAAATCAATTTTGACTATCATGTAACTATGTTGGTGTTCTTTCCTTCCATCTTTTTGTTATTGAAGTTTTATTTTCTTGGTTTTATTAATTCATTAATTTAAAGTGTGAAAAAGCTACATATAATTTTGGTTGTTATCATTGATGTATGTTAATCGTAAAAGTGCAAAAGCTATTGAAAGTTAGTAGCTTCCATTAATTTTAAGAAAATAGTGAAAACTATGTTAATATTCTGAAGTGTGTAGGAGTTTTTTCTCTCTGGTAGAGTCTTCTAAGTGTGTTCCATAGCTTCCTTAGACACCTTCATGGTCTGAGTTATAATATCCCAACTAAGAGTGTGCAATAGAAACTCTAAAAGTAATAACCTTTAGTTGAGACCATTAAGCTTCCTATACCATTTCCCCTAGATTGCCTAATTGTCTTTGCTTGTGAGTGTGAAATATCTACAAATATCAATAAATAGTCCTAAAAAGACTTATCTATAGAGGAATTAACCTATGAAGTGACCCCTTGAGACCATATAACCTTATTCCCTACTCTACCCTTCCCTCCTTTTGAATTTTATTTGATTAAGGCCCACCCACTCTATAATAGATTCCAACCATCCATCTAACTCACTTAGGTTTTTATTTCTTTACTAGGATTCATTCCACTACAAGTAAACCTGATTAACAACCTGCATGGTCATCTTATTATTCCACCACAAGGTTTTTCCCTTTGAGTGGATTTCATCTCCATTGAGATATTAAATTGTTAGAGGCTACCTCATTAAATTTGAAGATGTGCACAAGACCCACATCAACAAAACTATGTTAACCATGTTGATTATTTCCTTTTAGGCTCAGGGGGATTTACCTTATAATATGGTTTGATTGTAAACTTGGTACTAGATGTAGATGTAGCTAGTGTGTTCACTACATACTTAAGATCATTCAATGAAATAAGTTTCATTTCACATCCCCGTACAACATGATATAGGTCATAAAAATATTTGAACTTATTGAGAATAATGGACTCATGTAAATGAGTAAGAAAATTTTTCTTGAATATGTCTTGAAAATATTTATTTTCCATAGGATTGGTCATTTTAGCTAGAATTGTATTGTACCTTAAGACATATTCATTGATAGGTTGATTTATTCTTTGTTTGATTTTAGTAATTTGAGCATAGGAAACTTTTTCATAAATATTAATGAAAAAGTGTGTTAAAAACTTATCTATAATAGGTTTGAATGTTTTCACAAATTGGAGAGGTAATTAATAAAACCACCTTCAATCATAGTATTTGAGGATTTTTTGAAATAATTTGGTCAAAAGTTTATCATTAGAGGCATAGTCAAGGCATGTTGCATAAAAGGTTTGAAGATGCTAGTCAATATAACCCTTGTCATCATATAATGTGAACTAAGGTGTACCAAAACCACTTGTAAAAGGGTCAAAATATATCTCAAGTTCAATAGGGTTATGCAATAGATATTACAATTCAATAACATGTAAAGACTTTAAAGCATTTTGTTCAATGTTTGTAACCTTGTCCTCCATGGTATTTATAAATTGAAGTAGTGTTTAAACTATGGACAGATTGGGATTTAGATTAGAAAGTTGAGTAGTTAATAAAGGGGATGTAAACATGGTTTGATTAGTACTAGGTATTAAAACTGGTATTTGAGCTAAAACTATTGGTAATTCCATGGTAGATGTATCAATAGTGTTTTGGTTTTTAGGAAACAAAGGTTTAAAAACATAACTTGTGCCTACATTATAAGTATTACGTGGTAATGTGTTCAAGGGGAGGGATGTTTGAACTATACCTTATGAATTTTTTGTTTCCAATATAGTTTTAAGGATATCATCAATATCTTTAGGGTCTTGATAGATACAATCAAGAAATAATGTAATTTATTACACTTGTTCATGATCTATTTGCTCATGTGCATTGGTTTCATTAGACTCATGGTTATCATTATCAAAATATTCTTCTATGATAATCTCACCAGTATGTTTTTATTTTTCAACATTGGTATCATCATGATACATATGATTATGTCCCTAATTGGTTTGAGATATATTAGATGGTGGGAGGGGAAGCTCAATGCATTCAATAGGCACACCTCATAATCTATGACTACATCTAAGTTACATGCAAAATAATATAAGTAGGAAATGAAGAAGTACAATAAAATGAAACCCTAAATAGATAAAAACATTAGGAATCAAAAATGTTTGAATTTATATAAATTAGGTTCACCAAATATTTAAACCTAAATTGAATATAGGAATCCTACTTGCGTATATATGGTTAAGAATATATAAATTACAATGCAAAAGTTGGTGATCATATCTATAACAAGCTAATTAGTTGTTAAACTTAGATATAAACATATACTAAATTTATTAAACTAAGATAAGTTAAAAATAGTAAGTATAATGATGCTAGATATGTAAATTACAAATAGGTAATGTACTTAGCTTGTTATTATGCTAATATAGTTTTGTCTCAAGAACAAGAAAGAAGTAGACTAGAAGATAATTATGGAATATTCTTCAAATTATAGATTGGGTGCCTCTAGAGCTACAAAAACTAGCATCAGCCTAGGATAGTTATGTTCATGCTACTATTTAAACCTAATGTAAGTGTTCTTTATGGAATACCTATTATAAAAGGATATGACCACCTAGATTCTTATAAGTTTGACTTCACCTTCACTCTAGTGCATTTATATGTAGATTATAGACTATTTTTCCTCATGAATTTGTAAAACCCTAGTTCTTCATCTTCATGTTGATTTTGGGAAAAAATGGGTTAGTGGTAAAATGGTACCAAGCTGACCCCAAAGACCCCTTTGTCAATGACCACTGCATACATAGCCAATAATCTTAATAAGGCCTCATAATGATTCATTTCTCCCCTACATGTTAGCTTTTGTGTGGATCATGTAATATATGCAAACCAAGTATAAAAATGACCTAGCTTGTAACTTAGAAAATCAAGATCTTAGGTTCCTTTAGTGATTTAGACATGTGTATGTTTTTTTCCTATGACTAATATAAAAATAGGATAAAATAGGGAAGCTTTTCTTTATTGAGTGCTTGATTGAATGATTTTGATAGGTTGGCTTGGTCTATGTTAGGTTTTGTAAGTGAGGAATGAATGAGGGTTGATATTATATTTATATAAATTCCTTCAGATAATTAACTCACATTAAATCACTTAGTATAACCATTAGAATACATTTAATTTACAAATTAGATAACTTTAGGGCACTTGAGACTTGCATCAGAGTAGGACACTAGCATTGACATAGGTGTCTATCATGGATGCTAATGTCTAAGGAATAAAAAGGTAGGTACAAACTTATAACTTGTATAGGTGGAAGATAATAAATTTTTAATAATTATGGGCAAGATATAAGGTCTAGGTCATCAACATAGGACTGGTCAGACTAAGAGATAGGGTAAGGGGCACAAGATATAGTAGATGTGAGACTTTAGAAAGTGGAAAAGGTCTAAGATTGTGAGGAAAAACCAAGGTCTGAGTTTTCCAAGTGTAAAATACTAAGGAGTTATATAATCCATAAAATAGTGTCTACACTACCATATTATTTGACTAAATTTATTGCTTCAACTAAAATCTATATTCCCCAATCTTTTTCTAGACACTGCATTGCTCTCATTGTGAATTCATCATTTATTATGTTTTCATGCTTATTTATTTATTTAGCATGAGTTGGGGAAACATTTAAAGACATGTTTTTAAGGTGTGATGATATCATGTTGGGAAAATTTTGGGTATACCCTCTGCAAATCCAACGAGTACACTAGATAGGATCTCATGAAAAATTGTTTAGAGGTTTGAACATTCAATAGCAGGTCATGTAGAGCATCACTAATCAATTCACCCCAATCTATGAACTAATTCCCATGACAAATTATGTTCATTAGTAGGAATATGTAATGGTGGAAACTCATGGTGTATTTAATAAAATCTATGAATTCAAATTAAACTAAGAAATCTTAATCTAAACTATCTCAAACTCAGCTAGAGCTATAAACAAAAGAAATAACACAAATTTATACCTTAGTTTCAAAAAGATTATTCCATTATGATATGAATTCAATTAGATATATTTTAATTTTGGTTGTTAACTCTTCCAATGAAAGGTAAAATGGGAAACATTTTGGTGCAAAAATGCTCTATTATGGCTTTGATTCACTTTAGATTCTCTTGTAATTATGATACACTTTGTTAACATAATTCAAGATGATGAAAGTGACGGTTTTCATGTTTATCTATATATTTTTGGAGGAAAAACCCAATGGTTTGGGATTATTTGAATATTTAAAATAATCCAAATAATTTATGGTGGATAATGATTCCTCATCCATGAAGATGATGACCATTTTAAATGGTTGAGAGAAACATGGAGTTGGCTAGCTGAGTCACCAAAAATGGGTCAAATTATTTGATAAATCAAGGGATAACTCAAAGTGAGTTGAAGAAATTGTGGGATTGGTTGGGATGAGTCAACATGTGAGAGAGATAAAGGTGGAAGATGTTTTGTAATGTTTAAAATCTAGAATTAATAATTAAATATGGATTAAAAGTATGCATAATTGATTAAATTTGATTTATTCAATTATTTAAGAAGAGGGAAATGTCATGAATTATATTTTGAATGTTAGGAAGAATTATTAATAGTTTTAGGTGCATTTTGACACTAAATATAATTTAGATGTCTAAATTTATTCCTCTTTGAAATGGAGTCATGAATGAGTGTCCTTTTAAAGAATAGTAAAATAAGTAGAGCGTTGATTATTTTGAAGAAAAAAGTTACCCCAAATTAATGAGAATGAATGTGATGATACCCCTCAAGGATATGTGTGAGAAAATGCACAAATGTTTGAAATTAATGAAAAGAGGAAAATGATTAAATGGTTTAGACCATCAAGAAATCAAATTATTAGAATTGATGTCAAATTTGCAAGGTTAATATATGTGTAAATAGGTTTCTCCTAGTTATGAAACTAGAGTATTGATCAGAAAAAGAATATGTTATGATTTGAAAATTACACACTTAGTGGATGCTTATGATATAAGGTCCATGTGAGCGAATGTGGGAATGATATATTCTAACAATAGTAAATTTTGGATCTGAAAATAGAAAAATATATTTTTTTCAAATTGTAATGAAAATTTACAAGATTGATAGTTGCAAGGTATTAAGATAGATTCATAATAGTTTGATTGAGATTGTCTTGAAATTTGATTGAAAATGGATAAAATGGAGGGAAGGGGGGAATTTAAATGGGATTACCATATAAATAGATTATTGGGTGGTAAGAAATTCATTAGTGCACATTTGTTTTTTAGAGCTATTGGCTAGTAGAAATTGAGAGAGGAGATTTTCTCTGAGACCTTGGAGGAAAATGGACTATATTCCACACCACCAGCACCATAGAGAGTGTGTAAGGAGACACCAAAGACCAAAGAGGATCAGGCCTTTGGTAAGTTAAATTTCATGCCTTAAATTTTTCATTTAAGTGCATTTATTAGGGTTGAGAGTTAACTAAAATGAATTCATAGTTAGGCTATTTATGAAGAATGAAAGTTATGAATTCACTATAGAAAACTATGAAATAATTAAACTGGGAAGAAAATTCATAAGATAAGGCTATGAAATTATGGGGGAATAAATGAGGTTAGGGATTGGTAAATTTTCATTTTCACAGTTGTAAAATTATTGAGGAAAATAGGTTAGTGTAAATGTGAAATTATATATTAAAAGAGTGAAAGTGGAGACATAAATAGCAAAATCACAAAAATGGGTAGAAAAATGTGACAAAATGTGGAATTGAATAATTTAAGTTTGAATTGATCAAAATATATTTTAAAATCATTAATTTACAAAGTGAAAATGTGAGTTTTAGAGTAAGGGTGGAAATTAGTAAAAGATAAATAAGTAGAATGTTGAATTGACTAAAAATAATATGAATGAAGATGTTGTTTTTGCATTTTTTTTTTTTAATTTTTTAAATTAGTGGTAAATATATTTTATTATAATTAACCTTGTGATAATGTCTTATGTTTATAGGTGGTATTTCTAGTACTTATGACATGGGAGTGGAGACCTAGTGCATTGGAGTGAATAGAAAATATTAATGAGTAGGAGTTTGAGGTATTAGAGGTGATAGGGTTATCATACATCACTAAGATGCTATAGATTTGAATAGATAAGGATTTATTGATTACACTATCTAAGAGACGGCATAGTGAGACTAGCACATTTCACCTACCCATAGGTGAGATGATGTTGACACTAGAGGATGTATATCAATTTTTGGGTATTCTGATATGGGGGAGACAAGTTTACTAAGGTAAGGTTACTCAAGAGATGACACTTTATAGGATTTTTGGAGATGGATTGATTTTATTTCTGAGAGGAGAGGTAGACATTGACTACTACATGCGACTAGATATTGATTCTTTGACTATGGTACTTATGGCTATTATTAGTGGCAGTATGCTTCCTAATAAGAGTGGGAGACTATATCTTATTGGTTTGATAGACATAATGAGAGACATGATGGAAATGGGGGAGAGGTTTACATGGGGTCCATGAATTCTTACACATTTCTACAAGGATTTGCACCATGTGGTTTATGATGATGAGAAGGAGATTGGTCCTTCCACACTATTATAGGTTTGGTGCTAGGAGTACATCATAATGGACAGGTATGTTAGACATATGATCACATGATATTTTGATGAGCCAATATCATATGGATTTCATATGATCATAGGTATCCATGTACCACACTTGGGTGACCTGGAGTTTTATAGGAGGGCTATAGATGAGATAGGTGAGGATTAGATCACCTAGAGACTACATAGAGAGATTGTGTTTTAGTATCCACAAGATGATTTGTACATGGATTACATGATGAGAAAATGTTATGTTAGTGGTATACATGATTAAATTATAGATATATATTACCTAGATAGGGTGATGATATAGTTTGGATTCAGATAACACATTCTTATAACTCCTCACATCTTTGCACGAGCAATTATGGAGAGTGAATAATGGGGGTTTATTATTGGTCATATGATAATATACCTTAATTGGTCATAGGTATATCTGGTTACATGAATTGATAGGAGGGATGTTGTGGATATGGAAGTAGTAGATAGATATGTAGATTGGTGGGCCCAACAGTAGCCTATGAAATTGATAGTTCCATATGCACCACCAAGGACTTGGAAGTAGAGATTGGTTACTAATTTAAGTAAGTAACCATGAGAAATAGGATTAGGATCCCATATCATGTGGTAAGTGACATAATATAGAGGAGTTACATGAGGATGAGGTAGATGACATTCTATAAATTAAATCTAACTAAATGATGTAAATATTAATGAGGTAGAAGATGTTAAGATTATTTGAGAGGTAGGTGTGGATGTGGGAGGTGTTGGATATTTTTTAGTGATGTTATGGAGGTGTTATTTTGATTGGATGAAGTGATTTGATAGCCTAAGTAATAATGATAAAGTCTGCAATGTGTTTGTTTTAGTGTGCTTGAAATTAGCTTGGTTGATCTTCAGTTTTGGCATTGTCAGATATGTTTAGAGATGAGTATAGTGATTGGAACATGTGAAAGAGGTCATTAAGATGTTATATATGCTTTGAGAGCCTATGTGCATAAGTGTAATTCATCTATTTATCCATAGTTTTCATCTAGATAGTTTGGTCTAGTGGGAGAAAATCTGAGTAAGCAGTTTGATGGCATCATCATTGCCACATGTGGATGAGTCAAGGGGAGTTAGTCATATGATTTTGATCACATTAGTCCTTAGTTTTTATGTGCTAGATCTTAGGTCAAGCATAAAATCATGGTCAAATATATGAGGATACAAATTTTTCTACTTGGATAGAATTTAGTATTTTCTCATAGCCAATTTTTTAAAAGGTTCAAGAAAAATTGAGTAAGCATGTTGATAAGATCAAAATTCACACAAGTGAGGTGTTAGGACAAAATGATCATATGGGTCTATTAATTTTTATGCCTAGTCTCTTTGTGATAATTCTTAGGTCATGTTCTAAATCACATCAAAAGTTATGCATATGCAAAGATGGGCTCCCAAGCATTTTGATAGTGTTTTTCCATAGCTAAATTTTCATAAGGTAAGAAAGAGCCGAGTAGGAATTTTGATGGTGGCATATCTCACACGTGTGGATTTTTAGGAGAATGTGATCATATAGGTTTATTTAGTTTTGAGCCTAATTTATTTATGATAAATTTTAGATCATGCACTAAAGCACATAAAAAGATATGTATGTACAAATTTGGACTCTCAGGTAGTTTGACTATGTTTTCCCATACTTAGCTAGTTTTGCAATGTGGAAAGAAGAGCTGAGTGATAATTTTGATGGTGTTGTATCTTGCACATGTGAAGGTGTAAATAAAAACTAATCATATGGGTTTGTTCAATTTTTATCATAGTTTATTTGTGCTAAATTTTATATCATGCATTGAAGCACGACAAAAGTTATGTAGGAGCAAAGTTGGTCTCCTAGACAAATTTTGACATAGTTAGCTTTGTGATAGAATTTTTTAAGAAGGAATTTTAATGGAATTATATATTGTACATGTGAAGGTTTCAAGAGTATTTTGTTTATAATATTAGATTATCCTATGTGAAGAGATCATCTGGTCCAAATTTGAGATCATGTGTCTATGTCTAGAAGAAGTTATAAAGGTTCAAAAATGGCCACTCAAGCAGATGAACAAGGTTCTCATAGTCATTTATACATAAGTTAAATATAAATAAAGACCAATATTTCATGTTTTTCCAATAATTTAGGAAGCAGTGAGATGAGAACAGGTGCATTATGTTTAATGATTGAGCAAACGTATAAGATAAGGATCCAACATTGAGCAGGTATTCATATAGATTGATCAAATAGTGAGATTTGATAGTTAAAGACCTAACTGATCCATAGAGATCAATGGATTGCATTGAGTCAACATTTCAATATTTCATGAGATGGGTTAAAAGTGATTGAGGTTTAACTATGACCATTTAAATTCAAATATCTGAATTTAACATAGGGAAAAATTAGAGCTCTATATTTTGTCCATGTCTTTTGATAGAAGTTGAATTTATCAGTGTTGTAAAAATCAAAGATGAATAAGAATCCATGTCACATTTAATTTAACCTAATTTCAATATAAATAATTGTGTAAAATTAAATATATTAATGTTCAAATTTGACCATGTGTTCATGTTTGTTTTGCAAGTGACCCAAGAGATTTATTCGAGTTTGTTTTGATGTTATTTCGATATCTCTTGATGAATTTTCTATTATGAAGTTTTGTATAATCCATTAGGATGCTCTATGAGTATTTTTGAGATATGATCAATCTATCTTGAGTATGAACAATGCTTAATAATTTGATTTTTTATTCGATAATGGTGTTTCTATGTATAAAGTCTTTATTTGAGTTGTTTGAGCATATGTAAAGGTGAGCTAAGGTGATTATGATAATTTGAGGATGTACTAAGGGACATAAGGAGTATACCTATGTATTTTTTAGTGCTCATGAATTCTTATTATGCTTGAATAGGTATCAAAGATCTGAATGGGTCTCCATATGATGTAAAAGTGACTTAGGCCTATTTTAAAGTGAATTATGCAATAGTGTGACCCATATGAGATGCCTTAAGGGTGAAGGAATGTATTGTGTAAAAAAAGGATTATTTGTATCTTGTTAATTCATTATATCTATATATATAGTAAAATCAAATATGATTATTTCTAGACTTGGTGTGTGGAAAAATTATGCAAGGTGGATGTGAGAATTGTGAATTAAAGGATAGGTAGTGTGTTTGTCAGTTGAGTTAATTAGAATAATAGTTTATTGACTATGTGTATGACATTTAGGTCATGTTCCTAATGAAATTAAAGTGTTATTATAGTTTGAATTTGTGAAAAGAGATCTGAGTGTGCATATAATGATTATTTGGGTGAAGAAGGAGAGAGATTGTGGCAAGCCTATGTGAGAGGCCTGTATGAGTTAGAGAGAGTGTAGTTGTCAAAGAATAAATAATTCCTTCATTAAGTGTTGAAAACATTAGTTCTAAGGTGGAATTTTTATTTTCAAGGAGGGTGTAAAGGACTTGATCTTCCTTAGGGGTAGTTGTTCCTTTTGAAATAAGGTTTCACTAAAAGACCTTTGATCAGAAGGACTTGATCAAGGTTGTAGGTTATAAGGACTTGACTGAAGGTTCCTAATTAGAAGGACTTGATCAGTCTCTTGCTTTTTATCATCTTATAGGATAGTAGTCCACATTTTTTCAAGATTGAGAGTGGGTTTTAATCCCCAAGAGGGTTTCCCATGTAGATTTTGTGTTGTGTATGTGATCTTACATTATGTTCATTGTTCACTATTATGAATGATATATATGCTTTATGAATGATTATGTTAAATTATTAAGTATTTGAAATTGAATTAGATTGTTTTACACCACTGATTCACCCCCCCACCTCTCAGTGGATTATACCTCTAATAAGAGGAAACATAAAGATGAAGGTGGATATAGAGTAGGTAGGTGGAGAGGATATTCCATTGATTTTTATTGATAGTGAGGGATATGATGATGGAGAGGATACAACAATGGGAGTAATACATAAGACACATGCAGATGGTGGGTACATGGTTGATTTTTCATGTATATGTAAATCTTGGGATGACCATACCCTTATTGATAGACTTCATGAGGAGATCTGAGCTCATGATAGTGAGATTTTAAGGCTACATAGAGAGGTGTCTAGATTACATGGGGAGGTGGATAGCAGAGGAGGGTAGTTATCACTTAGAATGGATGATATCAAATGTTTATAGGTAGAGGTGGATAGATTGTAGACTAAGGTAGAGATATTAGAGAGAGATGGTATTGCTACTTCACTAGGATTTGTTACACAATATGTAGAGACACAAACACTAGATTACATAGCACTAACTTAGAGATATAGATAAGAGAGGGATACAATGATGACCAAGCTCACAGAGGCTAGGGTTTTTTGAGTGGGATAGGGGTAGGTATCCACACTTGATAGGGTTATGAGAGCCATGGATTAGGAAACATACTATAGGTGTTTATATAAAGAGGTCATTCTATGCACACAAAGTTCACCATTATACATGGATTATTTGATTATGTGGTCTATGTCATGGAGATCAGTTTAACCTATAGATTCAGAGAGATATGTAGGATATGTTTCACATTATGTGATGGGTCTTCCATGAGACACACTAGAATGTTTTGAGATAAGTTCAAGATTAAATGCTCCATCTGAGGGGAAGGGTGAGACTTGACATAGTTTTGAGGATGGACATATCGATGTATACATATTTTTGAGATGTATCTTTTGTATAGACACACTCAATTTTAATATATATACATGATTTTTATGATACTTTTACTACATGGATGTATATTATGGACTTTTGATTGACTATTTATAGATTTTATGATTATTATTTTCACTTTATGCATGGTTTATAGATAGATAGAGTACATTTTTACTTCTTGCATTTTGATTCACACTAGCACATGTTAATTATTTTTAGCATTTTATTATGGGATATGATATGTATGATTTGATTATATATTCATGGATAATTATTTTATATAGCTTCCTTGTCTTTCAATTTTCCTTGCATTTTATTTCCAAAAATAATGAGTATTTGAGAAACCTAATGTTTAATATAGATTAAAACATAGTACCAACAATGATATTGAAAAATCATGATGAATGTTGATGTTTTAGGAATATGGACTAAAAAAAATTATTTTAGAAGAGAAAAGTATGTCATTATATATAAAAATCATAACCATACTATAATGAAATCCACAAAATAATCTTAACATACACAGAGAAATAAAAAAATTTAAATTAAGATTTGAAAATATAACTATTCTAGATTATGTAAACACACACAATGACTATGAAAACAACAGTTGTAAAAATAATATAAATGACATACAAACTCCCAAATAAATAAATATAAAATGTTTTAAGACAAAAAAAGGACACAATGACATAAAACAATAAAAATGACTAAAATAATAAGTAACCAATGATGGCTAAAGTAAGAAATAAAAATAACTAAGTGAATGGTTAAGGATAGAAAATGATAAAATAGCCAGATTAATAGTTAGTGATAAAAAGGGATAAATAACCAATCTTTATGGCTAAAGATAGAAAATGGTAAATAGCCAACTTAATGGTTATAGATAGAAAAGAGATAGTAATCAATTGAATGGTTGAGTAAAAATACAAACAATGAAACAACTAAATAAACAAGGAATCAAACAATGAAAACTACAAATAAGTAATCAATACGTGAAAAGATAAAATGAAATACTTAACCTCGTAAGCAAGCTTTCAGATGATTGGTAGCCAAGAGCTAGGATTATAAATAAATAATCATTAAGGAAGTATAAGGATGAACAAATCCACTTTTGAGGAAATGGATGATGGGGAAGACGGTGGCTGAGCTTACCCTAGAGACCCCATGTCTCTAAGCGCTTCCTACATAATGCACCTTAGAAAAAGTCTATGTGGAGATATCAAGCTATATGTAATTATCCCTATATGGGAAGTGTTGAGAAAGTGGGTGATTGATAAAGCATTGAATTTTGGATGAATAGATTATGATTGTCTCACCCAAGAAAATGTGAGTGAATGAGGTTAGAAGCTAGTTAGGATAGTAGATGTTTGTCAATAAGTGTTTAAGTCTAGTTTTGGATATATTTTATTTTTTATTTTTAGGTTAATATAGGTGATAAATTATTGTGAAAAATATGGTAATATAGAATATGTTCCTTTATCATTAGCAAGGACTTAGGTACACAAATTAAAGTATTAAACCTTAAGCTAACATGATATAGGACAAGTGATAAACAAATTACAAAGTAAAATGTAGAAATATATAATCAACTACTAAAACATGATGCCCCTAAGTAACTAGTGTGTATATAGATAATGAATTACACATGGAACCATAAATCCAATTTTCACCATGGTACTTGTCCAAAGCACCAATAAACTAGTGTTCACTTTTGGATGATTATTGCTTTTCTTTGCTTTTTCTAATTTTTTTTCTTTTTTGTGGCTTTTGATTTTTACTTTGATTTGTATTTTTTTACACCTAGGATATTAACAACAACATATAGAAAAATTTAGGCATATAATCTCTTAAGGTTCATGATGTTCATAGGCATATAATTGGTTGGGCCGATATTTTTTAATTTATTATAGCTATGGTGAAGGTGATTACGGTATACTTTAAAATGGTTTAAATCATTAAGTCTTTTATCATCTAGAAGGTCAATTTTATTAAGGAATTAAATATGATAGGATTATTCATCAATGATTTTTTTAAAGTATATACGAAAATATGGAACCTCAACTTCTATTGGTAAAATAGACTCACTACTATATATAATGGAATAAGGGGTCACCCATGTGGGTGTGTGGATGCAAGTGTAGTATGCCCAAATGTAAAGATATATTTGTGTATACCAATCATGACTAAATTCATTTAAAACTCTTTTAAAATGCAAAAAAAAAATTTAATGGTTGCCTCAGCTTGGCCATTACCTTGTGGGTAGTAGGGAGTGGACCACTTATGCTTGATTTAATAATTTTGACAAAGAGACTTAACATATTTATTATTAAATGGTTTTTCATTATCAAAAATGATAGTGGAAGGGATACCAAAGTAGTAGACAATGTGGTTTAAGATGAATTTGTAAATTTTATTTCTAGTTACATAAGTAAGGGGCATTACCTCAACCCACTTAGTAAAGTACTTTGTTGTCATCATAATATGCATATGGCCATAAAAAAAATTGGGATTAATTTTTCCAATGAGGTCTAACCCCCATGTATATAATATCCAAGGTGTGGTAATAGGTCGTATATCTTGTGATGGGACATGTATAAGGTCCCCATGTTTTTAACAACGTATGCATTTCTTAACATAGGTGCATGAATAAAATTCCATGGTAGGCCAATAATAACTTACCTATAAAAATTTATTTGCTAAGACCATACCAATAAAATGTGCCCCACATATTCCCTCATGGACTTCCCTAATTTCCAAGGTATATTCTTCAAAATTAAAATATCATAAATAAGTTTCTTCATAGCCTCTATGATATAAGGTGCTACCAAGGATGGTGTAGTGAGAGATACATTAGATAAATGACTTGTGTTGATTATGGGATAGGTTAAGAGGTATGGTATTACTATGAATATAGGTATAGATGTCAGAGTAATGGGGAGAAGTGGTACCAACCACCTCATAAACCATTTTTGAATTAGGCATATTGTAAGCTAGTATCATAAGGTATTCAACTAGGAACTTATGTTTTTTTTTTAAATCAAGTAGTGAACCAATGGTATCCATGGAGTATGTTTCCCTCTTATTAATTCTTGTTACATATTAAAATTTTATGAATTCTAAATATAAATTTAAATTATCTACCATCTTCTTGTAAGGGATCAACTTATCATCGTGAGTTTAGAATTCGTTGTTTACTTGATCAATGATAATATTAAAATCACCAAAAATAATAAGATGATAGATTATCCATTGGATTTCCATTTTTAGACATAATATAATACCTTCATACTATGAAAATTTATTTGCACAATTGAACTTGATGTATAGCTAGTACACTTCTTTATCAACTCTACCTTTTCCTTCTATTTAAGAATTGTCTTTTCTTCATTCAACCATTCCCTTAATCATTTGGGGTAAACATTAAATAATGGATATAATGTTCATACACAATTATTCATATGATAATGCTTTATAATTTTTCAAATGAAATTTACATAGTCATCAAACCATTCAATATTAAACTAAAACAATCTTTATTCATGTTCACACTTTTACTTTTATGATAATCTTCATAATACATCACTACCAAAATTGCCTTTTCATGGGAAATAATACCATAATTATGGTCTAAACCATATAAATACCTCCCTCTATTATTTCTCACTCCTATCTAACCATCATTAGGTCACTAACTCAATTCTTTTGTTCACTTTCTTCTCACAAGTTCCTTTTTAGCTTTACCTCCTAGACCTACGTAGGGTGGTTGATTGCCACCTCACTCCTTTATTGATAAATACATTTATATTAACTATAAGACATTTATTATGTCCATAAATGTCTATTAAAATTTTTATAAACAATTACATATATTCCATATTCACTTAGGCCCACTAAAACACTATGTAAATTTGAAATTCCAATTTTTCAAGAAAACTAGTTTGAACTCAAATTCAAATTTAAACATACTTAAGACACATTTTATACCTTTTGTGAGCATTAAAATATTCCCCTAGATCATAATCCCAAGGGGATAAAGGTCTTGACACCCATATTCTTCTTCCTTCAAACACTCATAGAGGTGTGTGATCTCTTGACTATCACACTTGTACCTTGTTTTGCCACTTGCTATCCACCTCCATGTTGTACCTAAAAAATACAACTCATTAATGAAAACTTGTTCTTGATAATGCCTTTTAGTCATTCTCCATCTTCCCTCTTTGCTTGTTTGTTTCTTTTGTTCTCAAGCATCTTCATGTGCTTTTTTTGCTTCACTCTTCCTCTTTACATCAACTATCAATGCATCTTGATTATCTCCTTTCTTGACTTCTCCTTCACCTTCCACCTACAGTTCAACCTCAAAAGATGAAACTTCATCTTGGGGAGTACCTTCATATTCTTGACTCCTACTTAAATTAATTAATACCCTTACCCTATACATTATTTCTGCATTCCATAAGTCTATGTTCTCCTTGGTAGCCTCCTTAATAATTTATCTATACATTTGATGAGGGTCTAATCCATACTTTTACTATCAAGACTCATAAAAACTTGAATATACCTCATACCTTTCCTTATGTTGTTTTTCCATTTCTCCTTTGGATTCTCTTGCATCCTCTTGAGTGAGGATCTCTTCCTTTTTCATGTTGTCTTGCTTCCATAATGGCTGACTTATTTGTTCTTATTCCATGAACATGACTCTACCTTGATTATCTTATTCATATTGACTTATTTGGATCACCACTTAGTTAGATGCCTCTTCCTCTTGTATTTTGAGATTATGAATGGGCTCAACTATTTCTTCCTTCTCTTCATCTTTTAAGCCTAAATTCACACATATCAAAGCAACATTAGATTTAAAGTCATGAGGCTTGATTGCCTCATTATCCTTCCTCTTTTGTCTTCTTCTCCTTTTTAATATTTTATTGATTGGCCATTTAATTGGCTTTCTTCTCATGACCCATCCAATATGTGGGTTCACAAACTCCATCTACTCTATCTTGATCAGCATTTCATTCATATGTTACCTCATCTCTTCCATCTCTATATAAATATCAATATTATTCTTGGTATCTTCATGCACCATCTTTTATTTCTTTCATTCTTAACCCTATATTTTATTTTCCTTTCTACCTCTTCTTTCATCTTCATTTTGAGTACCACACTTGGGTAAATTATTCTCCTTGCTTATTTCCTATAATATTCACAAACACCTTGTGCAATATCAAATAATCATCCTATCATATTCATCACATACGTATACCCAAGTTATCTTTTGACTCTGATACCAAAAATTATGTAGAGCTACTACACTTCTCTATCAAACTCTGCCTTTTCTTTTCATTCAAGAATTATCTTTTATTTGTTTAACCATTCCCTTAATCATTTGGGGCAAACATACAATAATGGAAATAAAATTAATACATAATGATTCATATGATCATGATTTACATGTTTTCAAATGATTTTTACATAGTCAATAAACCATTCAATACTAAACTGAAACAATCTTCATTCATGTTCACACTTTTACCTTCATGACAATCTTCACAATACATCCTTGCCAAAATGGCCTTTGCATGGGCAATCAAATCACAATTATGGTATAAATCATATCAATACCTCCCCCTTTTCTTATCTCACTCCTATTTAACCTTGATTAGGTTACTAACTCAATTCCTTTGTTCACTTTCTTCTCACAAGTTCCTTCCTAGCTTTACCTCCTAGACCTACATAGGGGGTGGACTACCACCTCACTCCTTTCTTGAAAAATACATTTGTATTCACTTTAGGAATTTTCTTATGTCCATAAATGTCTATTACAATATTTCTAAAAAATTACATATCTTCTATATTCGCGTAGGCCCACTAAAACACTATGAAAATTTGAAATTCCCTTTTGGTAGGAAAACTAGTTTGAACTAAAATTTAAATTTAAACATACTTTAGACACATTTTAGAACTTGTGTGAGCATTCCAAGATGCCCATAAATTAGAACTGAATTTTGAAATATTTAGGAATACAATCCCCATCTAGTGTGACTATCAAGATAACTACCCCTGATCTATGATTGGTAAAGGAACCATCAAAGAATAGTTGCCAAACTAGAGACTCATTGATAGACATTATTGTTTCATCTAGAAATTCTGTAATAAAAGATGATTTTTCATTAATACATTCTTATATAAATGCATTTTATAATACATTTCCCTTAATTTTTTTTATTGACATACTCTAGATCAAACTCACTAATAATCATAACCCATTCATCCACCTTGCCTGTTAAAGTTGTTATGGATAGAATATACTTGAGAGGGTCAATTTTGTCAATGATATTAGTCTGATTGTTGAGCATGTAATGTCATATTTGTTATGAGATAAAAAAAATTATATACATGCCTTTTCTATTTGATAGTAATTGAGTTCATAAGATATCAAATTCCTACTTAATTAATGCACTACTTTTTCTTTCCCACTATCATCATGTCATGCTAGCAATGCCCTCAGTGAAAAATAAGCAGTTGACACCTATAACATAAAATGTTTAACAAAAATAGGTGGAATTAGTACTAGTGGATTGAAAATATATTGTTTAAGATTATCAAATTCTATTGCATAATTTTCATTCCAATTGAAAAGAGTATCTTTCTTTCGAAAAAATGTGAAAGGGTGACAATGTCTGTAAGCTATGATATAAAATGTTTGGTTGATTATATATTTATTTGTAGAATTATAAGGTGTTCAATATTATTTATTAGTGGCATATCCATGATAGTTAAAACTTTATAAGGATAAAATTCTATGCCACATTATGAAATAATGAAACCTAACAACTTTCTTGACATCATGCCAAACACACACTTCTTAGGATTCAATCTCATTTTATAATCTCTCATGCATTCAAAGATATGTCAAAGAACTTTAAGATGTTCATATCTACATTTGGACTTTTATATAATATCATAAACATATTCTTTCATAATATCATGAAGCTTATCATGAAAGATGACAGTCATTACCCACTAATATGTGGCTCTAGTATTCTTTAAACCAAAAGGCATTACTTGGTAGCAAAATTTTCCCCATGGTGTTGTGAATGTGATTTTGTGCTGGTATTTAGTATATATTTTGATTTTATTATAGCTTAAAAAACCATCCCCATAAAAGATAACATCTCATGACTTGTACTAGAATCCATGATCATGTCTTTATTGGGTAATGGAAAATCATCTTTTGGACATGCCTTATTGATGTCATGGAAAATTTTGAAAACTCTAATCCCTTTTAGTTTCTTTGATACTATAAATATGTTGTATATGCAATATGAATAGTCAATAGGGCATATAAAATAAACTATCAATTACTTCTTTAGTTCCTCTTTAACTAGTAGTGCAATCTTGGGATGCATCTTACCAAGTTTTTTTTTACTAGTTTGGCATCTAGATGTACAACAACATGATGCACTATTAGTTCTAGATCAAGCCCTGACATGTCCACATAATACCATATAAATACATTAGAGAAATCATGAAGCAAAAGTGTAATTATTTCCCTTTCTTTTGTATTAAGAGATATTGCAAGTTTGATAATTTTGGGATCCTCTTCTATGCCAATGTTCATAGAAATAGTTTCCTCAACTATGAGATTTGATTTATCTTTATAATTTGTGGGTGGTGAAGGAATATTAAAATCCTCCTCTATGTCCATTTGATTTTATTTAGATGATAAATTGATATTTTGATGTATTTGTTATTCCATAAAGTATGTTGAATCATTTAACTGAATTAAAAACCCTTTCTTGTGATCACCTACTAGAATATGGCCCCTTATTCTCAATAATTCATAAATAGCCTCACCATTTTGGAAATGATCAAGTGGAGGTGTTGTGTGTTGGTCCCACTTTATAAGGGATGGATATGTGAGATCTAGTGTAAAAATAGAATTCTCATGAAAAAAGTTAGTGAGGGCAAGGTCTTTGAAGCAAATAAGTATGGAACCCATTTCACTGTCTAAAGAATCATCCTCTAACTCATTAGAAGATTCACTTTGGAAAAGTGTGTGATGTACATTGAGTAGATTAAATCCAATGTCATGTTTAGCTTCAATTAATTTTACTATTATGGCCTCAATGGATCCTTGTTCATGGAGGTTGAGTCCTTTATCCTTATAATTTATTATGTTACACATGATGGACTTAGAAACAAGATACTTGTTATTGGAAAATCGAGTATCTAGTTCATCAGAGTAAAGCCAAGAATGATTATAATCTTTGATATGTTAGTCTAAAAGGAAACCACCTTATATAAATCTTATTTTGATGAATTTATTAACCACTTTATTATCCTTTTGATGGTGGGGCCTACCATAATTATGTGGATTTGTATAGATTGTACTTGTATAGTGAAAATCTTGGATTATATACTCATTCATTTATTTATCAATGATCTTAAAATGAGATGAGGCAGATGAAGATGATTTGTAAGTAGGTGGTTGGATTGAATCTTGCTTAGTATAAGGATGATTGGAAGCTTTTTATATAAATGGTTGACTAGAAGCTTTATTGGTGGAAGGTTTTTCAATGGAAATGGAAGTAGTTGTTGTGTTAATCCAATCACCAAGAGGAGGTTTTAAAAAAATGGATAGACATAGTTTTCAAGTGAAGGATGATCCTCAATAGGATTAAAGTTATCATCGATAACTGGTAAATAATTAGATTTATAGTATTTGCCTTCTAATAGCTTCTAATATTGGAAGGGTTGAGGATCTCCTTGAATAATGACTTCCATACCTTCATGTGAAAATTTTAAACATTGATTTAGGGTAGATGGGATGGAATTCATGGAATGTATCTATGGATGTCCAAAACATATGTTATATGGTAGATCAAGATCAAGTACATGGACTAGAGTTTATTTTATAATGGACCCCACCATCAAAGGAAAATATATTATTCCCATGGATTTCCACTAATTATTGTCATATGCATTTATAGTTTTTATATTAGTTTCTAATGTTGTTATTGGAAATCCTAAGTGTTTTATTAGCCATAATGTACATAGATTTAATACTGAACTGTTGTCTATAAACACCATCTTCACCTTATCCCTAGAGATAATAAACTCTATGTACAATGGAAGATTGTGCTCCAATCCCAAAGGAGAGACATAATAATGTTCAAACATTAATTAATTATTAGTTGACAAAGTGCCTATTAATACTTGGAATTTCACATGGTTTTTGTATTGATGGATGGTAGACTCTTGAAGGACTGTGTATAAAATATATTTATATACAAGGGACATCTTGAGAAGGTATAATATAGAAATATTGGTGGGTGTCTTCTCAAGATGGTCAATAATGTTGTACTTGAATTAAACATTAGAGGATGATTCACTTGGAATAGTAACCTTTGCATGCCTTATAGTAACTATGTACTTTTAGGGTTTTAAATCAATTACATTAACATTATTATTCATAAAATCAACACTTTTGACTATAGATTAAAAAGGATTAGTATCTTTGTTGATGTGGGTTTTATGCACACCTCAAAAAAGCTTTAAATGAGGTAAACTCTAAGATTTTGGGATCTCTATGGAACTAGGTTCCACTCTAAGACATGAGTTGTAGGTATGTGGTTAGAACAACTAGGTGGTGGAATAGTATGTTGAGCCTATGGTTTGTTTAACTAGTTTTTTGGGTAGATGCATGAATTCTAATAAAATAGATAAATCACTAGGTGAGTTAGATGGGTAGAAGACTAATTTATGGTGGGTAGATCTCAAATAAACCTTAAAAGGAAGGAAACATAGGGTAAAAAAGAGGGTTCTATTTATCTGAAATAGAATTTCTCAGTCTATCTCTTTGATGTAAAAGTATCTCAAGAACTAGTGTTTGTTTTTATAGCTTTTACAAACTTGAAAAGAAACATAGTTGAGAGTCTGTGTATTTAGATATAAGATGCTCGATGGTCTCAACTAAAGGGTTATCTTTTTAAGGACATTGTTGCATACCTTTATACAAGAGGTTGTATCTCAAACCAAGAAGTTAAATAAGGTATTTATAGCTCACACCTAGAATATTATATCAAATAAGATACTTATACATACCTTAGATTATCAATTCAACTTATGATAACTACTAAATCAATGAAACATATCAAAATTTAATAGTTGTTACACATCTAGGATTAACATTCATTCATAAAATAGTTAGATCCATCCATATAATTGGCACACATCATAATTATTAAATCAATTACAAACAAACAAAACTTTAAATTTATTAACATAGAAAGGGAAGAATAAATAACAAACATAGTTTCATGGCAATTAAATCCTTGATTTCTTCCTGTATTTTCATTTAAAACTCCAACACTTTGAAAAGAGGGTTCTACATGTATATATAGATCTTTGGTAAGGGGTCATCTCATCCTCCAAATTTAGAACACTTAGTTTACATATTGAAAATACTATAAGACAAGTCTTGGTTATATATCATTTTTTTACAAATATCCTAGTCGTGCAACATATGCATGCTACCAAAATAATTTAGTTAATTACAATATATATGCAACTAAGACTTAAATACTTAGTTATGAGCATTACATGCAAAATGTACAAAATTAGCCTTTATCTAAATTTTCTCATGCTTAACTTGTCTCAAAATTGTCATTAGAACTATATTAGTACCAGTGTTTGATGATGTAAAAACTAGAGTTACACTTAAAGATGCACCAGTGGATTGGACTATTGTTACCATAGGAATAGTAACATGAGGTGGTGTTGATGTGCCTATAGTTGTTGGTGGTGTATGTAGATTTGGCATAATGGAACTAGTAGGTGGAGTTTATTGGGTTATTTTCTTCTTTACATCTATGTCCTAGTAGTATTTATACACCTTAGCAAGTTATGCTCGATTTAGATTCATATCTAAGAGGTGTGGCCTAGTCACCCTGCTAGTCTACTCCATCAACTTATTATGCTCTACCTTGGTGTATCTAAAGCTAACCATAAATAATTCCACCTATATCACCTTCTTCCTCACTACACTCAATTTGGCCTCAATGTTTTCTAGGACCAAACCTTATAGACTCTTCTTAAAGATGTCAGAGGCTTTTTTAATCATTTGATCAAATACATCCCTAGTCATTAGCCTACCTCTAATATCTCAAATTGTAGCCAATTTCAACTCTATCAAAATATGCTCAACCTCTTTCTCTTTCTAGGCCAACTTATTCACTAAAGCCTCTAAGGATAATACCCAATCTTGGGCCTCTTGTGTTCTTATTAATGCTAAATTCAAATAATTTTATACCTCCAATGGGATCATAAAATATAAATGGATAAATGCCTTATTAGGGGTATATATAAATAATAAATTCATATTATTATCATCCTCCTTGTAGATTTTGAATAATTTGGTTATATTATTAACATGAGGAGCCAAGTTGACCCTCAAAGAATAAATAGAATCAAGAATTTTGTATAACCTAAGAGTTTCACTTTACACATCTTGATAAATGCCTTGGGGAACCCAAATCACTTGTTATTTCTCTCTAAGTTTCTCCAACTCTTATTTAAGCTCTTGTCTATCCATTTTAGTCTCTTCATATATGGCAAGGATGGCTTATGTGTGGGTCTCAATATAGGAATTCAAGTCATCAATATATGGGGATTGACCCTTTTATTTTGTATACCTCTTACTTAGGGAGTAGACTTCTTCCCTTTCCTCCATGATTAATATCCTACCTGAGATATCCTTAATTTTCCTCTTCTTCACCTTATATATTGATCATATGGCCTTATCAAATAGAGAGCTCATTCTTGGCAGTTTACTTATCTTTAGATTAGACCTTTTAGAGGTTGAGCCTCCTAATTCCTTATACCAATATGGAAGATTGATATTTGAGGGATATGAGGGATAATGTTCCACTTGCATAAATTATTCAAGTTCTTGCTTAGTTTGTGTGGAAGGATTGGGCATTATTGACCATATGATATTTGAATAGTCTATGTTTCCATACTATGGCATTGGATAGACAACAAAGATTGGCACCTTCTTGGTGCCCTATTGGTATTAACTTTTTGGTTATGGTGGTTAAAGCGAAAGAAGGAAAGGGTGAACCCAATTGGGAAGAAGGATATACAGTTGGAGTGATGGATTAGGCAATGGATGAAATGGATAAAGTTAGTGTTGATGGGGTGGATGTCAATGAAATGATAATTAAAGGGATGGAAACTAAAATAGTGGAGGGTAGAGAAAGTACAGTGGTTTTGGGAAAGTTTATAGATGGGGACATGAATAGTAGACTTATAACAAGTGCTTGAGGAGGAAGGAATGTGGACACAACTAGCCCAAGGGTGATATAAATTATAGGTAAGGACATTAAAGTGGAAAAACCTAAAGGGGTTATGAACCTTAGTATATGGTTCACCTATGATATGTGACTTAGTCTTGAGTGTTTGAAAGCTTAGTGCATATTCCTATTGTATCTCCTCCTCATCCATCTCTTATGTTAGAGGGGTATGTGGTATGTCTCCCTTAGGCTTCCTTTGATAGGTATTTATGGTTCTTCCTACCTTTGGGATTACTTCCTCTAATGGAAGAGAGGGGGGAATAATGTTGAGAATGGGGGTTGAGAAATCCACTATTCCCTCTTCATTATAGGAATCCAAGCATATAATCCCAATTTTTTCTATTTGTGCACTAACTCCTATTTAAGTGAGCTCATTAACCATATTTTGTTTAACTTGTATCAATTCAACTATGAAAGATTGAATTAGGATCATTATTTCTTCCTATACTTGTGTAGAAGTAGGTAGTTAATCTTCCTTAGCTTCTTCATCTTATGTTTCAATGAGTGGTGCCTTAGATACCAATTGTTTTTGGTCCTAAAGCTATCCTTGAGTTATTTTATATATATCCTCTTCTTCTAGTGCCTATGATGGCCTTCCACTCCAAAAATCCAAATATATCCATTCTTTAAGAGGTGGAATTCTAAAATTTACTTCACCAAGTGTAAGAAATGGATCTTATTAAATCACTCTCATCAAGTCCTCACTTAATTTTTTAGTTGTGTCACATTCCTTGACCTCCTCATCATCTTTAGAATTCAGAAAGGGAAAAACATGGTTCATTGAATTGTTCTTGTAGGTGAGGCAAAGAGTATGAATTTTATTCTAGACCTTGTCATGAGGATCCCAATCTCTGTAAGGAAGGGTAGGTAATGCATATGCCTTCTTGATATTCCCATCTTCTTTGAATTTCCTATGAATTTCATACTATATTTTCCCAATGGTGATGTGAGATCCATGAAAGGTGTCCTTTTTGTTTCTTGTCAAGTCCTCATCAATGTTGTTCTAAAATTTATATGTGATTTCCTTCCCTATTACTTTATCTAAAATGAACTTTGGGAACTGAAGAGGATCTACCTTGTGGCCCACCACCATGATAACTGTGTAGTTTGGATAAAGATAGTAGTCTGTTGCATTGTTGACAAGTAGTTAGCTATATTATGGGAAATTATTTCCAATTCCAAACCATGTATGGCCATAAAGACTCAAGGGTAGAGATCCTTAGTGATCTTAGATATATTTATCACATATGAATATATGTGTATAAAGTTGTTTTAATCACAAATCTTATTCTTGATGACTTCTATGTTGGGCTCCCATAGGATTCCACTATGTCTATGCACTGTGCCCATAATTGTGTCTAATAGGTAAGACATCATGTAAAAATTACCAAATAGTGGCTTCTTATCCTTATGTAAAAAAATTTCTTAAAGGCATTCACTAATCACTTCCCCTAATGCATATGTGCACTCTAAGGTGCTTAATAGATCCAATAGAAAAACCCACTAGGTGTATGAAATAAATGCTCACATGTCCTAAGATTTTATTTAGCAATACCAATTCCACATGGATTCCCATTCTAAAATTGGTAATGGGGATAGGGATCTTGGCATGTTCCTTCAAAGTAAAACTTTCCCTAGGGAGTATCCATTTTGATAGAGCTCACTCTAGATTTTTGGACTTCTTCTAAGTAATAATAGTATGTAAATCATAAGTAACATCTATAATAGGTAGGCTCAAATACCTATTAAATGCTTCTCCAACTATATACATGACAACAGTGTTTTTATCTACATAGTGAAGGTATCATCCATTTATTATTCTCCCTTTGAAGAAGAGGCCCCATAGTAGATCAATGCCCAACATTATCTTCAGCTTCCTAGATACATAGTATAGGGATTAACATTTGAAAGGGATCAGGTCCTTCAATAGATGCTTTTCTTCATCTACATTGTCTTCCTTAAGTGAAAATGAGTCTACATTTTCTATCACTTCCCAAAACATTAAATATTTTGAATAACATCCATCAAACACAATATCATTAAACACAATATCCAAGTATTTTATAGAATCTTTTATTAAGAACCTAGATGTTGCATGGGATCCTTTATAGGACCTAGACGATGATGACATGGTGATTCTATTGATTACTGGTATGTTCTAAGCTTTTGAAAATGGTGTATATTCACTAAACTAAACTTCATAAATCACAAATCAATTTGGTATAAATTAGGAATTTTGGGATCACTTGAGGCTAAATTTTACTTTATTTTGAAGATGAAATGATGTGAATTTGACTGGGGGATTGATGTATATATTTACTATATTAATTTCTAGTTTGTGTGCCATTACTCATTAACATCTATGATCTCATCACCTTTATTAAATTTAAATTTAACCACCATATACTAGTGTACATGCCACATAGGATGCCTTGTAATTTGGGGTGCCATCATGTAACATTCCTTCTTTTTCCATGTGTCAATGTATATCCCAATTAATAGAAGTCAAACTTTACGTTTAGGCCAAAAGACTCTAAATCCTAAAATGTCTTTTAGAAATATTAGTTCTAAAATAATTTATTTAAAAGTTTCTAAAACAAAGTTTTCAAAATAATGTCACTGATAAGTAAATTTTTTGAAAGAATCCTTTTGATGAAAAGTATTTGAAATAATGTTCCCGAAGACTAGGTTTTTGAAACAAAGTTTCCAAAGTGAAATATCCAAAATGAAACTTGTCGAGATAAAACCTCTAGTGAGAAAGTTTTTGATAATAATATTTCTAAAACAAACCTTCTAGTGAAATCCTTTCAAAGTGAAAGTTACTGATGAGAAATTTTTTTAAGAGTGAGTCTTTGAAATTAAAGTCTCTGGTATAAAAGTATCCTATGAATAAGCTTTAGTAGAGAATAGACTACAAAGAAAGCTGACGATGAAAACTTATCGAAGTAATTATTGTCGAAGTGAAAATTTTTGGTACAAAGCCACTGAAGTAAAGATTTTGAATTGAACATACTAATAAAAATATTTTTTATGAAATCCCTCCAAAATGAAAGCTTCTAATGTAAAGCTTATGCATAGAATCCTTTCTAAAAGAATCTTTCGAAATAAATTCATCAATGAGAAACTTTCCATAGAGAATCTTTCTAAATAAAAACTTTTGAATGAAATTTTTTGATGACCAAACTTTCTAAAATAAATACTTTGAAATAAAATAATCTAAATTCCTATCATGTAAAGCCATTATTTCCATACTTTTCCTTAATAGATTAGTCTAAATAAATTCTTCCAAATGAAAAGAATACCACAACATGTTTCAACATTATAAACTTGATTTTGTATAGATAATACAAGTATCATAACCCTCAAAAACTCATATGTGTCCCTCCAAGATATTTATTATTTCCAAAAAAAAAGGGGGTTCCCACTTTTTCAAATAAAAATATAAGGTGGGTGTGTTAATTACAACAAATGGTGACTCATAGGGGTGAATACTCCATAGTTTTGAAGAACTAAAAGTCCATGAATTTGTAATCCTAATATCAACCATAGGTTTATCATGAAATAAATGATTAAACCAAAATGGAAAGAGACTCTTAATAATCTTATGCAACATACTAACTTTACTTACACCTTGGATCTATGTGTGAAAAGTGTTGTTATTTACCTCTTGTCTTAGATTTTTAGGCAAAGACATAAAGGTGAGTTGTAAGTTTCACTTTGATTGGGCATTATGTGTATAATGGGGAGCTTGGGCATTGATCTACTACTAGATAGGTGTCCATAACCTTGACAAAAATACCTTTGATCAAACCTATTCCTCCATATTTTTCATGATGCATGATGTATTGATCTTATTTCATCATGTAAGCTTTGAATCCTTTTTTATTTTATTTTGGATTTTTGTATTATGCCTTTTATTTTGTTATTTTATCTTTTCTTTGTTTTTCAAAAGAAAGAAAAGGTGACCATAATGAGATGGTCTTAGCTAAATTTTTTGTTCAATTAAAATGTCCATATCAACTCTTTCTCATGTCCATGATTATTACCTTAAACAATTATTAACATTTATGTGCATTTAACACAAGGGAATAAGGAGAGTTTTCTAAATTTACACAGAACTATGGGAGAAAATTTCACATACCTAATGAAATCATAAGCTTCAAGACATATGCATGGATAACTCTCTCATTGCTTACTTGGATCAAACATTCTAAACTATAGTATGCATTACCCTTTGATTTGGGTCAGATTCACAACACCTTAAACTATGTTTGATTATACAAGGGTTGACTAGAATTTGACATCATGAAATCAAAAGGAAACTACCTTAGAAAGTAATAAAACTACTAAAAAATATATAATCTAGAAAACATGAGTTAATCTGATGAAAAAAAATGATTGAAAGTATAAAATTAACTAATAAATTAAATATAATCTACTCCTACCATGAAGTAATGCTTCAAAAACTATCCATTGACTGGATATATCATATTATTTCATTAGAAATCCTTAAAATAGAAAGAATTATTACACAAATTTCTATAATTTGATATGGTCCTATCCACAATGGTTTAAACTTGTCATGCATTCCTTTTATCTCATGGGATTTATCCTATAGCAGTACCAAGTCAGAGATCCTGAATGCTTTAAATTTTTCTCTTTTGTTGAGCCATATCTTGACCACATCCTAATTTTTGTTGAATTATTGTAATGATTTATCCCTAGAGTCTTCTATTTTGATGATGTCCAACAATCTAGACTCTATTCTATCATTGAGATCCATGTATTCTTGCATAAATTGATATGTTGGTAATCTTAGCATGATTGGGAACATGAGATATCTCACATAAATTAGTAAAATGTAGAAGCCTTGAGGGCCTACTTATACCTTTTCCTATCTATCTAGATTTCATACTTCAATAATAGGTGCCACTCACTTGGTTTATCTATAACTGATTTATTAATTAAATTTATAAGGTTCTTATTGGTTGACTTAACCAATCTATTCCCTTACAGGTAATGATTTGAGGATGATCTAATTGTAATATTATTATCATGGGCTCACTCAATTAACTCAATTGATTGAGATTCTATCCCATTATTTCAAACCAAAGAGATGGGAGTGCCAAACTTAGTTTTGATATGCTCTTCAAGAAAACTTATCACATATTGGGCTTTAGAGTTCTTGGTGGCTATTGCCTCTATCCATCTAGTGCAGTAATTTGTAGTAGTGAGCACAAACTTATGTCCAACTAAGTAATTTGGATTTATAACACCAATAAATTCTAGGACCCATTAGAAAAATAGTCTACCTTTAATTACAGGTTATAGTGGCATTGTTGCATGTACCTTTCTTTTATTCAAAACCTAGCATTCATGACATGTCCTCACATAAAAGTGTGCAACCTTAAAGACCATCAACAAAGTAATAAACCATTCTTATTATTTTATGTGATATAATGTTGTCGAATATATGGACACTACGTATCTTTTGATTAATATTTTCTAATATTTCTTGAGCTTCTTCATGTGACACATACCGTAGAGAAATGCCTTCATAATTATTTATATATAGGATTCCCTTCCTAATAATATAATGAGTATCCTTGAGCCATAAATCTCTCTCTTTCTCTATTTTGAGTTCATGTGAGCATGTTTTAGTGAGTATGAACTAAATAATACCTAAATACCAATGTTTTTGAGATACCTATGTCTGACATACCTCTTCAATAATGATGTGTGGGTCTAGTTCCATCATCAATTAAACTAGGTCAAATCCCCTAATGATCTCAAATGGTTTGATTTAAATATCAAATTCTTTTAATTTTTCCATCCATTTACCTCTTCACTCCTCTAATTAATTATGTCCAAGCGTGAGCTGGATAGTAGGGTATGATACTATGGTGATAGTCTTACTCTAGAGGATGTAGTGTCTAAAATTTTTAACTATCATGATGAAAGAGAATATTTACTTGTCAATCGAGGAATACTTAAGCTCTGCATCCTTCAAGTTAGTACTCATAAATTCAATAGTATGTTCACTTTCTTCCCTTTTCTATGTGTGAGTATGACAATAATAGTATGTTTTGAGGTGAATGAATAAAAGAAAAAGTCTTTGGTGAAATCAAGGTTTACTAGCACTAGGGATCACAAAATAGTCATCTTTATATCTTATACAGACTTATTCACTTTAAGAATCCACTCCACTTTAGCATTTTATTTGAGCATTGTGTTCAGGTGTCTAACAATCTCTATAAATCCTAATATAAATTTCCTTATGAAATTTATTTTTCCAAAAAATGATTTGAGATCCTTCTTGTTGTTTGGAAACATTATTTTTGATATCCCCTAAATCATATCTGGGTCAATGGTGATCCCATCCTTAGTAATGATATGGCCTAGTATCTTACCTTTAATATTGCTGAATATACTTTTCTTGAGGTTAAGTGAGACCCCAAATTTATTGCAACTCTTAAAAATGGACTGAGGATGATTGATATGATCCTCTCTATTTTTATAAAAAATATTGAGATTGTCCATATACATAATTATGCACTTCCTATCAATCCTTTGAATGCATGATCCATTTCTCTTTGAAAAGTCACTCCAGCATTGATCAACCCAAATGGCATTCACTTATATTCATATGTTCCCCCACTTTATAGTAAATGTTTTTTTCATCCTATCTTCTTATTAAACTAGTATTTGATTGTAACCTAAAAATCCATCCATGAAAGATATCTTCTCAAAGCCACTTACAATTTTTATTACCTCATCTAAGGAGGGAAAAGGATAATTGTCTTTTTTTGAAAGCTTTATTCATATTCTTGAATTTAACACATAATATGATCTCACCAATATTTTTCTTGACTGGAACTAATTATCCACCCAAGTTAAATGTCTAATGGGAAAGACGATCCTAACATTCAACAACTTTTCCACTTCTTTTTGAATTAATGGCTCCAAGATAAGATTGACCAGCCTCTACCTTTGCCTAAATGGTTTATGATCAGGATTGAGGGTAATTATGTAGGTGATGACTCTAGGATTGAAGATGCTTAAGTCATCATAAGTCTATTTCATTGACTCTGTCATTATTTAGGTGCTTATCTTAAGCCAATATTGATGAAGCATTTGTTCTTTTCATCACCAATTTTTTTGAGTTGAACTCTAATTCATTACCTTTAAGTGCCTCTATGTCTGGTCTTAAGGATTAATATTGAATTTCCTTTCTAGGTAAACCATTCTCAATGGGAAGAAATTCTCTTCTAGTTATATAACACCCTCTTCATCCAATTCTTCATGGCCTATGTGGCTTCTTTATTTGTCATCTATTATTTGATATTTCAATTGTCCTACATTTGTTAAAAACTAGACAATTTGTTGGTCATCATCAAATACTTGAAAATTTTGAATGATTTTTGATACTAAAGGACATGTTACTAATTCAATGGATAAATTTAAGATATTTTACTCCTATAATGGTGCCAAATTCATTGTTGAAGTGACCAGTGAATCAATGGCTCCATTCTATTCTCTAAGGATATATCTTACATTGAAAGCTTCAAATAATTAAATTAAATCTTAGGCTCTGTGATTTTACTTATTCATATATGAAAATGTACATTGATATTTATTTCTAACCTAGTTTAAAATGAGTTTAGAATCTTCATATACCAAAATTTTTTTGACATTGTTCTTGAGATCAAACTATAACCCTAGAATTAGGGCTTTGTATTCTACTATGTTATTGGTGTATGGGAATTAGATCTCATATACTACCAATAATTTATCTCCTTTTATATTGATTAACTTAATACTAATACCTAATCCTCATTTATCTCTTGCTCCATCAAAATGAAGGGTCCATAATTGGTAAGGGTCCAAAATTTCTTATGGTGTTTCATGTTTCATGGAAAATGTGTAAATTCCAAGACTAAAAGATTTATAACTTACCTCTTCATTTACAATGTTATACTCTATAATGGGATGTTTCAATCTTGGCTCTTGATCGATCTTGATTTTGCTCACTATACCTCTCCAAGGCATCCAAATATGTGAAAAGTCCATGGAAAGATATCCATTTAGCATTTTTAACCAATCTCTACTCAATAATCACCCACAACATTCAAGAATATCCACTAATAATATGTTGATAGTCATATGTACTCTTAGTTCTGAATCAACAAAAATTCTCACATCACTCAACTCTCCCAATATAGGTAGTACTATTTTATCTAGTTGTGACACAGTCCTTTTGGATGGCTTTGGTGTTAAACCAAGTTTCTAACAAATAGAAATTAGAATCACTATTGTTAAATCTCTTAAATCTATCAATAAATTATGTATATTGTTGATAAATGGTCAAATGGTTAACAAGAAAGGGGGAACTTTTGACTTGCTTTTGTATATAACATTTGTGTTTTTTATCTTAGAATTTTTGACGATAAACTTGCATATGATGGACTTACATAAGAGATCTTTATGTTCTATGATGTATGTTAATTTATGAAGACTAATGTTAGCCTTGATTTTATTCATATACTCAACAATATTATATCCTCCTTTAATTTGTTCCTCTCTATGTTGAGGTTTATCATTCCCTTTAGAGGGAGGAGGATTATTGTCAGCCTTGGGATTTAGAGGGATAACCATATTATTAGGAAGATTATAAGTAGTAAATGGTTATTTGTTCCTCAAATTATAATTATTCCTATTGAACTAATTGAATATTTATAATTCATTGGAATTATCCTTTAGGCATCTTCATTAGGAAAGGAGGACTCAAAAATCTTGAAACTAGAGTTGAACTAGAAGGACCAGATTCATGAGGCAGATCTAGAGGGTTCATCATTTGATCTTGTCTGATCATCTCTCTGTAAGATTTCAAAGGATATACAAAATTTTATATAATCTAACTCTCCATGATGAGATGTGTTATGGACTCTACACCAGTTTCACAAAGATGTTTCCATGATATTTATCTCTAAAATATTATTGGATTTTTATTAGTTTGCATTGTTAGTGGGCCTATTATATTTTGGAAAGGTATAATTCTAATTATAGTTTTGGTTATTTGTATTGCCTATCCTATTATGCATATTCATAAAATTATTGCTCAACATCTAAACCATTCTTTGTAAAAAATCCAATTCAGCTTCTGATCCAAAAATTATAAGTTTTGATTGATAGATATTTCAAGAACATGAAAATAACATAGTAACAATGAATTCTTTGAGAAGAGATGTTTTATTACTCAATATTACAATACAACTATATGCTTATCTCTAGGAAGAGATGTATGATTTTCATTTTGGGTTACATCTTCATTTATACACATTTTGAAAGTATGAAGAGGATGTGAAATTTCACCAATCTTGAGGGAGATTAAGTGGTTTGACTTCCATGATTTAAAACAATATATATTTCAAGAAATTACTATTTTTAGAAACTTATTATTTTTAGACTACACTACTAAAATTGAAATTTGGGGCACTTATATTGGGTTTTTGGGGGTAAAAAACCATTAATTAAATATTAGTGCCATCTCACCACATTATACTCATTCTTAGCTTAATAATGGTTCAAACGGGGAGTCAATTGGAGCTACAGTGTAAAAGTTATGGCTCCCAGAAGTTTCATCATCAATTAGGGTAGAACCATTGCCTAAATTGTCACCTAAATTATTTCCCAGATCATTCCTCCCTACTTGATAAGAAATGGTCCCCATTTCATAAATATTACTTATTAGGTGTGGTATTTATGTATTAATTTAATTCTCTATGATCCACTCACTTTGGTGGCCATGTTGGCCCCTTTTGACCACCTGATAAAGTGGAATAGAATGCCCTCTTGTTGTCTTCATCCAAGTGTCCACAATCTGATCCTCCTCCACTGGATAAAGAATCTAAGGATAAATCTCATCAATGTATAGTTGTTATGCTATGACTAAAGTGTCCAATAGAGGTGGATGATATGGTTTGAGGAGCTCCACATTGAATATTGGATGTAGACCAAGGTAGGCTGGTAGGTTCAACTCAAAAGCATTTTCTCCAACTTTTTTGGTGATGGTGTAGGTACCATATCGTAGAGGTTGAATTTTTTTGTGTGGGCCTGTAAGTTATTCCTTTTGAAGTTACAACCAAACCTTATCACCCATAGATAATGTGAGCCTTTGTTTATCATGGTGTTGCTTATACTTTTGATTCATCTTCTCTAAGATGACATGAACTTGATGTTGGATGTGTTGTATTTTTTCAATGAACTTTGTTTTTTTGTTGCCTTAGATCTCCCATGAGGTGTGTCTTCCATGGTGGAGAATGGAACAACTATATCAAGTGGTACCATGGGTTGGAACTCGAAGCATACTTGGAATGGACTATGCTTGGTTGACCTATGTAGGGCTCAATTTTATCCATGTTATATGAAAAGAAGCTCCTCATCCCATGTGTGTGGATGTTTGGAGTGATACATTTGAATCATATGAAAAATCAAGCATTTCACCACTTCTATCTGACCATCAGTTTATAGATGGAAGGCTATAGACTTCATCATCTTGGTATCCATCATCTTCCATAGAGTGGACTAGAAGATGCTCAAGAACCTATTATCTTTATTTGAGACAATGGAATTGGAGAACCCAAAATGGAGCCATATATGACTAAAATATAGTTGAGTAGTTTCTTCAGTAGATATATTTTTCTTACAATCAATCATGATAGCCATTTTTAAAAAATGATCAACTACAACAAAAATATAGTCCTTACCATGTTTTGAAGTGGGAAAACTTGAGAGGAAATCCATTGAGACAAATTCCCAAGGCCTAGTTGGTTCTAGCAATGACGTGTACAATCCTTGCTTCTTATTTGTTGGCTTGGCTATCACACATGGCGTGCAAGATTTAAGGTACTTTTCCACATCCTTTCACATATTGGGCTAGTAGAAGTTTTTTTGAAGAACTACCAATGTCTTTTCTACACCAAAGTGTCCAACTATCTAACTAAAATGTCCTTCCCATATCATCTTCTATTACTCTATAGCTAGAACACAAATTTACCCCATATGACAAATGACATTATCTTGTAAATAGAAATCAGAAACATGCTTACCTTTTCCAAGCACCTAATATGTATCAGCAAAGGCAAGATCTGCTTCATATAGAGCACCCCAAGTGGTAGTCTCATGTCCACATAGGTCAATAACTATTATGAGTGCAGTAATTGGTGGGTGGCTCAGAAAATTATCAGATGGAATTGTTGTAGATATGTGGCCCACTTTTGGTGCCTCTCATTTCATAGCTTGGTCTACATCTAGATGAATTCCAATGGTTTGTGGTTAGTGTGAATGACCATCTCTTTCCCTAAGATGTAGTATTTCTATTATTTTTAGGCTTGTATAATGGCACAAAGCTCCTTGGCATATGTCAGGTATTTCTTAACTATATCAGTGAAATTTTCACTATGATATGTAATAGGATGACCATGTTGCATGATGATAGCTTCTATGACATATTTAGATGAATATATCATCAACTCGAAAGGTTGATGCAAATATGGCAAGACAAGAATAGGGGCTGAGCAAAGTCTATTCTTCAAATTCTCAAATGCCCTTTGTTTTATTTTCCCCACTAAAATGTAGATTTAGCTCTTCCTTTAGTCACTTGGGTTAGTGGCCAAACAACATGTGAAAATCTAAGAACAAACCTGTGATAAAAAATTTCAAGACCCTAGAAGCTGTGAAGTTTTGTGAGGGTCCTTGGTGTAGGCCATTATTGAATAACCCAAATCTTTTCTAGATTGACATGGACCCCTTCCTCGTTCACAACATACCCTAGGTACTAAATTATTTTCATCCTAAATGTGCATTTGTCAAGATTTGAATACAACTTGTGCTCTCCAAGATTTTGAATCACCTTAAAAACATGTATATGTTCCTCCCATGTTCTATTGTAGATGAGTATGTCATCTATGTAAACAACCACAAATGAGCTAGTGAAGGGTCATAGGATGTCATCCATCATCCTCATGAAGGTTTTAGGTTCGTTAATTAAGCCAAAAAGGCATAAAACCATTCAAAGAGCCCCTTCTTAGATTTGAATGCAATCTTCCAAACATCGGTGGGATCAATGGGAATTTGGTGATAGCTATATTTTAGATCAATTTTGGTGAAGAACTTCACACCATGGATTTGGTCCAATAGGTTATCAATCTTGGGTAATGATTATTCATAGTGATTTTATTTAGGGCTTGATAGTCAATGCAAATCCTTCATGTTACATCTTTATTTGGTGCCAAGACAATCAAACTACCATAGGGTGAAGAGATTGGCCTGATGTGACCCTTTTGGATCAATTCCTAAATCTATCTTTTTATCTCATCATTCTCCAAAATTGTTCTATGATACATAAGACTATTAGGCAAAGGTGATCCTAGGATTAAACCGATAAAATGTTTTACCTAGCAGTGTAGTGGAACTCCCATGGGTGACTTAAATTGAATAAGTCATCATATTCTCTTTTGATTTGTCCCATATACTTTTATTATTGTGTTGATTGTGTAGTAGAACTACAACATCGACCTTCTTGGATTTATGTGTTTTGACCACCATGAGAATGAATTACTTTGTCTTCTCCACCAATCTCTTACATTGTTTGGCACTAATCAAGGAGACAAATTCGGGAGGTGGTACCTTTAGTACCCTATAGTGTCATGTTTCAAGAGTGAGGGTGATTATTTAGGTTTGTGATTCATAGATGCCATGTCGATCATACATGAATGGCTAACCAAGGAGTACATCACAAACATCTAGATTGACCACATCACATAAGACTTCATCTTGGAAAGGTTCTATTACATATGAAAGAAGACACTGATGGGTGACATAGAGGTCTCTCCCTAGGCTCAACCATCCAATACTATATGGCTTTGGGTGAGGCTTCATGGATAGATTTAGAATTTTCACAACTTTAGCATAGATTAAATTATTTTGAATCCCACTATCAAGAATGAAATGTAGAGGCTTACCTTTTACCCATAATTTGGAGTGAAACAACCTTTTCTTGTCATCTGTCCTTTCTTCATAGGTATGTGATGAAACAATGATGGTATCAGGCTCAACATCTACAATCTATTCTTTGTCTTCTTCAACTATAGGTTGTGTATGAGGTAGAACAATAGATGTTGAGTGTTTTGACTCAAAAAGTAGTGACTTGATGGCTCAACATTCTTCTTTGGATTGAGTTCTAGTTTTGTGGTAATCACACCATTTTCTAGTCTTCCCCTTTTGGGGTTTCTTATCTTTAAACTCCTTTTTCTTCCAATTTTGGCCTCATGTTTAACCTTCCTTGTCACTTTTCCATTTCAAAGGCTGACTCTTCATATTATTTCTTCCATGTTTCTGCTCAATTTTCACTATGAAATTATATGCCTCATCGAGGGTTTCCAAATTGAAGAGTTCCATTTCCCCCTATATGTAATATTATAGTCCACCATGATATTTGAGAGTCTTATGTTTCTCACTTTCTTGGATTCCCAATATTTTAGACAAAGAATTAAAAATGTATGTGTAAACTTGAACATATTGGTCATTACCTTGGCAAAGTTGTTGCCACTATACGTATAAATCATCATATGCTCCAATGGGATAGTATTCTTCCTTTATCACTTCCATAAAATCATCCCAGGTAGGTTCCACCTCAAGGCAAATTTCATCTGTACTGAACCTCCTCTTGCACACTTCCCACCAATTTTTCATGAGCAATGATCCTTTCAAAAGAGCAAAAGTGATCTTTTCTCCATTATTGAATTTATTTATAAATAAGTAAGAAAATAATTAATCTAGCCAATTTTCTACTACATCAACATTGATTTTTTTTTTAAATGTATGGATATCAAAATTCCCCTGAACCTTGAAGGGTGTTGGTTCATTAAAAGGACATTCGATGGATGAGGAGCTAGGAAGTGTAGATGAGGAGCCAGAATTTCCCATCAAGAGTTATTGGAGAATTTGGGTGAATTATTGCAGCATCTGTGCCTATTGCCATTAGAGGGATTCATTCACCATTTCCTTAAAGGGATTTTATGTCTTCATGTCATCCACCATTTGAAGTCATTTAGAGTGAATAAGTGTATAGTTTGGAAGCTCTACTATTTTCCACCCAAGCTTCTTATAGCTTGACCTCATCCTCAAGATCATACACTCTCAAGACAAACTACTCTGATACCACTAATCCTAAACTCAGAAGTTTTGATTGAAAAATATTTCAAGAACATGAAAATAACATAGTAATAATGAATTCTCTGAGAAGATATGTTTTATTACTCAAGATCACAATATAACTATATGATTATCTCTAAGAAGAGATATCTGATTTCTATTTTAGGTTACATATTCATTTATACACATTTTGAAAGTATGAGGAGAATTTTTAAGGACAAAAATTTCAAGGGAGATTAATTGGTTTAACTTCCATGATTTAAAACAATAAAAAATTTGAAGAATTACTATTTTTAGAACTTACTATTTTTAGACTGCACTACTAAAATTGAAATTTGGAGCACTTCCATTGGATTTTTAAGGGTCAAAAACTGTTGAGAAAATATATATTCCATCTCACCCTATTCTCATCATTCTTATCTTTCTAATGATTCAAATGGGGATTCAATTGGAGCTATGGTAAAAAAGTTATGGCTCTCAGAATTTTTGTCATTAATTGGGGTAGAACCGTCACCCGAATTGTCACATGAATTATTTCCTAGATCATCTTCATTAGAATTAGAATCTCGAGTGATTATTATGTTGGTTATTTATTTGTGTATTATTTTTTAATACATCATAATTCTAATTCATTATCAGTTCCATCATAGGAGGCAGAGTGTATAATTAATTTTGACTAAATGTGGGATCATTTTGGTTCACATGTGGAATTTTATCCAAGGATGGAGGTCCATTATTGAATTTCTAGCCTCTTAAATCATGAGGGATAAGCTTTGGATTGCATTATTTATCAATTTTAATATCTTATTGTAATGTTAAATCTAGCATATTTTTAGTAACATATCTTCATAAGATCATTGTAGTGATAGAATCTAGGGCATTCTTGTAAATCTCAAGATTTAGATTCTCATCTAGCTTATATACAACATTTAATCAAGTATACATCTTCTATACTAATTCATTGAAGGCTCAGATAGCCTTGTTAGGTTCCCTTCTCATGTTGGTAAAGAGTTGATATACCAGACTTGGATTAGTTACCTATCCAAATTATGCTAGGAACATACTTTGACACTCATCCCATGAGGTGATGTAATTTTATTGCAAATTGAGATACCAATCATAAGAATAATATTTTAGAGTAAACATAAAAATACTACATGCAATATCCTCATGGATAAAATGCATTAATCTCAAGGTGACATTGAAATATTTTATATGTTCTTCATCCATCCTCCCACTTGAGGGGAAGAAAGTAGGTAGATACTTCTCTAGATTCTATGGTAGGTCATGTTGGTCCCCAAGTATGGCAATGGTAGATCTAATTATCCAGTGTTGAGCCATGAGAATATTAATTGGTAGGATGTTCCTTATAGGGGAATGTGTTCAAGATCAACATATCTTAAGAATAATAGGTATGGGTCTAGGCCTCCTAGAGTTTGACAATGGTGAAATGAAAAGGCTAGATTGGGCCCTAAACCTTGTTAATATTTTGAGTATCTCTGTAATGATAGTCCTTATTTATTGGGAAAGCACACAATTATGACCTCATTCTAGTGACATATTTTTTCCTCTTTTATGGATGTAGGTTTTATGCACACCTCATAGAAGTTTTAAAATGGGTAACCTCTAAAATTTTGGGTTCTATATGGAACTAGGTTCCACTCTAGGGCATGAGTTATAGGTATGTGGTTAGAATAATCAGGTGGTGGAATAGCAGGTTGAGCCTATGCATTATTTAACAAATTTTTTGGGTGGATGCATGAATTCTAACAAAAAGGATAAATCACTAAGTGAGTTAGATGGGTGGAAGACTAATCTATTATGGGTAGATGATGTAGAGATTCTCCAAACATTCTCTACTCTACCTATTTTTGTTTCTCACTTACTTGTAATCTTGCTCCATTTTCTCCCAAGAAACACTAACCTTCTTCCTCAAGTTGATAAAATTATAATCTCCTATGTAATCAAAGTTCTAAGATACTCAAAAAAACTTAACACACTATTCCAATCCATAACAAATCATCTTCATCAACCATATCTTGCATTTCTCCTTCCTTCACACACTTTCCCCTTGTCCTTTATCACATACAACAATGCATATATGTTTCCTCAAAATATATCATGGTGTTCTTCACCTTAAAGGTGCTCCTTAATGCCTTTGTAGGCCTATCAACTTACTCACCACATTCCACAATGCATTAAATCAACTTATATAACTTTGCCTGTATTTACACTATCTAGTAGCCCTATTTGTGGACCTTTTTAATTTGTAAAAACTTATAATTTCACTAATATGAAAACCAAATCTTGGTTCAAATACCATTTTTCAAAATCCTTCCATTCCCACAATTTCTAAACCAACTCTTTCTTTTGACCACTTCTCAGACCCTCTTTTATACTATTATTCACCCTATTAGGTCTTTTAAGGTTCTTTTTAACAAAAAATCTCCAAAATTTGTACTTATATGTATGAAAACACAATATAAATTTTAAAATCTTTTTACTCAATGGGTACTTGATCTATTCACAAATTTTTAACTAAATGGACTAGTATAAACTCTTTATTCAAGCAAAACCCTAGATTTAGGGTTAATATGTCTCAATCTTAGTTGAGAGCACTCAAGTTGTTATATATCCCTTTAAGAGAGGTGTCAATATTCCAAAAAAACTTTCTAAGCTCTATCTAGACCCTCTCCATGTTTTCCAAACACTATGAAGCTTTAAAAAATATTCACTCCACATCTTCTAAATCAATATATGTCTGACTGTGTAGTATGGTTATCTATAGGCCTGGGGCCCTGTATAGATGAAAAGAATATATAAAAAGTATACCAATATGGGAAAGTAACTTATATCATGTTCAAAAAACTTATAAATATTCCAAAATCACTTAGTCCTCAAGATAATTAACCTTTCTTTTCTTATAATTGCACATAGTTCAACCTTGATATCATCCACTATAGAAAATAGGGTCCATTATTTCACTATCTAAGAAACACAAAACGTCTTTCTTATTAAATATTATAGTCTTGATATCAAAAATCCATCCAAAAAACTTTCAATAAACTTACAAACCATTATTAAATCCATTTTATTTCCAAAAACTAAAGACTCAGATTGGACCAAACCAGACTACTCATGAATAGGGTATGTTAAATGATTTAACACTTTCCCTTATAATATATGATCTCAAACACATTCCAAAACCTTTCAATAAAAACATTAAAATAGTTTTTCAAGTCTATATTACTATTCCTTTTATAAACTCAATCTTTAACAAATAATTAATTCTATATAGGGTCTATTTATACCAAATTCTTCAACAAGGTTATTTTTCTCTATTCCCTTCGAGTCTTATCACATTCACATCATTCAATAACTTTTCAATCAAATTTATAAACTAGTATCAATATCATTCTTTCATTCATCAAAAAAATAATATAACATCAAGATGAATAATGACCTTCAACAAAGGTCTAAATTCATATTCCTGAAACAAAAAAAATAGGGGTTAGCACCTCAAATTCCCCTTCATACAAACTTTTCAATTATCCTCGATTCCTAAATTTGAATATAAGAACCCCTAAAATTGACCAAAATTGAATCTTTATCCTAAGTAATAATTCATAACTAAATTCTTTCCAACTTCCCAACATGGAGGTTACTTATCACCTTTCATTACATTTTCTTGATCTTACATAACATAAGGTGTCTTTAACCATGAAAACATAAATATGACATTTTATGAACCTATTACCTTACCTAAACACTTAGACACACTTATCATATCTTTTCATCTTCCAAATTTGCACAAAATTCCCTATAGAAGGTTTTACAATATTCAAATTTTCAAATAGTGTTTTTGGAGGGAAATCTTAGAATTCAAATTCTATGTACTTTGAGTCACCCTAGACCTCAAAATGGACTACCTATGATCTATAACACCCATAAGACATCTCATAGACCAATCTTAAACAAAATTGAACAAATTTTGGGGTCCTTATGAGATTCCCCTACATCATACTCTTGGGGGAGATATAAAATGAGCTCTAATAGATTGTTCACTTCTTCCATCTCTTCCAATTTATCTCTCTTGGATCATTCTTATCTTTTTTTTCTCCTTCATACCTTAACTGCTCCTCCTTGTGTTGAACCTTGCCTCTATCATAAATTATTCTACCTCCTTTTTTGTTTGCATCATCTTGCATTGCATGTACACTCTCTTCTTCCTCTTTACCTCTATCATGTGGGTTGTAGATGCCCCAATATACTATTACAACTCTTGTACTTTTAGCTTCTTCTACTTCCATATTCATACATGCAACCAACACAAAAAAAATCTCTTGCCTAATTATTATTTTGATGAAATTTAAGCCTCCATAGGGATCCACATCTTCAACTTATTGTTATACTACAATCATAACCTTTTCTCTATGTTCTTACCCATCATTCTTATGAGGTTCAAATATTGCTACCTGCATGTATTCTTCATTATTTATCCCTTCACCTTACAATGCCTTTTCAATGGCTACCAATTCTACATTTATTTACTCTTTGCTTTCATAAACAAACATAAAATCAAAATGCATACCTTCTTCATGGGGTTGCAATCCTTTGTTCAAGCCTTAAATGAGGCCTTCCCATTTATCTTCATCTTCTTTGTCATTTTCAACACTTGGATGGCTGAAATTACTCTCTTTTGCTTCAATCAAACTCACCTCATTCACATCAAGGTATTTCTCTTCCTCTTGTTCTTTATGTTATCCTCTCAACCAAAGCATTTTCATTTCTCTTTTCAATTGCTTACATAGCAACTTTTTTTCTCTCTCCTCTATTTTTAATTTTACTTTTCTTCTCTTCATTAATAACTTGATTGGCCACTTGAGTGGCTTATTATTCATTACCCATCCAACATGTGGGCTTCCCTTCTCTCTTTATCTAACATGACCAACATCCTATCCATCTACAGCCTCATCTTAGTCATTTCTCTTTCCATCTCTATTCTCTGTTTGGTGTCATCTTTCACCATCTTCTTCTTGTGGTAGCTTCTCTCATCCACTATGCCCTATTTCTTCTTTCCTTTATATTTTCTCATCTGCTTGAATATTTATATAAACTCTTTGGCCTCACCTACACCTATTCCTCTTTCTGACAAGCCTTCACTCTCTTGCAACATCTTGACCATTTCCTTGGTCTAGCTTCTCTTTATCTTGGCCTCAACTGGGTCTCTTATTGTGCACACCTAGAACTTATCTTCTTGTCCTACCTATAGGACTCTTTTATCTCAATCTCTCTTTATGATATTTTTAATATCCATTTTGATCAATACCACACTTGGATGTAGGGCTGCTACCATCTCACAACTTTTCACTTTCACACACAACTCAACATTCTCTTATGCACATATCAAAATTCAAAATGGAAATAAAACACAAACTTATACCTTTTTCTTGAGGACCTTCTTGACTATCCTCTCCTTCTTAATCAATCTTGGTTTCTCTGATACCAAATGATGTAGATCTTCTCCAAACATTCTCTACTCTACCTATTTCTCTCTCTATATATACTTGTAAATCCAACTCTTGCATTCAAATTCTTATTTCACTTACTTGTAATCCTGCTCCATTTTCTCCCAAGAAACACTATACTTCTTCCTCAATTTGATAAAATTACAATCTCCTATGTAATAAAAGTTATAAGACACTCATAACAACCTATCACACTATTCCAATCCATAAAAAATCATCTTCATCAACCATATCTTGCATTTCTCCTTCCTTCACACACTTTCCCATTGTCTTTTATCACATGAAATAATGCATATATGTTTGTTTATTAAAAATATATCATGGTGGCTTTCACCTCAGAGGTTATCCTCAGTACCTTTATAGGCCTATCAACTTACTCACTACCTTTCACAATGCATTAAATCAACTTATACAACTATGTCTACATTTACAATATCTAGTAGCCATGTTTTTAGACCTTGTTGATTAGTATGGACTTGTATTTGCACTAATATGAAAAAAAAATCTTGGTTAAGATACCCATTTTAACATTCCTTCCATTCCCATAATTTCAAAACCCTACTATTTCTTTTGATCATGTCTCATATCCTCTTTTATGCCACTGTTCACCTTATTAGGTCTCTTAGGGTTTTTTTAACAAATAGTCTCCAAAATTTGTACTTATATGTATTGAAACACAAGATAAATTTTAAAATATCTTTACTTAATTTTTACTTGATCTATTCACATATTTTTAGCTAAATGGATCAGTGGAAACTCTTTATTCAATCAAAACCCTAGATTTAGGGTTAATGTGTCTCAGTCTCAGCTGAGAGCACTTAGGTTGTTATATGTCCCTTCAAGAGAGGTGTAAGGATTTCCAAAAAAAATCATAAGGTCTATCTATACCCTTTCCACGTTTTCCAAACACTATGAATCTTTGAACAATCTTCACTTCATGTCTTCTAAATCAATACATGTCTGACTATGTAGTATGGTTAATTGTCTACAGGCCTAGGATCCTATATAGATGAAAAGAATACATAAAAAGTATACCAATATGTCAAATGAACTTATATCATGTTCAAAAAACTTACCAAGATTCCAAAATCACATATTCCTTAAGCTAATGAACCTTTCCTTTCTTGGAATTGAACATAGTTCAACCTTGATATCATCTACTACAAAAAATAGGGTCCATTATTTCACTGTCTGAGAAAAACCAAATGTATTTATTGTTAACTCTTATAGTATTGATATAAAAAATGAATCCAACAACATTTAAATAAACTTTCAAACCATTATTCAATCCATTTTATTTCCAAAAACTAAAGACTTAGTCTACACCAAACCAGACTACTCATGAACAAGATCTACTTATGGAAACATTTGCATAGTAAATGATTTAACACTTTCCCTTATAATATATGATATCAAACATATTATAAAACCTTTAAATAAAAACATTAAAATATTTTTTAAATTATATATGACTATTCCTTTTATAAACCTAGCCTTTAACTAATAATTAACT
>JARHVA010003161.1:1787500-1797500 GCA_037957365.1 Torreya grandis | reverse complement strand
ACGTCAATTAGATAACTGATGATGGTGAATAAAGGTTGCCAATGTCAGTGATAAAACTAATGTCGATGACTGTGGTTTCTAGAAACTCAAAGAATTTGAAAGTTTTTGGAAAAAAGGAAGAAGAACGTCCTCACTAGCTCAAAAAAAACCAGATGGGAATAGAAAAATAGATGGAGACAGGCAGACCCTAAGCATTAAATCCTAAGAATAAACTTTTAGGATCTTGTTGGCTTATGCCTTAGAATGTGTTTAGGAAGATTGGCTTTTGAGATGGGCCCTAGAAGAAGTAGTCTATGGATGGTTTTAGGTTTGTTTAGGCACTCAAGAGTCTGTGTTAGGTTCCGTACATGGCCTGGTGCTAAGGAGCAAGCTCCCCTCACTTCACGAGCCCAGTGATAAGCTGGTCTTGCTTAGCCAAAATATACTTTCCCTAGAGATTATCCTCTGCCAGAGAATAGAGTGGGCTCTCCCCTTGGTGAGGAAATCCAAGTGGGATTGTCGGGACGGGTAAGGTATCCGCTGGGTGATGAAATCCTAGTCGGGCCTTGTCTCAGGTGAGTTTTGATGTTTGATTTGTGTAAGTGATTTGGTTGTGTAACATAAGTGATCTATGATTAATTCATGATGCAGTTGTTAATTACTAGATGTGGACTAAGAAATGCAAGCAAGCAGAAATGAAATGCAATGTGTTTTAAGCCCAAGTTGAAATGTGAGTTCGAATGAAAACAAGTTGAGAAAGGGTTGAAGAGTATGACTTTTGACTAGTCTTAAGATGCAAGAAAAGAAAGAAGAGTTCTTTTTAATCTTGCTAATGGTGTCTTTTAGAAGAGGGATAAGAAAGAGGTGAAAAGGAGAAACCTAATGCACCTAAATGAAAAGAAAGAAAAGAACCCAAGGAAGACCCTAGGGTCCCACCGAGCGTGCCAAAATGTTTCCAAACAAGATTTCACTTTTCACATTCAAAAAGGAAATGAGAAACTAAGAGAAATGGTCTAAGGCTTGTATGTACCTGGATGAAGTCTGCACACCATTATCCAGACGTTGTGAGAACTCCTCTTTGGTTGTGGAGGATGACACCTGCAGAAGAAAGAGACTAAGACAAAGAAGGTGTTAGATGGATAGATGGTGGGTTGCCAAGCAAAAGCTTGGTCCCAGAAGTACAAAGACTTCCTTAAGGGATGTCAACCCACTGATTGATAAAAATAATGTCTGATAAAAGGTAGAATGATAAAAGACTGAAATGATTAAAGATTGAAACAAAAATAGAAGCAAAGCTTACCTAAATGTTGCTATCGGCCTGGTCACAGTCACCGACATCGGTTAGTCTGTCGACATTGGTTGGTCAAGTCTGTCAACATCAGTTAGTTTGCTGACATTAGTGGGTGCAGTGGTCTCTGCAGCCAACGTCGATTAGGGCAGTAGTCTTTGGACGAGGTCTTGTCAAGTTTTTGGTCTATGGATGGGTTTGTGGTCTATTTGGGGTCAGCAAAATGGCTTGAGGTGTCTGAGAGTCTGAGCTTGGTTGGGTGCTCTATGTAGGGTCTTTGCAGGCAGAAAGAAAGGTCTGAAAGAGGGACCAAATAGAGGACAGAGGCCACAGGGAAGAAAGAGTGGTTTGGAAGGGGTCTAGGTAAGAGTGGTTGAAAATGAGCAGTAGGCTAAATAACAGATGAATTAAAATAAATACTGAAATGAAAATAGTAGCAAATACTTACCTCATACCTGCTAGAGAATGGAATGAAGAAGACCTGTTACTGCTGATGTACCTATTGTTGATGCTTGGTAGTGCAGAAGACCTATTGTTGTTGTAGCTTGTTGTGTGTACCTAAGAAAGAGAGTGAGAGGTCTAATGATTGGAATGATTGACGGATTTAGGAGTGAAAGATCAGATGGTTGAAGGTCCAAAAGGTCAGATGGAAAGATTGGAAAATTGGATGCAAAGATTGGAAAATGGGATCCACATTTGTGAAACAGAATGCAGTCTTGAAGGCTGTCGACGTCGGTAAAACCTCTAACATCAGCCACAGACTGACCAACATCAGTGGTTGTAGAATGGGGACAGAGGCTAATTTTAGCCCTCTGCCCGTTCTTACAAGCCGCCATGGTCAAGGTTCATGGGGAAAACGGTCGAGAGGGGTTTCAATGAGGCATGGGAGAATGAAATGGGGGTCATAAATGGGGTTTAGGTCATTAAGCCATGCGAGGAATGAAGAGAATCCAAGGAAGGGGATCCTAGGGTGGTGAGGTAACAAGGGTGAGAGAGAGAAGAATTATTAATTTAAAATAAGTGATTATTTTAAATTAATAAGACATAGGTTAGGTTAGGGATGGAAGTGGAAAGGGACCAAGGGGACCAAGGGGGGAGTTGACCAAGGGTTTAGACATGATTTTGGTGTCTACATTTGCCCCTTTTTGTCTTGTTGGTTATTCTAACAAACTGCAAGACAAAAATAGGAGTTGATTGCCCCAGGTATGGGATAAGGTTGATTTCATCCTGTTGGTTGTTCAAGTGAACTGCAAGACAAAAATAGGAGGGTTGGTTGCCCTGATTATGAGATGAGGTATTCCCCCTCAAAGTAGGATTTGAGGGAAGGGAACCTAGAATTAGGTGCTGATTTGATAGAGAGATGAATGAAAATGGTGAAGATGGAGTGAGAACACTGTAATAGTCGTGATTGCACGTATACCACTTCACGAGATGGTCAGGTCATATTATCACAGGTCAAGGTTGAGGAGTGCCAAAATTAAAGTAACCAAGCCCTAGAATTTAGTTGTAGCTGATTGAGTTATTCAATCTAAGCTGAAGCTCCAATGGTCATCGTGTTCCAGGTATCCCAGGCTCAGGAAGTGCTCCTGGAAACACAAAAATGTCACAAGTAGTGGGGATCAACCAGCTTGCGATCCTATACTTATGAAGGTCAAAATATGGGTTGCAAAAAATTTGGCTAACCATTCATGAGGTAGCATACATGCAAAAATAACCAAGACAACGTTGTCTTGGAAGTGGTTGTAGTCGAAGGAGATAGTCACGATCTCCATGGTCATTGGTCGAGGTGGAGATAGATAGTTGGTTGAATGAATGGATGAATAAAAGAATGTGGCTGAGCTAACCTCAGAAGACTGAGTGCTGCCTACATAGCCCCTATTAAAGGGCCTCAGGGCAATGTAGTTCTCCCTAAAAGGGAGGAAGAGGGTCAAAGTTATGGATTGTTTTGGTCGAGGTCAAGTCATGGTCAAAGGGTAAAAGGTTTTATCCATTAGGTAGATGAACAAATGAGGGTGGTCAAGCTAACCTCAGAGGACATCATGTCAACTGAGTACTACCTACATAGCCCTGGTCTTAGGGCCTCAGACTAATGTAATTCCGATGAAGAGGCAAAATGGTCAATAAGTTGGTCTGGTCATGTGTTGAAATGATGAGGATAAGATGATGCTACAGCTTTTTCCATACTGTGTAATGGTGTATTCTGTAACATTGGTTGAGGGGTCTTTCATTCCTAACAATTTTCCATATTTGTGATGGATGTATGTTAAAAATGAATTGAGGTCTATTTATGTTTCAGCAAGTAATGGTTTATGCTTAACATAAATTGTGGTTGATAGTTTCCATGTGTATTGGTGTCCATAGAAACTAGTGTGAATAGGCTATGTGAGTGGTCTGAAAAGAGATTGGGTTGAGTTGGGCTGGTTTGACAAATGATGTGGTTGAATATGACCAAAATGTAAAGGAAGTGAAAGGCATATTCGCCCTTTCATTGACAAGGACTAGAATGATAGCATAAATAGGGGTTGTTAGAACCAAGAGCCCCATTCATGCATTACGTCGTTGACCATGGGTTGTGTTAGAGTGGTAATCGAATCACTTTGACATTAAACTGAGCTTGAAGTCCCTTGAGTAGGTGTTATGATAGGTGAAGATGGGGTAACCCTTTTTAGAGCAGAGATAACCTTGCCCTTTTTTATAGGAGACCCTGAGACAAGGATAAGCCAAGTCCATGACCCATTTTTTTTTTGAGGTGCAGACTGATCAATGCAGGAAGTCTGCATAGAGATGTCATTTTGCTTTATGGTCATTTGTGAAGCTGATCGATGCGAGAAGCTTCTAAGAAAGTGTTGTTTGTAGCAAGATTTAGTCATATCCATCCTTCGAGGGAGTGGTCTATATTCTACTTTATATATATGAGGGCTTTGAATAGCTATCCTTTGAGGGAGAAGTCTATTAGCTACATCAATGATAGTACAGCTATCCTTCGAGGGAGCAGTCTGCCTTTTGATTTTATGACCTTTGATATTTTGACATCTTGATTTATTTTTTTGACAGAATTTTGAGTCATGGACAAGACTATAGAAGTTCAAAGGTTCCCTTTTATTAGGACAAAGCATCCATATTGTATAAAAGGGTTATAGAGGATTTGTTTAGGGGAATAGGGTTGAAAGGGATGAAGATTAAGAGGATGGGGATTGCTCAAGGGATGAGCTCAAGTTAAATGTCAAGAGGATGAGTACTCGACTAATAGTAGAATGGTCACAGATGTAAGGCATTAAGAGGCTCAAGTTTTGGTAAGTCCTTGGTCCATGCTCGTGCGTGATGATAAGGTCCGAGTCAATTAGGAGAAAATTTGCCCCATTGGCCTCTTTGAGATTGGTCACATGTTGATTGATGTTGGAGGTGAAGTTGGTTGATATATTGTTGGATTGTTTGGTTGATGATTGGTTGATGTTTGTTGATATGATCAATGGTTGGTCAATGTCTAGTCCATGTCTAGTCGATGGTCATGATTAAAACAAAAAAAAGATGTTTGGTTAATGTTGGGTCAAGGTCTGGTTGATGGTTGGTCGAGGCTTGGTTGAGACTTAGTCGAGGCTTGGTTGAGGTTGGTTGAGACTTGGTCGATGTGTGATTGATGTTTGGTCAAGGATTGGTCGAGACTGGTTGATGTCAAGTCGAGACTTGGTCAAGGTTTGGCCAAGGTCAGTTGAATTATTGGTCAAGGTCAGGGTTGATGTTTGGTCAGGACTGGTTGATGTTTGATTGAGGCTTGGTCGAGGTTTAGGATTAAAAGAGTGATTTATATTTGGTCGAGACTAGGTTGAAAGGTTGGTCGAGACTTGTATGAATGTTGAATTCCCCCAGTGGCTAGGGAGAATGTTTGACAGATTGGTTGAGGTCGGTTGAGGCTTGGTGGTTAAATTGACTGTGTTGATGTCAAATAAGGGGGTTAAAGGTGGCAAAGGGACCATAGTCTAGTGTGGGGATCCCGATTTAGGTGATGAGGTTTGAGAAGCATGGGTCGGTATTGATGACTTGTCAAAGGGGTGGTCAAGAGGATCCTTGATGAGAAGGGTATCCTTTTTTGGTGTTGATGAATGACAGCTTTAAGAGTGCAACAATGCTCAGTGTCATGTCTCAGAGTGTGATGATAGTGGAAAAATTTAGAGTTGTCAAACCAAGATGGTCTTGATCTGAGAGTTGATGAGTGGGACTATGAGGAGGTTAAAGGTTTGTTGACAATGTGGTCAGGAAGAAGGGTGTCTTTCTAAAAGCATTGGTGAATGACAACATTGAGGGCACAATAATGCTCAGTGTCATGCCCAGGCGTATGATGATATGCACAAATTTGAGTGTCATCAAACTAGGGTGGTTTTGGTTCGAGAGATTGATATGGTTTAAGAGGCAAGATATTGATGTGAGAAGACTGCAATAATTGCCATAACAGCAAGGCATAAGAACCTGCAAATGGGTCTGTGTGTCTTGTTTCAGTGAGGGTTGATGACTTTGGTTTGAGAGGCGTAAGAGGCATTGGTCATACCATCATTTTTGTGGGTGGTGGAGCCACACATGGAGATGGCACTTTGGTGGTGATAGGTGTTGGATGCTTTGGAGGAAATATATGTCTGATGGATTGAGGGGATAATGGAGGCAACTTGCCTCTGTGAAGTATGGGAGTAGGAAGCACTCCTATTAAAGTGGATGGATGTGGGCCCAAGATTGAAGGTAATGATGAAGGTGGGGGAGGAATTCTCTGGTGTGGTTTACTGGCCTTCTTTGGTTTGGGTTGAGGGCCACCATTGTGTGAGGCGAGGTTAGATATAGGTCCGGGTTCAGAGGTGGATGGAGGTGAGTGAGATGTAGCAATCTTAGGTGAAAGGCAAGAGGAAATCATGACTGGGTCTTCCTCAGTCGAAGTGGGCGAAGAGACTGGTTCTTCTCTTGGTGGAGAAGAAATAGGAGAGTGTGGCTCCTTAAGAGGGTAGAGGGCAGGGATGATTGTGCCTTCTTCTTGTAGTTGAGGAGTAGGCGAGGTAGAGTCTTCCATTGGTAGGAGGAAGGATGAAGGTGGGTTTAATGGCATTGATATGGTCAAGGTGTCCCCCAATATAGGAGAGGTCGATGGAGGACTAACAAGAGAAGAGGATTCTTTTACCTATGGAGGAGGTTGGTCAAGGATAAGAGGTGAGACCATGTTGACCGTGTGTATATCATGCTCTTGGAAGCTATCGATCATAGTCTGGACATTATTTTGATTAGAAGGATGGTTTGGAAAAGGTTATTTGAAGATATCAATATTTTGATTGGGCAGCGCATTTGGGTTATCCAAAACAAGATCCCCCTTATCTATCATGTCTTGAATGATGTTTTTGAAGGTTCGGCAATTGTTGATGTCATGGCCGTGGATGCGATGATAGTGACAAAAGTTGGCCTCCCTATACCATGTAGGGAGGGCTTTTAAGGAGTCGAATTGAGGTGGTCAGATTAGAGGGAGATTAAGGACCCCCTGTTTGACAATTTTTTCCAAGACAGAAGCATATGATTCTCCAAGTGGAGTGTATGAACGCTAGATGTACCATTGTTGGAATTTTTTGGTGATGATTGGAGATGTAAAAGGTTGAGATTGGTCGGTTGTTGTTGAAGATGGTGATCTAATGACCACAGTGTTGGCCACTCCTTTGGATTTGGAATTGGTAGAAGAGGGTCTGGAAGAAGAGGGGTCATTGGCTTTTACATTGGTATTATGCAATTTGATCCTATCCCCTTCAATGGCACGGAGTTTGAGCTTTCAGGCCATGCTGAAAGCTTCATCAAAAGTGCAGAATGTTTGAACCTACAAGGTAAAAGAGATGTGCCTGGCACATGCTCAAGAAAAGAGCTCTATGAGCTCAGGTTGAGGCAAGGAGAAGGAGAGCTGGTTAATCAAGCCTCTCCAATGGGTGACAAAATCGACTATTGATTTGTCGTCAAATTATCGGATGAAGTAGAGGTCTGTGATCGAGACTTGTTTGGTGATGTTGATAGAAAAATGGTCGAGAAATAATTGGGCGAGTTGGGTGAATGAAAAGATAGAATGTCTGGTAAGAGAGCTATACCAGTCAAGGGCAGGGCCAAAAAGTGACATGGGGAACGTGCGTAGAAGTAATGCATCGTCATGGGCTATGAGATAACAAGCATGTCTGAATGCTCGTAGATGTTGTTGTGGGTCTTCCTTACTCTGGAAATGAGAAATTTTAGGAAGTTCCCACTAGTTGGGGTATGGTCAGATCGAGACGGAGGCATGAATGGGTTCATTGCAAATTTGCTCATATAAGAGGGCATTGAGTGAACCAAAAATAGAGGTCTCAAGACTAGACATTTTATCCATCAACATTTTGATTATATCTACTGATAGATTTGTGGATGGGGCACCCCCTAAGTTGTAGTGCACTTGGAAGATGATAGAAGGGGCATACGACGTAGTTGGTTGTGCTTGTAGGGGCGCAACGTATTGATAACTAGTCATTGGGATAGTAGTGGAGGCCAAGGGTGGTTGTGTTGTGAAGGTAGAAGGCATAAGTTGACTAGATACTGCCAAAGGTGGTTGCATGGTGGCATTGGCAAAAGGGGAGGTAGACACTCCTGCATTTATGGGTGCAAGAGTGTGTGGAGTTGAGACAATCAAGTTTTGGTATGATGTAGAACTTGGTTGAATTGCGTATGGTTGAGGGGGTAATGAAAACCTGATGGAGGTCAGTCTAAAAATAGATGGGGAGGCCAAACTTTGCGTATTGGCCATGGTTAGGTTAATGGTTGAGGCAATAGTTTGAGTCATAAAAGGCTGGGTAGCAGATGGTGTTGACGTCATCACTGCTTCACCCAAAAGGTCCCGCATTTGGTTTCTTATGAGATAGTTTTGGAGGGCTTTAACATTGAGGTCCAAGAATCTTTTGAAATCTTGGTCCCCTTCAAGGACAATGGGGGTCTGAGTTGGGGTCGATCGAGTAGGAGTTCATTCGACCTCTGAATGAAACTCCATTAAGGGACTGGTTATGGACAGTGAAGGCGGAAGCGGTTGATGCCTTACGTGGTCAAAGAGAGCCTTGGTTTGACTGCGTGTCAAAACCATTCAAGGCAAGAAGGGTCAGGTTTCAAAAACTATGTTTTTTTAGTTTTAGAAACTCAGAATGTGGTTTTGGCAGAAAAAGGGTTGGGTTTTAAGCTGCTATTTTGGGAAAAAGGACTGTGACAGTGACTGACGTCGATTGAAAAATTGATGTCGGTGAGAACATATGGCCGACGTCAATCAGATAACTGATGATGGTGAATAAAGGTTGCCAATGTCAGTGATAAAACTAATGTCGATGACTGTGGTTTCTAGAAACTCAAAGAATTTGAAAGTTTTTGGAAAAAAGGAAGAAGAACGTCCTCACTAGCTCAAAAAAAACCAGATGGGAATAGAAAAATAGATGGAGACAGGCAGACCCTAAGCATTAAATCCTAAGAATAAACTTTTAGGATCTTGTTGGCTTATGCCTTAGAATGTGTTTAGGAAGATTGGCTTTTGAGATGGGCCCTAGAAGAAGTAGTCTATGGATGGTTTTAGGTTTGTTTAGGCACTCAAGAGTCTGTGTTAGGTTCCGTACATGGCCTGGTGCTAAGGAGCAAGCTCCCCTCACTTCACGAGCCCAGTGATAAGCTGGTCTTGCTTAGCCAAAATATACTTTCCCTAGAGATTATCCTCTGCCAGAGAATAGAGTGGGCTCTCCCCTTGGTGAGGAAATCCAAGTGGGATTGTCGGGACGGGTAAGGTATCCGCTGGGTGATGAAATCCTAGTCGGGCCTTGTCTCAGGTGAGTTTTGATGTTTGATTTGTGTAAGTGATTTGGTTGTGTAACATAAGTGATCTATGATTAATTCATGATGCAGTTGTTAATTACTAGATGTGGACTAAGAAATGCAAGCAAGCAGAAATGAAATGCAATGTGTTTTAAGCCCAAGTTGAAATGTGAGTTCGAATGAAAACAAGTTGAGAAAGGGTTGAAGAGTATGACTTTTGACTAGTCTTAAGATGCAAGAAAAGAAAGAAGAGTTCTTTTTAATCTTGCTAATGGTGTCTTTTAGAAGAGGGATAAGAAAGAAGTGAAAAGGAGAAACCTAATGCACCTAAATGAAAAGAAAGAAAAGAACCCAAGGAAGACCCTAGGGTCCCACCGAGCGTGCCAGAATGTTTCCAAACAAGATTTCACTTTTCACATTCAAAAAGGAAATGAGAAACTAAGAGAAATGGTCTAAGGCTTGTATGTACCTGGATGAAGTCTGCACACCATTATCCAGACGTTGTGAGAACTCCTCTTTGGTTGTGGAGGATGACACCTGCAGAAGAAAGAGACTAAGACAAAGAAGGTGTTAGATGGATAGATGGTGGGTTGCCAAGCAAAAGCTTGGTCCCAGAAGTACAAAGACTTCCTTAAGGGATGTCAACCCACTGATTGATAAAAATAATGTCTGATAAAAGGTAGAATGATAAAAGACTGAAATGATTAAAGATTGAAACAAAAATAGAAGCAAAGCTTACCTAAATGTTGCTATCGGCCTGGTCACAGTCACCGACATCGGTTAGTCTGTCGACATTGGTTGGTCAAGTCTGTCAACATCAGTTAGTTTGCTGACATTAGTGGGTGCAGTGGTCTCTGCAGCCAACGTCGATTAGGGCAGTAGTCTTTGGACGAGGTCTTGTCAAGTTTTTGG